>CM060317.1:37389066-37394066 GCA_030674155.1 Stramonita haemastoma | reverse complement strand
AAAGACATTACATGAATAAAGACTAAAAATTCGAGATCTCGAGCGTAAAACTGTTAAAGGAAAATCTGTTGTTTTACCCGATTCAGTTACTCACGAAGTCAGTGTCAGATTTGTAATGTATGAAAACACGATCCAAAAATAATAGCAACAAATAAAAAGACATTACATTAATAAAGTCTAAATCGAGACTTCGAGCGTAAAATGAGTGCTCCCAAACTTTCCAGGCAAAATCTGTTGTTTTACCAGATTCAGTTACTCACAAAGACAATAGGCAGTGTCAGATTTGTAATATTGGGTATTGCAATTTGCGATCTGTGTGCTAGTAGGCATCCCATGGCCCGCCTAGTCAAGGAAAGAAGAAGATAAATTTTCCAAAGGAAGTTGCCAGACCCGCCCGGGGAAGAAATAAATGTTCAACTCCCTTTGAGCCTGTCCACGTTACGGACAATGACCCCTTTACGACACAACAAACGTCATATCTACTTCAGCAAGTGCCAGTTTTCCCTCCAGACACCGGCACGCTGATTATCTCCTGTCTGTGTAGACAGACAGACAGACAGACAGACAGACACACACACACACACACACACACAGACAGACAACCAGACAGACGAGACAGACGCACAGACAGACAGACACACAGACAGACACACAGACAGACACACAGACAGACGAGACAGACAGACGAGACAGACGAGACAGACAGATAGACGGACGGACAAACAGACCGACAGACGGACAGAAAGCTTGCTTAGGATTGCACTGAGGAATTCAGTGTTGGCTTTTCTTTTTAACCCTGCCTGCTCCCTGCCCGTGTCCAGCCCCCCGAGATTGCAGGGGTGATGCCTGTGTGCAGTCTGTCTATATGGAGAACTAGCGTGAATCACGAACCCTTTTGGCATGCACAACTTTCAGTCTGGAACTAAGGACAGGTGATGAATATTCATTTTCAGACACTTTCTTGTCCATTTAGAATGTGTACTTTTATTAGGTGGTGTTCTTTTGGAGGTCATCCTTTTTTTTTTCTTTTGCCATGTAGTTTGCTGTTGAGTTAGAAACAATGAAATACAGCCATTTTTCGAGCTTCTTCTGTCTGTATGTCTGTCTGTCTGTCTGTGTCTGTCTGTGTGTCTCTCTCTCCCTCTCCCTCTCTCCCCCTCTCTCTCCCTCTCTCTCTCTCCCTCCCTCTATCTGTGTTTGTACGCACTTTTTGTATCTGTCAGCACATAATGTGTGTTTATGAATATGCATGCATAGGTAGACACTACTATGTTGCTAAGGTCTAAGCAAAGCCAATGAAAAGTCATGATCAATCAGGTTTTCCTGTTTTTCCCTTTTCCACCCTTATACCTTGATATGTATTGTGATCAAAGGCCGATGTGCATTACTCTCTCTCTCTCTCTCTCTCTCTCTCTCTCTCTCTCTCTCTCTCTCTTCTCTTCTCTCTCTCTCTCTCTCTCTCTCTCTCTCTCTCTCTCTCTCTCTCTCCTCTCTCTCTCTCTCTCTCTCTCTCTCTCTCTCTCTCTCTCTCTCTCTCTCTACTTATCTCCATATCTCAAAAAAATATCCATTTTAGCATTTAATGCACTCTTAGAGTTTGTAAAAGAAGAAGAGTGTTGGCCAGAAGAATGGGTAGTAAGTGGATAGGAAGTTCATTAATAAGATTGACTGTAAAAACAACAACAACAACAACAACAAAATCACTACCATACTGCCCAGTGTCACCCACATGTTTCCAAGCATCACACTTGTAACTTAACATTACGACTCTTCCCATCCATTTCTTCACTCGCTCCAGTAAAAGAAGAAGAAGAAAAGAAAGTATAACAAAATAAGTCGCATGTATTTTCCTGCAACCAAACATACTCTCTTTATTCCATAAATCTCACCCAGTGTTAAAGTAAACGAGGGTGAAATACAACTTTGTATATTATTTGCAAAAATACTGGTGCCATGAAAACATTATACTCTACCCATTCTTCTCCCCTCGCTTACAGTTACAAAAAAACCCACACACCCGAAAATAAACACAAAATAGGATCAGTATCAATAACTTTCTACTAACTTCATCCCAGCCAAATATATATCACGCAGTGTTATGTAAAAGAGGGTTGAACTGCACTCTGTGTATAGCAGTGCAAAGTACTGGCTATGGAGGTATGGCTGGATCTATCACACGCTCAATGGAAAAGCATTGGCAAAGCGAGCTTTGAGCCCAACTGGCCAGGGCTAGTCATTACACCATCATACGCCATATCTATCTACATCAACCAGTGGAGCCAGTCATCTTCAGTTATTTGCAGGCTGATTATCCATCGCCCAAAGTCTGTGCAGACAGTAGGGGGGTTGGGGTGGGGAGAGAGATTTATATCTGCTATTTTTTTTTGTCAGTCGCTTTGCTGGCTCCTATGTGTGTGTGTGTGTGTGTGTGTGTGTGTGTGTGTGTGTGTGTGTGTGTGTGTTGTGTGTGTGTGTGTGTGTGTGTGTGTGTGTGGTGTGTGTGTGTGTTTGTGTAAGTGTGTGTAAGTGTGTGTGTGTGTGAGAGAGTGTATGTGTGTGTGTTGCGTGCATGTACCTACATACGTGCGTGCGTACGTGTATGTATGCGTGTGCATGTTTGTGTGTACGTGTGTGTGTGCGCGCGTGTGCGTACGTGTGTGTGTGTGCATGTGCGTGCGTGCCTACGTGTGTGTGCGTGCGTGTCTGTGTGTATGCGTGCGTGCGCGCGCGCGTGCATGTGTACGTGTGTGTGTTTGTCCAGAGACGCTAGGTGGTCAAAGGAAATAACACAGTCTATGTATGCACTGACGTGTGGCGTGAGACACGAAGGTCTGTGATCGTGTGGCATGCACAACTTTTAGTCTGGGAAGAGAGGAGAAGAGAGAAGAAAAGAGACAGGCTATGTTTGATTTCCAGGCACATCATCTCTAGCCTAGTCTCTCTCTGTGTGTGTGTGTGTGTGTGTGTGTGTGTGTGTGTGTGTGTGTGTGTGTGTGTGTGTGTGGTGTGTGTGTGTGTGTGTGTGTGTGTGTGTGTGTGTGTGTGTGTGTGTGTAAGTGCGCAAGAAGAGTTGCTTGAGCTAGCTAGCTATTGCTTGTTTTTCTTTGTGTTTGCTTTGGTTTGTTTTTCTCGTGTTTATTTGTTTTTTCTTCTTTCTTTTCTTTTCTGTTCCTTTTTTAATTTTTTTTAAAACTCATTTGTATGGTTATTCATAGCATCAAAATGAGGAATAAGGATAAATCTCTGTTGTTGCACTGGGGATAGCTTTCTCTCTCTTCTCTTTGTCTCTGTCTGTCTCTCTCTACCCCCCCCCCCCCCCCCCCCTCTCTCTCTCTCTCTCTGTTTCTATATCTTTCTGTCTTTGCACAGATTCATTTCAAGATTAAAGGAACATTAGCTTATTGTTCTAGTATCTTGTAGCTATTTTGAAATAAATCTAAAATGCTCTTATAATTATAATGTCCATTAAAAAAAAAAACTTGCTTTAAAATCTTACACAGACAGCTGACAAAACAATTCTCTTCTTTCATTTCTACAGAAAATGAAGGAAAAATTCCACATGAATATCAATCGTAGGATTTTAAGATTTATAATAATCTACTCTCCTTCCTTTTCTTTTCAAAAAGAGGGAAACGCATTTTTGTAGTGTAAATTTGCATACGCCAAGCAAACACATCAAAAGGAACGTTCTTTTTCTCTCTTCATTTCCCTTTCCCTTTTTTTCTCTCAGAAATGTGAGGTGCACTATGTGATGCAAACAAGAGTGTGGAGCCCACACACAACCCCTTCAGTCACAAGCGCGATTGCACTGTGAAGAGTAACGATTTTCAAAAAGCTTTCCAGCAAAAAAAAACCACACACATAAAAAAACAAAACATTGTAAAAGTATACAACCCCCGCCCCCTCCCCCCCCCCCCCCCGCCCCCCACACACACACCTCACGTATTTTTTTAAAAGTTAAACCGAACACACAATTCATCTAAAGAGGTTTGGGATATGTATCTGACAACTCATCTGTGTTTTCAACAAGGTAAGTTTTTATGTCCGAAATTCCCTTAAAACAATCCTATTCATTAAAAAAACAACACCACACCCTACAACCAACTTGCCAGCATCATCAACTGGCCTATAGGTAATTACCCTTCAGGGATAATTAAAGTGTTTTTGACTTGACCTCGTAAAGAAAGGCAAAACCCACCACGCACAGCAGGGAGTCCTCACCTGGGCGAAGTTAGGACACGCGGTATGTTTGGAATGTGCCCCTTTCACCTCTCTGTGGGGGGGGGGGGGGGGGGGGGGGGGGGGGGGGGGGGGGGGGGGGGTCAGCGTGCCAATCGTTATGCTTTGGGTGCTAAATGTTGCCTGTCCTTGATCTCTCCTCTCTTCTGGGTTTTTTTTTTTAAGTGCTACAATATGGTGAAGTGGACGTACGCATTTTATCTCGATGTTTTATCATTTTCAAAATTCATAAAGTTTCATGAGACAGGAAGTTGACTCTCACAGATTTCTGCCCCCCTCCACCCTTGGTACACACACACACACACACACACACACACACACACACACACACACACACACACACACACACACACACACACACACTCACACACAAACACAGATATATATATATATATATATATATATATATATATATATATATATACATATATCCTTAGATCATCTTCCATGGAGATAAATCGTTACAGAGAGCTCAGTACTATTCCTTTTGGTATCAGATGTCGTTACAATTAAGGCATAAGTATAATGTGTACTCTGTACATGTAGAAAATTATGAAGAATCTTTTCCCAGAATACCTTTGTGAAAGATTGCCAGTAATGAAATAATTATCCTTGCTACTGCTCGACCAAGAACTGATCTAAATACAACATCCCTTGTATACTCGGGTAGCTAATCAGAGAATGAAGTCCCTTCCTTTATTAAAAGCAAATGCAGTTGGATATCATTTAAAAGGGTGCAAAGTTAAAGTCAAGTCACAGGA
>CM060317.1:37379066-37384066 GCA_030674155.1 Stramonita haemastoma | reverse complement strand
TATCGAGGATAATGGAATAAGCACTCTTGTGCTTTATTTATCCAGTCCCCGTGTGTATGCAGTTTTGTAAATGTCATCTGTTCCCACCGGCACACGATGGCCTACTCTTACGAAAAGCGGAACAGGATTTAACGTGTGCACAAGGTGTTCTGCTTGCGTTCGCACACGGGGCCTCGGTTTAAAGTCTCATCCGAAGGACTTGCGTTTCTGTGCATGTGTATGTGCGTGTTTGCATTCTGCATGCATGTGCTTGTCCGTGCGTGTGAGTGAGTGTGTGTGTGTGTGCGCGCGCACGTGCATGCATGTGTGTCTATGTCTGTGTGCATGCATCTGTGTGTATGTGTGTACGCACGCGTGCATGTGTGTATATGCATGTGTGCATGTGTATATAAGCACACCACACACAAGCATCTGTGTTTGCATCTGTGTGCATGCACTTGTATCTGTGCATGTACGTACAAGCGCGCGCGCGCGCACAACACACACACACACACACACACACACACACACACACACACACACACACACACACACACACACACACACACACACACACACACACAACACACACACTCGAGTTCTGACCACCGTCTAACATTTCACAATACAAAAAAAAAAGAAAAAAAGAAATATCGATCTCCTGGTTAGAACATCGAGTCGTCAATCCCACATCAAACGTCATAGCCAATTTTGTCGATACTGATCTTGAGACCTAGCAGCAGCCAGGCCCTGATTATCCCCAGATCATTCAGACAGTCGGGCAAAGACTATAGAATTTAGGACTAATTTTTTTCCTGTATGCCTAGAGGCCCTGCGGCTTACATGGCTGTAATGGTGCAATGATATCGATATCTTGCCTGAGTCCTCAACTTCAGACTAAGGTCTGGCCTATAGAATTGGTTAGTCCCCCCCCCCCCCCCCCGAAGAAGAGACGGTGGATGCCTGTCTAGAGATCTATATCTATCTTATCCAACTTTTTTGTTTTGTTGGCGTAGGACGTGGAGCTGTAACATTTTTTTTTTTTTGCACTGATAGTCGTTGTTCTCAAGAGTGGAATGGATCAGAGGCAATCTTTTTTTTTTCCTCAATTCACATCTGTGTGTTTTTCTGTCTGTCTGTTTGTCTGTCTGTCTATGCATGTCTGTTTGTCTGTCTGTCTGGCTGTCTGTCTGTCTGGCTGGCTGGCTGGCTGTGTGTGTGTGTGTGTGTGTGTGTGTGAGTGTGTGAGTGTGTGAGTGTGTGTGTGTGTGTGTGTGTGTGTGTGTGTGTGTGTGTGTGTGAGAGAGAAGAGAGAGAGAGAGAGAGAGAGAGAGAGAGAGAGAGAGAGAGAGAGAGAGAGAGAGAGACGAGACAGACAGACAGACAGACAGACAGACAGACAGACAGACAGACAGACAGACAGACAGACAGAAGTACATTGAAGGAAGGAAGGGGGGAAAGGGGGGGGAATGAAAAGGGAAACAGTTCTGTGTTACGGTGACAACAACAAAAATATGCTACTAGACACAAAGCTTGAAATAGAGCAACAGCATCAAACACAGCCACTCATGTTTCCCCCTGCACAGTCTAAACAGCTCTCAAACTACCAGATAGTCTGACATCAGCCTTTGCAGCCCAAACACAGACACTCGCGCGTGCACACACACACACAAGCACACACACATGCGCGTGCGCGTGCACGCACTCACGCATGCACACATTCACACATACTCTGTCTGTTTGTCTGTCTGTCTCTCTGTGTGTATATATCTATATATAATTATGTTTTTATATGATATATATCACACTACATATTCATATTTGTCTCTGTCTCTGTTTGTCTGCCCCAACCCTCTCTATCTCTCAGAGAGGCAGGGCAGATAGACAGACAGACAGACAGACAGACAGACAGACAGTCCAAGAAAGGCAAAGGCAAAAGCAGAGACAAATAGGTAGAGAGTGTATTGACAGTTTTATCGTGCCTACCAAACGGACACTAAAAGTCACAGGCAAGGCCTGTCTGTCTGTACCCACGAACATACCACACCACTCCTTTAACACCCACCCCCACCCCCCAACCTTGCTACATACGCACAGATCCCCACCCTCTTCATCTCTCTTCTCTTGTGAGTGCTTCCCATACAAGCCTCTGCAGGCTAAAAGTAAGGCCAGAGATCCATAGGCTTCAAACAGAGCTGGAGACAAAGAGAGCTGTCTGCCTGTCTGCCTGTCTGCCTGCCTGCCTACCTGTCTCTCTGTCTGTCTGTCTGTCTGGCAAAGGAAAGTCAGCATCTTCAACCACAGATAGACCCACACCCCCACTCATAGTCAACGACTAACCAATAGCAGTTACCATTTAAAGACAAAAGGATGTCGTGTTGTAGTCACCTATCCATGACGTAACTTTGCAAACTATGATCTCTGAAGCCTCTTAGCAGCCTGACATTTCAAGGGATATCAATATGTAGAAAGAGTTCTAGATTACGTGATTGAAGACACAGTAAAAAAAAAAAAAAATCTTGATGCTCTTAAGGTTTTTCTTCTTTGGACGCTCAGACAGCAACTATTGTTTGTTGTCTATCATAGGAGTGAAAATGTTTTGCCCTTCAGTTAAGTGCCTAACTAGTCAAGCCCAGTGCATCCGACTTCCTTCTGTGTAGGAGATAATTGTAGCAGAATGGACAAAGAAGGCAACCAAAAAAGACAAAGAAGGAAATTCCAGGAAGAAGAGGAACAAAGCAGAAACAAAGAGAGGGATAGAAAAGAGGAAATTATTTCACAGATTTTCTAGTATGTGGGGATGCTATTTATACTGACAGGCTTCTGGGTATCCCGAAGGGGGCAGCTCTCAAGGTGAAAAGTAAAGTGAGAAATGACGGGTTAAAAAAATAAAGTAACCAGCTGTGACATTCGTCTCCTTACGGGTTGATGAGTGCGTTGGGGGTAGAGGGGTTGCGTGATGTGTCTTGTGATCATTAGCCTGTTCACGGATTGCTCAGCCCTCGTTTAGCCTCCAGTAATCATACTTGTGTTTCTCTTCTGCCTCAAAAAAAAGAGAAATGATTGGAATAGCAGAATGATTCAGATCCATGTGTAATCATTTTTGCTGTTTTGTTGGTTTGCATGCTTATAGCTGGAGGTGTGGGAAATATGGGTAAAAGTGAACATGTGTGTGCCTGTATGTATGTATTGTATGTATGTAAGTACGTACGTTTGTATGTATGTATGTATGTATGTATGTATGTATGTATGTATGTATGTATGTATGTATGTATGTATGTATGTATGTATGTATGTATGTATGTATGTGTGTGTGTTGGGTGTGTGTGCTTTGTGTGTGTGTGTGTGCTTTTTGTGCTTTCTGTGTGTGTATTTATGTGTGTGTGCGCGCTTACATACACATTATGAAGAAATCACATCATCTAGTTATAAACCTGCTTGACAAAGAATTCAGAACACTGTACAGCAAAATTTAATAGTATTTCTTTAAGATTTAGGCTTTGATAATAAAAGTGAAATAACAACAGATTGAATATCCTCACAAACCAAAGTATCAAGTAGCTTTCTAACTAAGACATAACACTATAATCCAATTCTCCTGTCTTTATACTTGCTACCAAATTTTCCTGTGTGTAATAACTTCAGGATAAACCCCTATAATAATATGGACAAATAAAAGTGAGATGCAAAAAAAAAACAATTGAATGAGATGGTAGTATGTAGTTGTGAAGTTAGCAGCATCTTCGGTTGCAGACCTTCATGAGCATATACGTAGTGAATGGCTTTTAGCCATTTGTTTCTAATCTAAATCTTATGAATAGTTTTTCAAAATTTCGATGGCTGTATTCTGTTAAAAAAATTTACCCCCCAAAGGATTTTGGCATACTTAAAAATCTTTTCCTTACAGGTAACCTGCTCAAGGGTAACCAACCCTCTACTAACCCTTCCCACCCTTTCACTCACCACAGGGTTGCAGAAGCATACAAAGGCGCACAGTGCACGTGTACTGGGAAAGAAGGGTTCTCTCCCTTAACGGAGGGATAGTGGAAGACACTTGGAAGATTGCTGCTTGTCTTGACACTCAAATTGTTAAAAAAAAAAGTAAGTGAAGGATGAGGAGACTAAAGAGTAGGGGCGGTGAATTTTCGTCTTCTTCCCAGCTGATGAGTGGGTTGAGGCAAAGGGTTGCGTGCAATGTCTTGTGATCATTAGTCTGTGCACGACATAGCTCAGCTCAGCTCATCTCATCCCAGCCCCTTGTTTAGCCTCCAGTAATCATACTTGTGTGTGTGTGTGTGTGTCTTGTGTGTGTGTGTGTGTGTGTGTGTGTGTGTGTGTGTTGTGTGTGTGTGTGTGTGTGAGAGAGAGAGAGAGAGAGAGAGAGAGAGAGAGAGAGAGAGAGAGAGAGACAGAGACAGAGACAGAGACAGAGAGACAGAGAGAGACAGAGAAAGAGAAGAGAGAGAGAGAGAGAGAGAGAGAGAGAGAGAGAGAGAGAGAGAGAGAGAGAGAGAGAGAGAGAGAGAGAGAGAGAGACAGAGATACAGAGATACAGAAAGAGGGAGAGAGAGGGCAATGCTTATGTAACAATGTTTTGTATATAGTTATGCAGTGTGTGTATGTGTGCACGCGCGCCTGTGTGTTACTGTATGAGTGTATGTGTGTGTGAGTATGTGTGCGTGCGTGCGTCCGTGTGTACATGCGTGCGTACGTGCGTACGTGCACCTGCTTGCGCATTCCTGTCTGATATTTTCGTCTCTATCTGTCTGTCTGTCTGACCGTTTGTCTGTCTGTCTTTCTATCTGTCTGTCTGTCTGTATGTCTACTGTTATCTTTGTTTTGCCTGTCTGTTCTGCTCTCTCTCTCTCTGTCTCTCTGTCTCTGTCTCTCTCTCTCATTCTCTCTCTCTCTGTCTCTGTCTCTGTCTCTCTCTCTCTGTCTCTCTCTCTCTCTCCGCGGATAGCCTAGTGGTCAGAACATTGCGCTGGCAATTTGACAACCCGGGTTCGAGTCCCGTCGAG
>CM060317.1:37369066-37374066 GCA_030674155.1 Stramonita haemastoma | reverse complement strand
TATGCAATCAACATTTTCCACCAAAAAGAGACAGCTGACTAATGGCCATCAAATGTGTGTGATTTTTAAACAGTGGAAACCATTCTGCAATCATCCCTTCCATATTTTTACCTCATCCTCACTATTTTTATTTGAGCTCTCATTTAAAGCTTTCATGTTCCAGAGTGGATTAAATTTTAAAGTTTTGAATATTACAGTACAATACTGGCAACAGGCAATCACCATCCTCCTCCTCCCCCCTCCTCTCTCACCCCCCATCCCCCTCCCCTCCCTCTTCCCCCCTCGTCCCTCCCTCCCTCCCCCTCCCTCCCCCACCCCTGCCCCATCCCTCCCACACCCCAACCTCCCCCCCCCTCCCCCTCCCCCTCTTCCCAACCCCTCCCTCCCCTCCCCCTCTCTCCCCCCTCTCCCTCCTCCCCCTCCCCTCCCCTCCCCCTCCCCCCTCCCCTCCCCCCTCCCCCTCCGCCCTTCCCACCTCCTCCCCCTCTTCCCCTCCCTCCTCCCCCCCCCCCCCCCCTCCACCCTTCCCACCTCCTCCCCCTCCCTTCAACCTCCCTCACCCCTCCGCTCCCCACTTCCCCCCTCTCCCATCCCCACCTCTCCCATCCCCCTCCCTTCCCCCTCCCCCTCCTCCCTCCCCCTCCCCCACCCCTCCCCCCACTTCCCCCCTCCCCCCTCCCCTCCCCACCTCCTCCCCCTCCCCTCCCGCCCTCTCCCCCCTTCCCTTCCCCCCTCTCCCCCCCACCTTTCCCACTCCACCTCCTCCCCCACCCCCCTTCCCCCTCCCCTACACTTCCCCCCCTCCCCCACCATCTCCCCCTCACTCCCCCCCTACACCCTCTCCTTCCCCACCACCAATCCCCTCACCCCCTCTTCCCACCACCCTCTCCGTTCCCTTCCCCTCCCCTATACTTCTCCCTAGCACAAACATGGGAAGACAGACAACACATCACTCCAAAGCTCGGAGCTTTAGAAATTAGGGGCAGATCCCCCTTAAGGATCTGCAATTCCTAACTTAAAGCTTAACTCTTTGCCTTCACATTTTTACACGTTATCATTCAACCAACAAGTTCAAATTCCAAAGGTGTCTTTTACTATATGTTCACAAATTGAAAAACATGTATGTCTACAATCATTTACTTTCGCCTTGTACTTCTCTCACACAGGTCATCAGTAAGTCTACAATTTCATATCAAAATTACTGCTTCATTTCCATCAGATGAAACCTTTCATCTGAACTACAAAGCAACTGCAAAAAATTAAAAGGGATGCAACTCTTTAAAAGGATATGTAGCCTGTGAAGGGGAAGTAATATTGATCTCAAGTAACACACACACTTCCTGAATGATTCAGAACAATATTTATCAGAAATTGCTTAACACTGCATACTCAACTTTCATTTCATGGCAAAATGTTAACCAGTTATGTTAAGCTTTTACTTTATGCCAATGATACCATTTTATTCTCCACTACAAAGAAGGGTTACAAGATGCTTTAGACATTTTGGATGCTTACTGTTCTCATAAGAAACTTGTTGTAAATCTAGTGAAAACCAAAATCATGACATTAGGCCACAATAGATCTCGTAATAATTATGTAAAATAACAGAAAAGCATAATAATTATGTAAAATAGCAGAAAAGCCCTTGAAGTTCTCAACAGTTTTAAATATTTAGGAATCAACTTCAAAAGCAGTGGTAGTTTTGCAAAATGCAAGACAAATGCTTATGATAAAATTACTGAAGTCATGTTTAATTGATAAGGACTGCATGGGAGAAAGAACTAAGTACACACAAAATTGTCGTATGTGTTTTATTGTATTCATGTGAAATTATGGGCATATGAAAATGTAATGCATGGAAAATGCTTATGATAAAGCTGCTAAAGTCATGTTTAGCTTGATAAGGACGCAGAGCAAATAGAGCTACATACACATGTGGCACTTGATTTATTCCATAAAATTGTTGTGCTTGTTTTGTTGCATGGATGTAAAATTTGGGGATATGAAAATATAGCAATAATTTAATAAGTTCCAGTTAAAGGTTTTAAAATATAGTTTTCCTTTAGCCCTCTTGCATTCAGATTCTCTGAACTCAAACTGCCCCTAAATTTTGCATTCCATCATGAAATCAGGTCAGGCACACATGCTTGCTACACTATTCCTCCTTTCAAGTACATACCAGCAGCTACAATTACTTCCAGATTCTCAGCAAGGCTTCTAATTCTAGCCTGATAGAGCTTTGACATGTTGTAGCAGTTAGTGATGGTCACAACCTGATGGAAATCTATTGTGTGTAAATCCCAGCAAATCCGGATTCAGAGGGGGCAATTATTCAATCTGGCAAATCTGGGTTCAGACTAAGAGGGTTAGTATATGGAGAAACTGGCAGATATCCCTTGTCAAGTTTGGTCTCTGTTGGAATGATGCATTTCTGGATGCAACTGCTCCACTTCCAGTATGAAAAGCTGCCATCAAGTGTTAACCAAATGATGATATATTTACTTGACAAATATTTGATTCAATCAGCATTGCTGAATATAATTTTTAAAAATATCATAGTACAAAGCGGATTTGACTTTGTGGGAGAGACAGTTATGTTCAAGTATTAATTTTCTTCAAGTATTTAAAAGTTCACATATCAAAGTTAAAATTTCACATATCAAATCCTTCTTCATAGAACATTTTGTTAATGAATGGAGAAGTGATTTGTGGGATAATAGAGGATGCCTTTATTATAGAAATTTGAAGATCGATTTTGGTAAGGAAAAATATGTAACTTGTCTACCAGATATATATGTTTACACTTTTATAAAATTTGTTGTAGTTGTCACAAGCTTCCAATTAAGGATGGACATTTCCATAACATACCACAGGAATAAAGACTGTTCAAAAAACAATATATCTGTTTTAAGGGATGAATTTTATTTTATAATGGATTTTCCCCACTTTATAAATTTACAACAAAATTTTAATCCTCAGCATTTTCTTCAACGTACCTTGTCCAGTTATAAACTTTGAAGGCTGATGAAATGTCAATCTCAAAAAGTTATCCTGTCTCTCAAAATCCATAAGATGTGCAGGTATTTCTTGAAAATTCATTTGTTGTCAATCACATGTGTACATTGTGTATTTTAAAGAAATGGATATAGTTTAAAAAATGTTTTGAGGTTTTAATGCTATTTCTTTGTCATTTTGTGATGAACTCATTTTGTGGTGGTGCCATTGGCGGATGCAATTTCTGTCTTTTTTACCTAGTGGTTATAAACATACACTTTGTTTTGTTTGAAATAAGAGACATATGATTGAGTTCTGTATATTCAGTAAGTTTATCAATATCTGCCTGCATATCACTCACAAGCAGTTTGGACCACTGTCGTTACATTGAATTGATGTATCAGCAACAAATATTTGACATAAACAATGAATATGCAGAGGTAGGTTGTTATTATTAGAGATGGAGAAAAGAAGTGGTCCTAAAAGGCCCAGTTTCAACAAGCTGTTGATGATTACTGAGAAATGGGTGTAAAATCCTAATGCTTAGTTGGAATTCTTATGGCATTTTAATGTTTGAATGAAAAGAGAATGTTCTGTTATACTGCAGATGAATGTTGCTCAACTGTATTTAGAGTTTTTGACACATTCTACTGCCTCGTGAAACATTTTTAAGGCAATATTACCTCCCCTTCAAAGCTATTATAAAGAGTGAGTTTCCTTTTTATTGGTTGAAGTCACTGAGAATTCCAGAGAAAAGTCTGTATGTAATGGAACTAAAGCATCAGTTATTACATAAAATTGTAGACTGCTGTTTACCTATCTAAAACAAGGGTGTGGTGGACTAAAATGTTTTAAAGTAAGCTTTTATTTTGAAATTCTGAAGATATATAAAAAAGAACACCTTTAAATTGTGGAGTTGTTAGTCTAATATATACATTAAAAAAATTTGACGACAACAAGTTAAGCTTTGAGTTAGGAACTGCAGATCCTTAAGGGGGATCTGCCCCCTAACTTCTCATGCTCCGAGCTTTGGAGTGATGTGTTGTCTATCTTCCCATGTTTGTGCTAGGGAGACATAAGGAAGGGGGAAGAACGATAGGCAGAGGGAGGAGAGGGAGCAGAAAGACAAGGGGAGGGAAGGGGGGGAAGGGGTGGGGAAGGGGGGAAGGGGGGTGGGGGGAGGGAGGGTGGGGTGAGGGAGGGTGGGGGAGGGGGGGAGTGGGGGGAGGGGAGGGAGGGTGGAGGGGGGGGGGGGGTGGAGGAGGGGAGGGGAGGGAGGAAGGGGTGGAGGGGGAGGGGGGGAAGGGATGGAGGGTGGGGGGAGGGTAGGGGAGGAGGAGTGGGGGAGGAGGGGGGGGGGAAGGATGGGTGGGGGAGGGAGGGAGGAGGGAGGGAGGGGGGAGGGGGGAGAGGTGGAAGAGGGGGAGGGGAGGGAGGGTGGAGGGAGGGGAGGGGGAGGGTGGGGGGGAGGGGGGAGAGGGGGGAGGGGAAGGGTGGAGGGGGGGGGGAGGAGGAGGGGAGGGGAGGGGTGGAGGGGGTGGGGGGGGAGGGGTGGAGGGGTCGGGGGAGGGAGGGGAGGGTGGAGGGTGGTGGGGGGAGGAGGGGGAGAAGGGGTGGAGAGGGTGGGGGAGGGGGGAGGGGGGGAGGGGGTGGAGGGGGTGAGGGGGAGGAGGGGGAGAGGGGGTGGGGGGAGGAGGGGGGAGGGGGGAGGAGGGGGAGTTGGGGGTGAGGGTGGTGGGGGGGGGAGGAGGGGGGGGAGGGGGGGAGGGGGGGGGGGGAGGGTGGAGGGGGGAGGGGGGGAGGGGGGTAGGGGTGGGGTGGAGGGGGTAGGTAGGAGGGGGGAGGGAGGGGGAAGGGGGAGAGGGGAGAGGGGGGAGGGGGGGAGGGGGGTGAGGGGGGAGAGGGTGGAGAGGGGTGGGAGGAGGGAGGGAGGGGGATGGAGGGGGGGTGGAGGGGGGAGGGTGGAAGGGGGGTGGAGGGGGAGGGTGAGAGGGGGAGGAGGTGGG
>CM060317.1:37351566-37354066 GCA_030674155.1 Stramonita haemastoma | reverse complement strand
TGTTATGCTCACTTTTTCTTCTCTTTCCCAACCATACATACATACACACTCGCACGCGCGCACACGCGCGTGTGCGCATATGCACACACATAAACACACGCGTGCACACACACACACACACACACGCACACGCGCGTGCGCGTGAGTACACACACATTCACACACACACACACACACACACACACGCATGCATGCATGCATGCATACATGCATGCATGCATACTCATACAATCACACGGTCTTTTATGACCAAAAGGAAATGTGAATTCATAAGGGGACAACCATTCTAAGTATTATCCCACACCACACATGGTAAGAGAAGATTTGGCGATATATCCCAAAGTCAGTATTTGACAAATGTAATGTTGGAAAAATGTGTGCATACGCCAAATATCCCCATTGGTGAACCTTGAAGCTATAGCTAAGGAATACCCCCCCCCCAAAAAAAAAAAAAACAACAACAACAAAAACACACACACAAAAACCACCACCACCACCACCACCACAAACAACAACAACAACAAAATCTGAATTCTCTTCCTTGAAATTCCAAGAGGTGTTATTTTGGGCTCCCTCGTTTCTTCTGATTCCCCAGATCCCTTGTGGCCAGTCTAAAGGAGCCCAAGCTCCCAGATAGTGGTCGTTTTATGGGAAAACTACTGCATGCAAGGAGTAACGTATTTGTAGATTGTGAATTCACTGATTTCTTTCTACATAAAAAATAGTATCCACGGAAACAAAGAAGAAAAGTGAAGAAAAGTGAAGAAAAGTGCAAAACACAGACATGATAAGAGTTTGAGGGCTTTGGCCTTATATATACAGACTTGTGTGTGCATTTTTCCAAGATCTACCAACAAGGGGGATGGATTTGGGGGGGGGGGGGGGGGGGCACTTTTGATAGACATGTCTCTCTGGTCTGACTGACTACTGTACCAGCCCCTCTTCAAGTGATCTATTTCAGACTCACTCACCTTTTCTTCTAATGCCAGAAATACTCACAGACGGAAAAAAAAGAAGAAAGGACTGGGAATGTAGCCTGTAGTCTTTGTCTGTGTGTGTGTGTCTTTGTCTGAGTGTCTGTCTCTGCCTTTCTCTGTGTGTGTGTGTGTGTGTGTGTGTGTGTGTGTGTGTGTGTGTGTGTGTGTGTGTGTGTGTGTGTGTGTGTGTGTGTGTGTGTGTGTGTGTGTGTGTGTGTGTGTGTCTGCCTGTCTGTCTGTCTGTTTGTCTGTCTGCCTGTCTGTCAGTCTGTCTGTCTGCCTGTCTCTCTCTCTCTCTGTGTCTCTCTGTGTCTCTGTGTCTCTGTGTCTCTGTGTCTCTGTGTCTCTGTCTCTGTCTCTGTCTCTGTCTGTCTCTCTCTCTCTCTCTCTCTCTCTCTCTCTCTCTCTCTCTCTCTCTCTCTCTCTCTCTCTGTGTACTTCTTCATTTGTGTTTGGTCTTTGTCTATCTGTCTTACAGCCTTTTCTCTCTCTGTCTTGGTCTCTCTCTTTCTTTGTCTTTCTACCTCTTTCTCCCTCTTTCTCTCTCTTGCTCTTTGAAACATACAGACACAGAGATACAGACACATACAAACACACGCACACACACGTACACACATAAATGAATACATGTGAGGCGAACATACACACAGAGTGTGTGTGTATGTGTGTGTGTGTCTGTCTGTCTATGTCTTTGTGTCTGTGTCTACATCTGTGTCTGTATGTCTTTGTAATTTTGTGTGCGCCTTCGTGCCATCACGCGTGTAAATGTGTGTTTGCGTGCGTGCGTGTGTGTGTGTGTGTTTGTGTGTGTGTGCATTCGTGCATGTGTGCGTGCGTACGTGTGTGTGCACGCATGTGTGGGTGCGTGTGTATGTACGCGTGCACACGCGCGCTCATAATTATTTGCATAACTAGAGCAGGAAAAGCAAAAACCAGGACAGTTGAACAAGCCTGCACAAGCTGATAAAAAACACACCAAAATCAGAGTCTGGCGACAAAGACAGACTGAAAATTGAAAAGTGCACAGAAAAGTACGTCCAACATTATGTGTCGGCCGTGTTTCTTTGGCTCAGAGACTCAGACAGGCTGTGAGAAAGTTTGTAAATATTGACAAAGCTGTCTGTCAGGGTTTCTGTTCCTCGACATTTTCAGAGAGAGAGATGTATCGTGGACACATTTCTTTTGATTCCATATATAGGTAGAGTTGGTCAATAGCAGCTGCTGTTGTGCCACAGTGGTATGTTACCACGGTTGTTGTTGTTGTTGTTTTTTCCTGGCTGGTAGTTGTGTTAAAATCACATTAAGGACAAAAGAGATTGTTAAGGCCCTAGCCAGCGCATAGATATACTCAGACATGACACACAGATACTGAGAGGGAGAGACACTCATGGATAGACACACAGACACCATGAACACACACAGACACTATACTCACACAGACACAGACACACACACACATACAGACAGACGTAGACACAGACACAGACATACACACACATACACACACATACACACAGACACCA
>CM060317.1:37331566-37344066 GCA_030674155.1 Stramonita haemastoma | reverse complement strand
TTTTCCCTCTGGGGTCATCAGTGCCGACTCCACCCCCCACCCCCCTCCCCCAATCCTTCGAATGAGAATTTAAACCACGAACACACGCAGGGTATATTACACACAAGTTAAAAGCCGTTCCGCCTTTCGAAAGAGTAGGCCATTGTGTGCCGGTGGGAACAGATGACAAAATGTACACAACAACATACACGCGGGGACTGGATGGCAAAAAAACCCCACATGAGGGCTTATTCCATTATCCTGGAAATAAAAGAATAAAATATAATATAGAAAATAGAGTAGATAATAATGATGATGATGATCATCATCATCATGAACATCATCATTTATCTACAGAGCCCACACAACCAATCACACTGACAGGGTTGATCCCAGGAATCTGCTGCTGTCTCCAAATGTTCCCCTGTGGACAAATGGACAGAAAAGGGGAAACTTGGGGGGCGGGATAGCCTAGTAGTCAGAACATTGCGCTGGCAATCTGACGACCCGGGTTCGATTCCCATTCGAGGGGATTTTTACCCTGGAGTTCACATCAGTGCTGACTCCACTCTCCCCACAAGTCCTTAGGATGAGACTATAAACCGAGGCTCCGTGTGCAAACGCACGCAGAACATCTTGCGCACACGTTAAATCCTGTTCGGCTTTTCGTAAGAGTAGGTCATTGTGTGCCGGTGGGAACAGATGACAAGATTCACAAAACTACATACACATGGAGACTGAATGTAAAAAAGCACATGAGTGCTTATTCCCTTATCCTCGATATACAAGAATAAACAAACAAACAATAAACAAACCTCATGTAAATAGGTGCATTGCAAGCCTGCCTCCTTGTGACAGTCCTATTTATTTATACTGTTTTTTTCTGACACATCTGTGTTGAGATACAGGAAGATGAAAGATGGATAAAATAGCTCTGTATGTCTCTCTGTGTGACGTGATTTTCTTTTTTAGCTGTGTGTGTCTTGTATGTTTTCCTGCTTGTCTCTGAAGTAGTGTGTGTCTCCATTATCTGTCTGTCTCTGTCTGTCTCGCACAGAAACACACGCACGTACACACGCACACACCCGTGCGCGCACACACACACGCACACACGGACACGGGTGCAATCATATCGACGTACATCTAACATCACTAAAGTAGAAAGACAATAAAAAGAAGAAAAAACATAGACGTACACATACAGAAACTACTACGACTACTGCTGTCAACTGTAAAATCACACATGTAGAATATAAGGGAAAATCAATTTTGTTAAACTTATATGACAAATGATACTGTAAAAAACAACAACAACCCACCACCAAACAAACAAACATCAATTCTAATCCGGTATATTGAGAAATATGTGCTAGCCCCTGTGGGTCTTTCGAAGTTCCAACGGCATCACTTTGGTTATAAAACGCACGAAAGGGAGAGAGGGAAACAAAATTACTAGCCAGCATCAGAAAAAAAACAAGCAAGCAAGCAGGCAAGCAAGAAGAAGAAGAGAATAACAGAGATGATGGATGTATTCAGAGCACCAGGCAAAGCTTTGGAAACACGCTGCCAGTGCTAAAAGTGTCCAAATGCTGCCCAGCTCTCCATATATCAGTCAATGCATATTACGGCCACTTGTAGCAACAGCCCCCACCCCACCCCCATCCCTACCCCCAAACTCCTCTCTCTTCTGATTCTAGATTATTCATGTGAAGGTTTTCTACAGAAAGTGTTCCCAGGTTTTGATGTAGAGGCCAGAAATGCTGCTTCTCTGAGAAATGTATAGGAGGAGAGTAAAGTTTGAATAAACGTTTCTACTTCCCGTATGCTGCAGCATCTACTTTCTTCTTTTTTCACAGGGGGGACAAAGGCTATGTTGGAAAAAGGTGATTACCATTCATTTGATAAAGTTATTATGAACAGTTTAGAAACACTATTGTCTCGTAAAAATATTGAAAGACTGGTGTGTGTTAAACTGATCCTTCTCTTCTATTCTTTGCTTTTAGAAAATATGAATACATGGATCATTTGCATTCATTCCAAAACCAGTATTTGTCACCCTGATAACAATTACACGAGACAAAATAAACAATTTGGCCTTGCCGCCTGTCTGTATTTCTGTCTGTCTCTGTCTGTCTGTCTGTCTGTCTGTCTGTCTGTCTGTCTGTCTGTCTGTCTGTCTGTCTGTCTGTCTGTCTCTCTCTCTCTCTCTCTCTCTCTCTCTCTCTCTCTCTCTCTCTCTCTCTCTCTCTCTCTCTCTCTCTCTCTCTCTTTCAGAAAGTATATATCGATCATTTTTATATATCCCCTAGGGAACAGTATGAAAAGCAAGTGGCAGGGCCAGGCAAAAGAGAGACGACAGGCAGACTCCTGTTCCTTTCACATTCCAGCACACCCCATCACCACCCCTACTACCCCTTCGGCGGCACTCTTCCTACTCAATCAAAGAAGTTGCTCCCATCCTATCAGCTTCATCTGTCAATGTAGCCCACATTCAAGCACACAAAGGATATAATCTGAGGCGCTTTCGTATGTCGGGGGTACATAGTAAGTTCCTGGTGTGTGGGAACCCTCAGGGTAGTTTATTGTTTCAAACTAGGGTACTTTGGTGTAGGGTGCTGCTTCGTCCTCTGCTTTGGGTATTCTACTCTGCCCAAATCACGGAGATCAGTGGTCTGGGGGGGGGGGGGGTTCTACAGGAAGTTGTAGAACTCGGCAGAGACACAGAGAGATGGCAAACCATGATGGTACTGCACAGAGCTCCTACTGAAATCAACGGTGATTGAGACAGTTGAGTTGAGTTGTGTCTATCTATCTATCTATCTATCTATCTATCTATCTATCTATCTATCTATCTATCTATCTATCTATCTATCTATCTATCTATCTATCTATCTATCTATCTATCTATCTATCTATCTATCGGGGGGACGGATAGCCTAGTGGTCAGAACATTGCGCTCGCAATTTGACGACCCGGGTTCGAGTCCGGTCGAGGAAATTGTTCTCCTGGAGTTAACATCAGTGCTGACTCCACTCTCCCCACAAGTCCTTCGGATGAGACTTTAAACCGAGGCCCCGTGTGCGAACGCACGCAGAACATCTTGCGCATACGTTAAATCCTGTTCCGCTTTTCGTAAGAGTAGGCCATCGTGTGCCGGTGGGAACAGATGACAATATTTACAAAAGTGCATACACACGGGGACCGGATGAAAAAAAGCACATGATTGCTTATTCTGTTATCCTCGATATAAAAGTTTAAATATCTATCTATCTATCTATCTATCTATCTATCTATCTATCTATCTATCTATCTATCTATCTATCTATCTATCTATCTATCTATCTATCTATCTATCTGGCTGTCTGGCTGTCTGGCTGTCTGTCTGTCTGTCTGTCTGTCTGTCTGTCTGTCTGTCCCTTAGTCTTGCGACCGTGGGGGCACCCCTGAAGATTTGACAACCAGTTCCCTCCATTTATCTCTCTGTTCTGCTTTTATCAAAATTTTGTTGAGTTCTAGGCCTGTCCATTCGCTGATGTTGTCCTCCCATCTCTTCCTTGGTCTGTCTCGAATTGTGGCTACCTTCATGGTGGACTCGAGTGGTCGCATACACAAAATCTCACTGTTTGTAAACCTCAGAGATCTAGCCAAGGAACGAAGCAAATCCCCCACCTTGAGGTTCCCAGCATGATTCCAGAGTAGGATCTATATCTATCTATATCTGATCTTGCATTTTCTGTGGAAGTCTTCGTTTAAGACCTGTCCATTCAGATTCCCTCTGATCTTCTGTCCTTGCAAACTTGCCTTTCTTCTAGCATTATTCTCTGGTAGGAGGAGGCGTACTTAGGTTCATACTCTTCTCAGTAGTTTTCAGTCTTACATGGAATTCCATCGAGATGAGTCAGTCTTCATCAATTTCCTTTCGGAGTTCTTGGCCAAGAACCAAAATCTTCAGGATTTTTCTCCTTTGATGAGGTTCTGCTCTCTCTCTCTCTCTCTCTCTCTCTCTCTCTTCTCTCTCTCTCTCTCTCTCTCTCTCTCTCTCTCTCCTTCTCTCTCTCTCTCTCTCTCTCTCTCTCTCTCTCTCTCTCTCTCTCTCTCTCTCTCTCTCTCTCTCTCTCTCTCTCTCTCTCTCTCTCTCTCTCTCTCTCTCTCTCTCTGTAACACCCCCCTCTCTCTCTGGAATATAATTCCCAGAGATATACAGATCAGACTCTGTTATCCAGATCGGCCCCTTCCACATGTATTTAACACAAAGAAAGGTCAATGCTCAAGATCAACGCAGCCTAATCATCTCTCTAAAAACTAATTACCACAAGGATGTCTCAGCTTAAAGTATTTCTTGCCAGATTTCCCCTACTCTCAGATCTATTCTGTCTATGCCAAGACTGATATAGTCAAGATTTCTTCATCAGCAATCCCTGTGTTCCTGAAGTCTGGGATTCACCTTCTGCATGTTGCCTTCTCTTCCTCGGTCCATTTGACGCCGAATCTTACAGGTAGCTGGCTCCAAGTTTGAAAATTCCTTCACTGATGTTTATCTGGGGGGCTTTAGGTTTACAAGGGTGGATGCTTCTATGAGAATGTCTTTGTAGCACCTAACATTGCAATCTAGTCTTCCTCTGTTGTCTGTGGCATCAAACGGTGCCATTTTGTCCTCCTGAAAATGTCCTTTGTGGCATGGAACGGTGCCATTTTGTCCTCCTGAAAATGTCCTATGTGGCATGGAACAGTGCCATTTTGTCCTCCTGAAATGTCCTTTGTGGCATGGAGCAGTGCCATTTTGTCCTCCTGAAATGTCCTTTGTGGCATCAAACAGTGCCATTTTGCCCTCCTCCTGAAATGTCCTTTGTGGCATGGAACAGTGCCATTTTGCCCTCCTCTTGAAATGTCCTTTGTGGCATGGAACTGACATTTTATCCTCCTGAAATGTCCTTTGTGGCATGGAACAGTGCCATTTTGTCCTCCTGAAATGTCCTTTGTGGCATGGAACAGTGCCATTTTGTCCTCCTGAAATGTCCTTTGTGGCATGGAACAGTGCCATTTTGTCCTCCTGAAATGTCCTTTGTGGCATGGAACAGTGCCATTTTGTCCTCCTGAAATGTCCTTTGTAGCGTGGAACAGCGCCATTTTGTCCTCCTGAAATGTCCTTTGTGGCATGGAACAGAGCCATTTTGTCCTCCTGAAATGTCCTTTGTGGCATGGAACAGTGCCATTTTTGTCCTCCTGAAATGTCCTTTGTGGCATGGAACAGTGCCATTTTGCCCTCCTCTTGATCTTCCCCTGCAAAGACCCCTAAAACATGTCCCTCATTTAGTCTTTAAAGTCTGTAGGATGGAGAGCACAAAAGCATATGTTCCTTAGTCTTATGGGCTGTACACATTCTAGATTGTATACCACCCTCCATCCATACAGCCTTCCCTTTACTAGGCATGCCTTATTGTGAAAATAATATCATCTGCCAAAATACAGTAACATATAACAGTCGGACTGGCAGATACACTGAATGGGAGATTTCCAGACAGACAGACAGACAGACAGACAGACAGACAGACAGATAGATAGATGGATGGATGGATGGATGGATGGATGGATGGATGGATGGATGGATGGATAGGCGGGCGGGCGGGCGGGCGGGCGGACGGACGGACGGACGGACGGACAGACAGACAGACAGATAGACAGATAGATAGATAGATAGATAGATAGATAGATAGATAGATAGATAGATAGATAGATAGATAGATAGATAGATAGATAGATAGATAGATAGATAGATAGATAGATAGATAGATAGATAGATAGATAGATAGATAGATAGATAGATAGATAGATAGATAGATAGATCGATCGATCGATCGATCGATCGATCTTGCCATATTTTTAGTCTGCCTGTCAGGCTACCGGTAAGTCAGTCAATCAGTGTGTTTGTCTGTCTGTGGGTCTGTCTGTCTGTTTTTCCGTCTGTCTGTCTGTCTGTCTGTCTCTTTGTCTCTTTCTCTCTCTCTCTCTCTCTCTCTCTCTCTCTCTCTCTCTCTCTCTCTCTCTCTCTCTCTCTCTCTCTCTCTCTCTCTCTCTCTCTCTCTCTCTCTCTCTCTCTCTCTCTCTTCTCTCTCTTTTCTTTTATTTCCCATTGTTTTTTCTTCACAGTCTCTGTTGTTGTTTTTTGTTTTCACAAAATGACTTATGTCCTTGTTGTTGCTATCTCTTTACATTAGTCTATTTTCCCGCCTGTCCGCATGATTGTGTCTCTGTCTGTCCACCTGTCTTTTATTCTTTGTCCGTCTGTCTGTCTGTCTATCTGTTTCTCTCTGTCTCTGTCTCTGTAACTGCCTGTCTATCAGTCTTTCTTTCTGTCTCTGTCTGTCTGTTTGTCTGCCAGTCTGTCTATCTGTCTGTCTGTCTGTCTGTCTGTCTGTCTGTCTGTCTGTCTGTCTGTCTGTCTGTCTGTCTGTCTCTCTCTCTCTCTCTCTCTCTCTCTCTCCTCTCTCTCTCTCTCTCTCTCTCTCTCTCTCTCTCTCCCTGCATGTGTCTGTCTCTATTTTTTCCTTTGATTTTCTTTCTCTCTTTCTTCTTTCGTTTTTTTCATTCGCTCTCTTCGTTCTCTTTTCTTTCTTTCTTTTTTTTCCTTCTTTTTCTCAGTCTTTTATCGTTCTTTCTTCTCGTTTTCTTTAAAAAAAAAATCAATGAGTTATTTAGGAAAAAAACGTGCTATTCACCACCTTCCTCTCCCCCCACCCATCCCCTCAGCCCCTCCCTCCTTCCTCCAAAACAAAAGGAATAAATAAAAGCGTGAGATGGAGAGAGAGAGAGCGAGAAAATAAAGCAAAGCCCTGTGGGGAAATGAAACACATTGACAAACACATAAATATGTATTAATTTTTTTGTGGGCAACTTGAGCAAAAATGGTTTCGTATTTTTGTTAGCTTGTTTTTCCCATAGAAAAGAGAAGAAAAAAATGTATGAGGGGATAGGAAGGAGAATAAGTGTGTGTGTGTGTGTGTGTGTGTGTGTGTGTGTGTGTGTGTGTGTGTGTGTGTGTGTGTGTGTGTGTGTGTGTGTGTGTGTGTGTGTGTGTGTGTGTGTGTGTGTGTGTGTGTGTGTGTGTGTGTGTGTGTGAGTATGTGAGTATGTGAGTATGTGTGTGTGCGTGCGCGCGCGTTTGTGTGTAAGAGGGGGGAGGGTGAAGGTGTGGGGGGGGGGGGGTGTGACTTCGGGCCATTGCTTACAGGAAAGTGCAGGGATAGAGAGAACGAAGAGAATGCACTGGAAAAACAAGCATGAAGAAGTCAGAACTTGAACTGTCTCTGTCCGTCTGTTGTCACTCTGCTTCTTTCACTGTTTCGTTCTGTCTGTACGTCTGTGTGTCTGTCTGTCTATCTGTCTGTCGGTCTGTCTGTTTATCTGTCTGTCTGCCTATCAGTCAGTATGCCTGTATCTCTGTTTGTATGTCTATCTGTCTGTCTGCCTGTCAGTCTGTCTGTATCTCTGTTTGTATGTCTGTCTGTCTGTCAGTCTGTCTGCATCTATGTCTGTCAGTCTGTCTGCATCTATGTCTGTCTGTCTTTCTGTCTATCTGTCTGTCTGTCTGTCTGTCTGTCTGTCTGTCTGTCTGTCTGTCTGTCTGTCTGTCTCTCTCTCTCTCTCTCTCTCTCTCTCTCTCTCTCTCTCTCTCTCTCTCTCTCTCTCTCTCTCTCTCTCTCTCTCTCTCTCGGACGGATAGCCTAGTGGTCAGAACATTGCGCTGGCAATTTGAAGACCCGGGTTCGAATCTGGTCGAGGAGATTTTTCTCCTGGAGTTAACATCAGTGCTGACTCCACTCTCCCCACAAGTCCTTCGGATGAGACTTTAAACCGAGGCCCCGTGTGCGAACGCACGCACAACATCTTGCGCACACGTTAAATCCTGTTCCGCTTTTCGTAAGAGTAGGCCATCGTGTGCCGGTGGGAACAGATGACATTTACAAAACTGCATACACACGGGGACTGGATGTAAAAAAGCACAAGAGTGCTTATCCCATTATCCTCGATATAAAAGAATAAATCAAATCAAATCAAATCAAATCAAATCTCTCTCTCTCTCTCTCTCTCTCTCTCTCTCTCTCTCTCTCTCTCTCTCTCTCTCTCTCTCTCTCTCTCTCTCTCTCTCTCTCTCTCTCTCTCTCTCTCTCTCTCTCTCTCTCTCTCACTTCTTTTTCTCACACATTGTTTTTTGATTGTTTGTAGTTTGTTTTTTGCCCCATTAATTCATTTATTCATTGATAGATTTACTCATTCAATTATTTATTAATTCATTTATTCAGTGTTTTGCTTTCGTATCGTTATCTATTATTATGATTCTGATATCTTTATACATTCAACCCTTCATTTGGTCTTTCTTCTTTCTTTGAATTACCCACAATTTATACAAAGAGAAACAAATAGTTTCGTTTGCACCAAAAATGAATTTGAAGGAGACAGGACAAAAGAGAAAAAACGACAACACTCCGGCAGAATATGTTATACATTGAAAACACATTGATATGTATTGATTTTGTGTAGGCAACGTGAGAAAAATTGTGTGGCTCCTATTCTTTGTGTGCTTGTATCTCCTAGAAAACACAAACAATGGAGATGGAATGAGAGACAGAGGGGTGAATGGGAAGGGGGGTGAGGAGGTGGGGGTGTGGTAGTGGTGGTGAAAGGGTGGTGGTGGTGGTGTTTTAGACAAATAAAGAAGAGACAATGAGAAAGACAGAGAGTAAACAGAGAGACAATTGATACACTGAAAAAAAAGAGGTTGGAATAATCTCTGTCTGTCTATCTGTCTGTCTGTCTATGCATGTCTCTGCCTCTGTGTTTCTGTCTGCCTGTCTATCTGTTTGTCTAGCTGGCTGGCTGGCTGGCTGGCAAGAGAGAGAGAGAGAGAAGAGAGAGAGAGGAGAGAGAGAGAGAGAGAGAGAGAGAGAGAGAGAGAGAGAGAGAGAGAGAGAGAGAGGAGAGAGAGAGAGAGAGAGAGAGAGAGAGAGAGGGAGGAGATAAATTTTATTCATTATTTAATTATTATTCCTGTCTTTTGAGGATAATGGAATAATCTTGTTAACACCCAGTCCCCGTGTGTATTTTTGTCATCTGTTCTCACAGGCACACAATGGCCTACTCTTCCAAAAAGCGGAACGGGTTTTAACATGTGCGCAAGATGTTCTGAGTGTGTTCGCACACAGGACCTCGGTTTATAGTCTCGTTCGAAGGACTTTTAGGGGGAGTGGGGTCTGCGCTGATATTAACTCTAGGGAAAAATCCTCTTGAACGAGATTCGAACTCGGGTCAGCAGATCATAAGTGCATCACTCTAACTACCAGGCTACCCTCCCCCACCCCACCCCCACAGAGAGAGGAGAGAGAAAGAGATAGAGATAGAGATAGATAGATAGATAGATAGATAGATAGATAGAGAGAGAGAGAGAGAGAGAGAGAGAGAGAGAGAGAGAGAGAGAGAGAGAGAGAGAGAGAGAGAATGAACGAATAAATGAATGAATGAATGAATGAATAAATAAATGAATGAATTAATTAATTAATGAGTGAATGAATGAATGAATAAATAAATGAATGAATGAATGAATGAATTAATTAATTAATGAATGAATGAATGAATAAATGAATGAATGAATGAATGAATGAATGAAGTTATTTTTTTGTTTTTAGGGAAAAGAATAAGCATAATGGCGACTTTAAAAAATCCATCCCTCAATAAAGGTAAGCAAATCAATCAACCAATCATTCAATGAAGTAATCAACCGATCAGATGTATCTAATAATGTAAAAATGGGGGGAGGGATCGTTGAAAACGATACAATCCAACAATCATAAAAGAGAGTGAACAAAAGACAGAGAGAGAGAGAGAGAGAGAGAGAGAGAGAGAGAGAGAGAGAGAGAGAGAGGAGAGAGAGAGAGAGAGAGAGAGAGAGAGAGAAGAGATGAGAGAGAGAGAGAAGACAGACAGACAGACAGACAGACAGACAGACAGACAGACAGACAGACAGACAGACAGACAGAGACAGCGACAGAGAGACAGAGAACAGTGGAGTACACATCCGGAATCAACCAATGATATCAGTGAGTCTCTATGGCGCAACACAAAGTCCATAGCGGGGGAACAGGACAAAATCGAAGGTGTTCGTCTGCAATTCCCCTAGGTGCGATTAGCTATTGATTCCGGTACTGATGAGTGTCATTGAAACCGCTCCCAGTGTAGCAATAACAAATTCTCTGAACCGTTCAAAAACAATATGTTTTTTTTTCAAACTTGTAATTGGGGTGTGTGATTGCAAAATATGTTGCAACATCTGTGAGATAATGAATGGACAAAGAAAAAAAACGATTCAACAGTCATTCCAAAGTCTAAAATTCTCCCATAACAGGTAGTACATTTCAATGTGCAGGCATTAAAAATTGTCCGTTATCAACACGAACATTTTAACGAGATTCATGCAAACAAACTTCATAGTTAAAAACATATTTAAAAGCGAATGTTTCTATATCAAAAGCCTGGCTTCGGCTAAGAAATTTACAAGTTATCGGTGTAAGCAAAGTCCAACACCTACTACATTAAAATGTTGCTACCCTGTATAATGTAAACAATGTCTTCTTAAATGACGAACTTTCAGTGTAACAACATGCGCTCTCCACTACAGAGGAAAAAGAAAACCACCTGAATCTGAAGTATGGTTGCCTATTTGGCGAGGTATTTTGAAAACAGCACTACACACAAACTTCTTGTCCAGCATGTGCTTGTAGTCTTCCAAGGATTATAAGTTGTGGTGAGAGAGAAAGAGTGTACACCTTTTCTGGGTGATCCTTAGGGTGTTAAGCCGGGGAACACCCAACAGCCGGACAACTTTTGTAAAAGTAGAAATTTATCAATATAAATTAATATAGCTAAAAAGCGAATAAACAACCTAAAATTTCATTGTCCATAACACTCCTTTTATGAAAGCGGTATATTGACTACTTCAAACATGAAAGCAGAATATTGACTACTTCAAACATTCCGGGGTTTTTTGGTTATCTTTAGCATACACAACAAAGCAACTAACTTGCGTTCTTAACAAACAAGAAGTCTTTCTCTTTCACAAGTACGACACAAGCGGTTAAGAGGAATGTAAACAACAGACTCAAAATGCAAACTTAGATGTAGAAAGTGAAGAGTACATATCCAGCATAAAACCCAAAAGGAGAGAGAGAGAGAGAGAGAGAGAGAGAGAGGAGAGGAGAGAGAGAGAGAGAGAGAGAGAGAGAGAGAGAGAGAGAGAGAGAGAGAGAGAGAGAGGAGAGAGAGAGAGAGAGAGAGAGAATTCAGAGAAAGGAGAAACTGACACACAAACAGGGAACCAGAGAGACAAACACAAAGACACACATAAAGACATACATAGAGACACACAGACACAAAGAGAGACAGAGACAGAGAGATAACATCAAGTCAAAGACTAGGTACATACACACACACACACATACACACACACACACACACACACGCACACACACACACATGCACACACACACACACACACACACACACACACACACACACACACACACACACACACACACACACAAGGACAGGCAGACACACACTGTCCAAAACAAAGCCAGACAGAGAACACAGAACGCCATAGCAGATCCAGCAAGAGTCAAGCAGGCAGGCAGGCAGGCAGGGGAGAAGTAGATGATCAGGCCAGGCAGGCCATCTCCTATCCTCCTCTTTGTGCAAGGAGGGGAGGGAGGGTCCACCACCTCTACGGCCTCTCCACGCACTTCAGCCAAACCTTCGCTTTTCGAGCAAATTGACTTTGGAAATTAAAAGTTCAGGCACCATCGATTTTGTCTGCCGCCCTCCACGGGAAGGAAGTGCACCCGGATGTAATTGCATGCCTCGTGATTTCCCAAGACCTCGGAACAAGCGTTACCGCCCTTGTCTCGTCCCGTCCGCCATCTTGGAGAAGACAGAACTTTTGAGGGGGTGGGGGGTGGGGGGGGGGGGGGATCGATGACCTGTTCATGGTGGGATCGTGTCGTCGATCCGTCCATCCGTAATTACTGTAAGTCCGTTAGTTAGTTAGTCAGCCGGCACAGTCAGTCCATTTCTCCTCCGTCTGTCCTGCATGCCTCACAGACAGCTGGCTGTCGGTTGGTGAAGATGTCTGTATGTCTGTCTGTCTATGGTGAATCTGGATGTCTGTCTACCCGTATGTGACTTTGGATGTCTGTCCGTATGTGAGATTGGATGTCTGTATATACATAAACCTGGATGTCTGTCTATCTGTATATAAATCTGGATGTCTGTCTATCTGTATGAAAAATCTGGATGTCTGGTGTCTACAGGCGTGTGAAATTGAAATATACATATGTAAATCTGGATCTCTGTCTACTCGTATGTAAATCTGGATGTCTGTCTACAGGGGTGTGAAATTAGATATTTGTCTATCCGTATGTAAATCTGGATGTCTGTCTATTCGTATGTTAGTCTGGATGTTGTATATCCGTATG
>CM060317.1:37291566-37326566 GCA_030674155.1 Stramonita haemastoma | reverse complement strand
CAGACAGACAGACAGACAGAGCCATAGAGACAGAGACAGAGACACATATACAGATAGAAAGACAGGCAAGACAGAGAGACAGATACAGATGGACTGATAGAAACAGACAGATAGAGACTGAAACAGAGAGAGAGACGGACACAGACAGACAGAAAGACAGACAGAGACTGAAACAGAGAAACAGACATAGACAGACAGACAGACACACTGACAGACAGACAGACAGACACACACACACACACACACACACACACACACACACACACACACACACACACACACACACACACACACACACACACACACACACACAGACAAAACAGTACAAACTGCCCCTTCACCCCGGGGGCATTGAAGTATGTTGTTTCTCGCTCCTTGCTCTGCCTTGTTTGCTTTGTCGACCCGCAGCCCGTCTCTTTGCCTCTCCCTTTCAACAGGATCCAGCCGAGTTGTTGCCCTGCCTTCGATTCTTCACAAACCTTCCAAGTATTTGCTAGGATGTGTCTGTGTGTGTGTACACAAACACACACACATACACACACATACATACACAAGTACGCACACACACATACATATATATGTATGTATATATATATATATATATATATATATATATATATATATATATATATATGTATGTATGTATATATATAGAGAGAGAGAGAGAGAGAGAGAGAGAGAGAGAGAGAGAGAGAGAGAGAGAGAGAGAGAGAGAGAGAGAGAGAGAGAGAGAGAGAGAGAGAGAGAGAGAGAGAGAGGAGAGAGAGAGAGAGAGAGAGAGAGTACACATATACACATATACACTCTGTTTGTGTGTGTGTGTGTGTGTGCGTGCGTGCGGGCGGGCGTGTGTGAGTGCGAACATGCGTGCGTGCGTGCGTGCGAGCGTGCGTGTGTGTGTGTTTGTGTGTGTGTGTGTGTGTTTTGATTTTTCTTTTTGTTGTTTCCATTCTTAGTATCACACTTCTTCCACTACTTTTTTCCTGGAACGAAGAGCAAAACAGATTAAAAAATATTCTAAGCTGTAAAAAAAAATAAAATCCCGAAAAAACAAATAGACAACCAAACAAAACAACAGCCAAAAGGGACGAAAGAAAAGAAAACATGTGAGCAAACATTTCAGCCATCCCAAAGTATCTTTTTGTCTTTGTCGTTGTCTGTCTGTGTGTCTGTGTGTGTGTCTGTCTGCATTTGTCTGTCTCTACATCTCCATTTCTCCATTTCCCTGTCTCTGTTTTACCGACAGATCATTTCGGAATCTTGTTTAAAAAATCTCGTTTAAAACAGATATTTTATAGGATATTTATCAGTCGCTTAATGGTTGCTTTCACACAAGCGATATCTTACGTCCTGTCATTTAGTAACAATAAGCTGAAAGCCTTGTACAGTCCCCCAGTTTACCCAACTGTAAATGGGTACCTGCTGTCTTTAGGGTCAGGGAAGGTAAAGCAGCGAGGAAGAGGGGATGGGCGCCACCCTCAATATGCTGGACCCTTGAGAAGCTGAGGTTTCTGACACCTCGCTCCCATACGACCGCATAGGTTATGGGACACCTTTAACTTTTATACCACTTTCAGTAACGGCAGATTTCACTACATGAGATTCGGACTGCTCTCCCCAGGTAGAGCACTTTAAACAAATATTAAAAAAAAATATTTTGAATGTACTAATTAAGTACTAATGTGCTTTTCTACATACAATTCCCATGTGCATGTGGTTTTACAAATGTTGCCATCCATTCCCACCAGCATACAGTAGCTTACGGCTTTTGAAAGGCGGAACAGGTTTTATAACGTGTGAACAAGATGTCCTGCGTGCGTTTGCCTAAGTTACCTCGGTTTACAGTTGTATCAAATGTTTTTTTTTTTCCTCAGTGGAGGAAATACAAATGCATGTTTGTCTCACGTATCATTCATCTGTCAAAATTAGAAAATACAAAGGGAGATGCGTGTAAATGCATGAGTATAGTATGTGTGTACACAGGCTTGTGTTTGATCGCCGGTTATGCTCACTTCAACCAGTCATGTTGCAGTTTCCTCACATGTCCTTTGTTTATATTGAGGCCTACATCTGGTGTATGTTAATTAAATTATTTAAGGGTTCAGATCTCTCTCTCTCTCTCTCTCTCTCTCTCTCTCTCTCTCTCTCTCTCTCTCTCTCTCTCGGGGGCCAATTACGTGATGCGAAGACGAAGACGTATTGAAATCGAGCTGGTGTTTTTGTGATTCAAAAACTAGTTTTAAAGTGGCTTTAAATCTTCATTGATTGTATATAGATAGATCAGGAGGATGGGCATATCCGTGCAGTTGTACAGAGCTGTGTGTGGGACATTTGCCGCAGTGTTCGCCTCCTTCATGTCTAAACGGGCAGAATTTAAATCAACTATGAGAAACGCCATTCTGACGTTGAGAAACCGGCGAGACGGTGTCCTGTTAGGACTGACCCTCACCTACTTATTTTGGGGGGGGCTTTTATTACGGTGTGGCGATGTGGAGACCAACCCTGGACCCACACCCCTGGATCCACCGGCCGCAAGCTGAGGCAGACCAGCTTGGTTGATGGTGCTGGTGGTCGTAGCACCATCACAGGCACAGCATCCAGGAAAACCAGAACGAGGGCTGATGTGACTACCTACACCAACACGCCTACGACCATACACCGTGGCCAGGACTCCTCTTCTACTGGGTCTCCTAAGGAACTGTCCTTCAACACCATGACAGCAAAAATCGAAAAAGTGGAAAACTTGCTGAAAACAACAACTGACAGTTTGAACAATGAGATCAAATTGTTGACAGACAGTGTTGGTGCCTTGAAAGAGGAAATGTGCAGCCTGAAGAAAGACATGGACGTTCTTAGAACTGAAAATGAAGACTTAAAACAGTCAAATACAAAATTGATGGATAGGGTTGAAAAACTAGAAAAGAAATCTGATGATTTAGAAGGAAGGTCCAGACGAAATAATGTCATTTTTCATGGTTTAGAGAAGAGAGCTTATGAGACTGGAGCTGACTGTGAGAGGATTGTAAAAAGTCTTCTCTCAGAAAAAATGGATGTAGCAGATGTGAAATTCGATAGAGTGCACAGGATAAACTCTAAACCCAGCTCTCCCATTATTGCTAGGTGTTGTTTTTATCAAGATAAGCTTAGCATACTGAAGGCAAAGACTCGGCTGAAGGCTCAAAGATTTTTGTAGACGATGATTTCTCCCAAGCTGTTAGAGAAATTAGACGCAAACTGACCCCATATTTGAAGAGTGCCCGAGCAGAAGGAAAGAATGTGAGAATGATCTTTGATCATTTGATCATTGATGGTGAAAAGGTGACCCTCAATGATCTCGAAAGAAACAAATAGCTTGTTGGCCGGCCCATACACACATCTGTCTGTAGAGGTAATTCACAGGGGGGTAGGAAAAGTAAACTTACACCGGGCGTAAAGTCTCAGTTAGATAGGACTAGACCTAGACCTACTCCAAAGGAGCTTTGTGCTGTAACCAGCAAGAGGGGGCTTTGTGCTGTAACCAGCAAGACGGGACCTGGCTTTGCTGGGCGAGGAGACAAAGACCGCAGTAGGCTAGCCCTAAACCTAACCCTACATAGGCCGAATGATGTGTCATCTGGCTTTAGACCATGTTTAAATGAAGAGTCCTCTTTAAATAATGATTTTGGTACAGTTGATAGCATTAATTTGATGTCTTGTCATATTAGTGGAAGTAGTGAAAATGTGAGTTTAGATGATGTAGTAGATAAAGTAGAGTGTGGCAATACAAATCAAGCAAATAAAACTTTTTCATTTTTGTCCTGGAACGTAAATGGATTATTTTCAAAACTGGCCGATGGAGATTTTGTATCTTATGTGCGTAGCTTTGATTTTATTTGTCTGACAGAAACGTTTTTGGAAAATATCCAGCCAGATGCTTTTAGTGGCTATAAAGCCTTCTGTAAGGCGGCAACTAAAGTTAGCCATCAAGGGAGACGATCAGGGGGAGTAGTTTGTTTGATTAAGAATGAGTTATCTGCTCTTGTAAAATATTTAGATGTTCCATACCCTAACATTTGTACTTTTCTCTGTGACAAATCTTTATTGTGTACTTCAAGAAATGTTTTGCTTGTATGTGTGTATATCCCACCTGAAGGCTCTCCTTTTTATAACATGTTTGATAATGATAGTGGGATTGCTATGTTGGAAGAATATTTAGCTGATTGTGTGATTGCTTTGGATGAAGTTGATATAATATTGTGTGGAGATTTAAACAGTAGGACATCAAACTTTTCTTGCCATCATGTGGCAGATGATTTTATCTCAGAGCTCCAAAGCAAAAGCATGTCTCTTAGTGGTAATCGTTATTCTGAAGATTCTGTTATAAATAATTATGGTAAATTATTATTGAATATGTGTACTACATTTAGTTTACAAATTCTGAATGGTGTATGTAATGGTGATCAGCAGGGACGCTATACGTACATTTCTGATGGAGGATGCAGTGTTAATGATTATTTTTTAGTGTCAGATGATTTGTTCTCTCAGATTTTTGTCTCATGTCGTTTGTTTGTTGCTGAACGTTCTGATTCAGATCACCTTCCTGTGGAATTACATATTAATCCATTGTATAAAACTTATGTAATAGCCGAAGAGCCATCTGTTGTGGAAAAGTTTGTGTGGGATGAAAACAAACTCTCAGCTTATAAAGATAATCTTTGTGAGGAAGACATGCATGTAACTTTTTCAAATGCCTTACAGATGATTGATGAGAATATTAATGAAGCTCTAGATTTGTTCAATAGTTGTATAAAGTCCAGTGCTGAATGTATGAAGAAACAGGTACATGTAAAAAAAGGTTTATCAAATGCAACATGGTTTGATAATGAATGTAAAAGTATGAAGTGCAGGGTAAGAAAATTATTAAAGACTTACCGGAAAACGTTAAAGAACGAAGACAGAAACTTGTACTGTGTTTTAAGAAGGGAATATAAATACATGCTAGAAAGGAAAAGGAAACAGTATAATATGACATTACTTGCAGACATGGTGTCTTCAATCTCTTCTCAAGTCCAGTTCTGGAAAAGTGTTAAGAAGGCATCATTTAGAAATAGTCAACCTAAGAATAATATATCAGTTGACAGTTGGTTTCAACATTTCAAAACCCTGTTGGAGAAAGACTCATCAGACAACTCCATGAATACTAATGTTGACTATGATGAAAGTGAGGAAGATTTTGATCGTCCAATATCTAAAGGTGAAATATATTGGGCACTTAGAAAACTAAAAAATGATAAAGCAGCAGGTCCTGATCAAATCATCGGAGAATTGCTGAAAAATGGAGGTGAAGATGTTGTGCTTTTCCTTCTAAAATTATTCAACAAAATCTTTGAGGATGGCCTTTTCCCAGATAATTGGACTGAATCTATAATCCTAACATTACACAAAAAGGGCGATGTTGATAACCCTAATAACTATAGGGGAATTTCTCTTAGTGATATAAGTAGTAAGTTGTATAGTACTATCATTAATAATAGATTACAGGAATGGGTTAGGAAAAATGATATTACAGGTGAACACCAAGCTGGTTTTAAGAGAGGATATTCCACTATAGATCATATGTTTACTCTGCTTGCGTTTGTACAGAAACAGTTTGCTCTTAACCGTAAGCTCTATGTGGCATTTATTGATTTTGAAAAGGCATTTGATTCTGTTAATAGAAACTTGTTGTGGCCTATTCTCCTGAAAAATGGTGTGAAGGGTAAATTATTACGATGTTTGAGAGCCATGTATCAGAATGTCAGAAGCAGAATAAGATGTGGTACTAAACTGACTGATATAATATACTGTACCACTGGTGTTAAACAGGGTGATGTATGTAGCCCTTTACTGTTTTCGGTTTTTATTAACGAGTTAGCCAGAGAAGTCATCAATAATGGTAAACATGGTGCCACTTTCCCCCAAGATGCCACAGAATTATCTATTCTTCTACTTGCTGATGATGTTATCCTACTATCTGAAACAGTTGTTGGCTTACAAAAGCAGTTAAATAGCTTGAGCAGTGCTGCAGTGGCACTTGATCTTAAGGTTAATCTGAATAAGAGCAATATCGTTGTATTCAGAAAAGGTGGTCATTTAGCTGCTCATGAAAAATGGTTGTACAATGGAAAAGTCATGCCAGTGATTAATGTATATAAATACTTAGGAATCTGTTTTTCTACAAAGCTTAGTTTCACAACTGCATGTAAAGATCTGGCAAGTCGAGGTAAACGAAGTTTGTTATTGGTTTTGAGAAAATTACGAATATTGAATAATAACTCCTTTGATTTGTTCATTAAGATATTTGATGCCCAAATACAACCCACTGTGTTATATGGTGCAGAAATATGGGGTTTGGATGCAGCTGCAACACATTGTGAATCGGTGCACCTCTTTGCTTTAAAACAGTTTCTAGGCTTAGATAGACGTACGCCCAATGATCTTGTGTATAGTGAAACTAATAGATATCCTCTCTCCGTTAATGCTGCTGTAAGATGTATTAGATACTGGATTAAGATTCTATATATGGATGAGAATAGGTTACCTTTTAAGTCTTACAAGATGCTTTATGATCTAGACCTCAAAGGGAAAAAACAACTGGGCTACACAAATACGTACCTGTTTATGTGAACTCGGTTTTGGATTTGCTTGGCTTAATCAAGGTGTTGGAAATTGTAGAGAATTTATAAACGCTTTCAGGCAAAGACTGATTGACTGCAGGTGGCAACAATGGAATGACCATATACAAACCAGTGAAAGATATCAAATGTATAGACAATTTATAAGTACTCATGATATTAAACCTTATCTCAAGCTTGATATGGACATTCATTTGAAAAGAATTATGTCTAAATTTAGACTTGGTGTATCAGATATTAATGTTCATAAATTCAGATACAGAGGATATAATGTTGATGACACTAGGTTACTATGCCCATTATGTAAGCAAGCACCTGAAGATGAAGTACATTTTGTGTTATGTTGTCCAGTGTTAGAGGTTGTTAGGCAGAGTTACATCCCTGTAAAATATAGTAGGCAGGCTAATTCTTTTAGACTCTGTTTACTTATGGCGTCAAGTCAGCCTGAAGTTGTGCGCAGCCTCACTTTATATTTGTGTAAAGCTTTCAAAATAAGAGATACTTTATTATCGTAAGTCATATCTTTGTAACTGATGTTGCTGCTGTATAATAAGTCCTTTTGTTGTTATTACTGTTGTCTTAATCCAACAACAAAATACCAAAGCAGTTTGGCAACCCCCTTCATGTATGGGCCAATGGCCTTTTTGTGAATAAAGTTTTCGAGTTCGAGTTCGAGTTCGAGTTCGAGTTCTCTCTCTCTCTCTCTCTCTCTCTCTCTCTCTCTCTCTCTCTCTCTCTCTCTCTCTCTCTCTCTCTCTCTCTCTCTCTCTCTCTCTCTCTCTCTCTCTCTCTCTCTCCACACCGCACAACACCACACCACACCACACCACACCGCACCACACACACACACTACACCACATCACACCACACCAAACCACACCACACCACACCACATCACATGACATCACATCACACCACACCACACCGCACCACACCGTACCGCACCACACCACACCACACCGCACCACCACACCACACCGCACCGCACCACACCACACCGCACCACACCACACCCACCACACCACACCGCACCACACCACACCGCACCACACCGCACCACACCACACACACCACCCACACCACACCACACCACACCGTCTCTGTGGTTCCAGCGACAAGCGGATTATTGATCAGCCTGTACTATGACAGAGGAAGATGAATGGTCAGGAAGAAAATGTTCTAAAGCTGGTGGAGTGGGCGTTCTGCCCACACTTCTCTTTTTTTCTTTCCTGTTGGAAGTGTGAGAGTTATAGAATTCACATAACACTTGTTTGGGGTTTTAAACATGGACAGGGTGCGAGGAGGGGGGGGGGTATTATAAGGAATGTACAAATTGGTCATATCCTTTATTGATCATTTTGCATTCCAGTGTTATAGGAAGGAAGGTGGCAGGATGGTTAGGACGTTCGCCTGCCAACAAGTAAACCGTGAGGTTCTGGGTTCGTACCCAGCCTCGCCCTTTCTTCCCAGTTTGACAAAAAAAATCGAACTGAATGTTAAAGTCATTCGGATGAGACTATAAACCGAGGCCCCGTGTGTGAACGCACGCAGAACATCTTGCGCACACGTTAAAACCCGTTCCGCCTTTCGGAAGAGCAGGCCATCGTGTGCCGGTAGGAGCGGATGACAATTTTTTTTTTTAACCAGCATGCACACAGGTGTCGTGTTTAGACACCAACTTTGAGGAAAAATCGGGGAGTTGGAGTCCCAGGGCCGCTAGGGGCTGTATATGGCAATGTTCTGGTGGCTCCTGCGACGGTACTGGAACCATTCGTATCGGTCATTGCCTTTCCAATGGATCATTCCAGTGGCGTGGAGAGGGCGGGGTCTACTGCATGGGTAGCAGTTTGCCCTCCATACTTACCCAAGCTTTGCGCTTTATGGACTAGAGCGCAACTCCATAGTCTTCCGAGGCTGATGGGTGCCTACTACTATTATAGGTCAACATCGATTGTTATTATCAAAGAAATAAAATGTCTTTCAGTTGCTTTTGTTGTTAAACGTGGGTAAAATTATATTATGGGCATTTCTTTTCCATTATGTTATTTCAATACCGATTGTTGTTGTTTAGGGAAATGATCAATCAGTCACCATAACTGTCCTCATCCTCAATACAGTTGTCATTGTCATCATCATTTTCCGAATCGTCAACGTCGTCAGCATCGTCATCGTCATCCTGCTTCCTGTCGTCGTAATTGTATATTGCTAGACTCGATACATCAAAGTAAAATCTTAAGGTGTGTGATCCTAAAATGTATGCTTTCTTACATTGTTCTGAATTCTTTTTTTTTCTTTTGTAGGGCTGTCTATCCGAAAACTCCAAATAATGCTATCCAAGATGTTTATTTAGCAAATGTTTTTCAAACTGCATATTGAAATGCAGTGATGGAGTATTAATTTTGTTGTGCTGTAAAGTGGTTGTTTTATTGTTGTGAAGTGGAAAGACTTAATTAACTGAGATAAGAACTTCCCCTGTCTGGAAACTTCCTGTGAAAATATTTCTTCTCCTTTCCATCACCAGGTGGGCTGCCAATGCACAGACAGTAAAGGTAAAAAGGTAAAGGTGTCCCATAACCTAGGCGGTCGTAGGGGAGCGAGGAATCAGAGAACTCAGCTTCTCTAGGGGCCAGCAAATCGAGGGCGGCGGCCATCTCATCTCCCTTGCTACTTTACCTTCCCTGAACCTAAAGAATGCAGGTACCCATTGACAGCTGGGTGAACTGGGGGACTGCACTGAAGACAAGGCGCGTAAACGGTCACCCATCCAACTGGTAACCACTCTCGACGCTACTTATTAACTTGACTGAGGGAAACTGAGCGCTATGACCACTTAGCTATCCCGCCCCCATGTACAGACAGCAAATTATAAAACGACGGATTCCAAATCTGACAATTCGTCTCGTTTTTGTGAGCATGTAAAATCGGGTGGGTAACATAGCAAATTTGTTTATATAACCCTGCTCACCACATAGATCTTTACAATTTATCACAGAGAGCATAGTTTGAAATAAAGGATATTAAGCTACGCATTTGATGTACTTGTACATTGTTTCACGATGTTTTTATCGTTAAAACTCTGCACACGCTCCGGTTTTCTTTTTTCATGAAGAAATACAGAAAAAGGACAGACATGTAGATGAAAGAAATCAATAAGTAAGTATCAAAGAATGAAAGAAAAAAAGAAAAGAAAGAAAGATAATCGAAGAAGAAAAGGGAAACAAAGAAGAATGGAAAAGAACAAATCCAAGAACGAACAAAGGACAGACGAGAGGCGAATAACAAACATTAAGAGAAATGAAAAGAAGAAAGAAAGAAAGAAAGAAAGAAAGAAAGAAGAAAGAAAGAAAGAAAGAAAGAAAAGAAAGAAAGAACGAAAGAAAGAATAAGATAAAAGAAAGAAAGAAGAAAGAAAGAAAGAAAGAAAGAAAGAAAGAAAGAAAGAAAGAAAGAAAGAAAAGAAAGAAAGAAAGAAGACAGACAGACAGACAGACAGACAGACAGACAGACAGACAGACAGACAGACAGACAGACAGACAGACAGACAGACGGACGGACGGACGGACGGACGGACGGACGGACGGACGGACATACAGATCGATTGGTCATGGTTGGATGCGCATTAATCAGTTAGATTAGCTAAGCTCTTAAAACCCCTGTAGCCAATCATCAAATCAGTATGCAGAGATGCGAAACATGACAAGGAGACAGGACAGAGGTGCCACAATATAGCAGGAGTTTTCAAGGGGTGAATAATACATGAAGGGTTAAATGCACGGACAAAAACACCCCAAACAAACAACAACAAAAAAACAAGGAATGAAAGAAAGAAAGAAAAAAAAACCTTGGCAAAGACTCTTTAATATGGGGATAAATAATCGATTGCAAAAAATGAATAATGGATGAATGAAAACATGGCTGAATAATGAATGACACACTGAAAGGATGACAATTGGCCTGTAAAGGACGCTATAAGCGAGTGGACAGACCGATTGTATTCCATCTCGAGGATCTTTGGTGTTGTGGGTTCAAGTCTTGGCAGCGGCACCTTGATTTTTACACAATCCCCCATGTCACCTTAAAGTGCATACCAACCAGTACCTTTGTGTGTATACGCATGCATAAGATTCCATAATTTATGTCAACGTTTGATGGTTTACAGAAAAAAATTACCATACCCAGCATGAACCCTGTCACTGACCCGTATTCGAATCCTGTTCAAGGAGATATGTTCCCCTGGAGTAAACATCAGTGCCGATTCCACTCTCCCCAAATGTCCTTCAAATGAGACTATAAACCGAAGTCCCGGGTGCAAACGTGCAAACGCGCGCAGAACAACTTGCGTACACAGTAAAACCTGTTCTGCTTTTCGGAAGAGTAGGCCAGTGTGTGCCGGTGGGAACGGATGACAAAATAGACAAAACTGCATACACACGGAGACTGGACGTAAAAAAACATTGAGTGCTTATTTCATTATCTTCGAACTAAAAGAATAAATAAATACATATATAATAAATACAGAGAAACATGCTCAACCTGTTTCAGCTTGCCCAAAAGACAAGGCATGAAGGAATAAAAAAACAACAACAACTGGGCAATGCTCCATTGACTCCTCAAAAAGTTCAAGGAGAAAATGATAGTCTTGACCACTCTTCCAAGTCTGCAAGAGGTAGGTGTCCCATACCCTATGCGATCCTTGGGGAGCGAGGCATCAGAGACCTCACCTTCTCCAGGGGCCAACATATTAATTAAGGGCGGCGCCCGTCTCCTCTCTCTCGCTGCTTTACCTTCCCTGACCCTAAAGAGGGCAGCTACCGATTTACAACTGGGTGAACGGGGGGGTACTTTACTGAAGCCAAGGCGCGCAAAGGGTAAGCCCTTCCACTTGGTAACCACGCTCCGCCAACGTTGCTTCACCTTAGCTTGGGAAAAGCGAATTCCTGACCACTAAGCTATCCTGTCCCCTTAATGTCTGCAAAGATATATTTTTAAAATCTGACTGAAGATTATATATATAACTTATGTTTATATATATATATATATATATATATATATATATATATATATATATATATATATATATATATATATTTATATATATATATATGCGAGCTTCTTATTGATTGTTATACTGTTTGTTTATTTTTATGTGTTTTACTGTCACTTCAACTCTAGTTAAAGGAAAGGAAAGTACATCCACTGTGGGTTTTTGTTGTTGTTTTGTGTTTGTTCGGTAAAGAGGAATTCATGAAAAAAGATAATTAGATTATTTCTTTCTTTATGTTTCTGGTTTTTTTTCTCTCTTTTCTTTATGTTTCTTTACCTGTCTCTCTTTTTCCCTATTTATCTTTTTATTTTTATTCTTGTTTCCTTTTTGTCTTTCGTCCTATCTGTCCTTTTGTATGTCTGTTTGTTTCAGCTTTGTTTGGTTGGTTTGTATTTCTTTCTTTCTTTCTTTTTTGTATGTCTTTCTGTCTGTCTATCATTTTGTTTAATCATTGTTAAGTTTTTCTTTCATTTATTGTCTCTTTTTCTGTCTGTCTTTTTGTATGTCTGTTTATTTGATCATCTGTGTTCAGTTTCACTTTCCTTTTCTTTCTTTTTCTTCCTTTATTTCTTCTTTTCTTTCTTTCTTTTTTTTCTTTTTTTTCATTTATTGATTCTTTCTTTCTGTCTGTCTATCTTTCTTTCTTCCATTCATTCGTTCGTTCTTTCTTTCTTTGTTTCATTCATTCTTTTCTATCTTTCATTCATTCATTCATTCATTCATCCATCCATTCATTCATTCTTTTATTTTTCTTTCTTTTCTTTTCTGTTCTTCTTTCTTTTCTTTTCTTCCTTCTTTCCTTTCTTTCTGTCTTTCTTTCTTTCTGTCTTTATTTCTGTTTGTCTGTCTGTCTGTCTGTCTGTCTGTCTGTCTGTCTTTCTTTCTTTCTTTCTTCCTTCCTTCCTTCTTTCTTCTTTCTTCCTTCCTTTCTTTCTTTCTTCTTTCTTTCTTTCTCCTTCCACTTCTACACACACCCTACTACTACAGTGAGGGATGTGGTGGTAAGAAAGGTAAAACTGACGATGTGTAGCAATACAAAGCCAGCTCTCAAAGAAAAAAACAGCCTGTACGCTCACACACTGGCACACACACTGTCGGCGTTACTGTTAGCAGCAGCAGCAAGCAGCTTGTCCAAGGGATAACCTGCTAGCTGTCTGAGGGCTGGCCTGGCTCCCTTTGACTGCTGCTGCGCTTGGCTAAGGGGGATCTGTGTGTGAATCAGAGGTAAACACCGACCCCAAAATAAACCTGGGGGCATCACCGCACGGAACAAGATCCCTTGGAATGAGAGAATTTGATCAATGTTGCTCAACTTTCTCTGCTCCAGCTCTCTGTCTGAGTGTGGCTGAGAGGGGAACCCTGTCCTTAGTGTGTGAGGGTGTGTTTTTGGTGTGTGTATGGGGGGGGGGGGGTTAGCTTTGGATTTGAATTTGGGGGGTCAAAGGGGTCAAGATTGCCGAGTGGTTAGATAGAGTGCTGTGCATGCATGCAGTCTGACAGGTTTGGAACTGAGCCTGGGTTCAAACTACCACAGAGATGTATGTGCATTCAAGGGTTGTTTTTTTCCCCTTAGTACTGACTCCAAGTGCTGACTCCACCACACCTCTGCAAGTCTTTGAGATGAGAAAATAAACAGCAGGCCTTCCTGTGCCAACGCAGCAGAACAGCTTGGGCACAATGGGTTCTGCATGTCAGTAGCATTACTGTGGTAGGAAAGGGATGACATAATTAAAAAAAAAAAAAAAAAAGAATAGACATGGTATTGTGTTGAGACATCATCCCTGAAGTGGAATGTGTCTACCTTTAATGGTGGGCAAAAAAAAGGTTGCATACGCAAAACTCTCACCAATGGTGAGCTCTGAGCTCTGTCTGTTTGTTTGTCTGTTTGTCTGTCTGTCTATCTTCTCTCTCTCTGTCTCTCTTCTGTGTTTCTATGTATCTGTCTTGTCTGTCTGTCTGTCTGTCTCTCTGTCTGTCTCTGTCTGTCTTTTCTCTCTGTCTGTCTCTTTCTCTGTCTGTCTGTCTCTGTCTGTCTGTCTCTGTCTCTGTCTGTCTGTCTTCTGTCTCTGTCTCTGTCTCGTCTCTCTCTCTCTCTCTCTTCTCTCTCTCTCTCTCTCTCTCTCTCTCTCTCTCTCTCTCTCTCTCTCTCTCTCTCCCTCTCCGTCTCGTCTCCGTCTCCGTCTCTCTCTGTGAGGGTGTTCTCAGCTGAGTGCAAACACAGTCAATGTTTAGCCAGAGTCCTCAAGTTCTTTTTTTTTGTTGCAAATTCTCTTTTCTGTCTTCGTATTCAATATTTTTCTTTTTTTTATTTTGTGCAGATGCTTGCATCCTCTTTCAGCAGTCGCCTTTTCGTGTTTTTCTTCCCAACACTTTCCCCTCTTTTCCCTTCTCTCTCTCTCTTCTCTTCAGGCTCCTCTTTTTTCCACTTCACATCTATCACTGTCATGTATTTACAGTAATACTGCACTTGGGATTGTGTATCGTGAACTTTTTTCCCTTTGATTACATTGTGTCCGTTATAGACGTGTAAGAGACATGTTGGGAACATTCTGAAGTTTTGATATTTTGTGTAGTAGTGATATTTTTGTGTAGTAGTTTTGAGTGTAGTAGACAGAATAATATTCTGGGTAGGCTTGCTTTGTTATGATGTTTTATTCATTTTTCTGTATCTTTGATGTCCTGTTGGCTGTCTATGTGTGTGCATAGGACTGTGTGACGATTGTTTGAGTGCATGCGTGTCTATTTGATGCCTGTGTTCGTGTTACGCGTGAGCGCGCACGCACGCACACACACACACACACACACACACACACAACACACACACACACACACACACACACACACACACACACACACAACACACACACACATACATACATATGCAGAGAAAACTGTGTGGTGTGTGGATGTGTATGTGTGGGGGGGGGAGGGGCAGGGGTGCATTCGTGCGTGCTTGAGTGCGTGCATGTGTGTGTGTTTGGGGGTGTGGGGGTGCAGGGTGTACATGTGCACGCATGTATAAACAAAATATGCAGTACCATCACCTTAAACAAAAACCTACATTTTACCCCATGAAGCAGAGAAACTAAAATTGTTTGTTTCTATGAAGATATGTTAAAGAAAAACAACCAAACAAACCCCCTAAAAAATAAACAAATATTGAATTTAAACAAACAAACAAAGAAACAGCAACCTCATCAAAACAAAGACCCCCCACATTTCACCACAAATCAAGTGTGCAAACACTGCACACAAACGTCAGAGTAAAACCACCTGGCAGACAGTACAGATTTGATCAGCAGCCACGAATCAGCAGGCCAGGAAAGGAGAGGTCTGAATCCTTGTTGTACAAATACGCTTCTCCTTGTGGCCCAGTTCCCCATAAAACGACCACTATCTGGGAGCTCGGGCTTCTTTAGACTGGCCACAGGGGATCTGGGGAATCAGACGAAAGGAGGGAGCCCCAAATAAACCTCTTGGAGTCAGTCCCTAGTAAGAGAACCCAGAGAGACACTTGGATAAATATCGCCACAATGTCTCGCCACTTCAGGTCTGAATCACATGCTAAAATGCGTGTGCACTTATCGATTTCTGTATTATTTTTTTATGATAAAAACACCGGGTAAATAAATTGTATCTCACACTCTAGCTTGTTTTTTTTCTCTTGAAAATATTTGTCCCCAGCAGCGTGACTTTCGCAGTTTATATTTAATCTCGTCTCTTTCTTTGTAAATAGTTTAGGGGAGACATTATATTTTACATTACAGTGGTTTGCTTCCAATCTCATTATCTTCCATGTCAATTATTTAGCAGATGAATTCTGTTTTATCTTCAAGCGTTGTACTCCCAATCCCATCTCTTTCTTTTAAATCATTCAGCAGATAATTACATTGTTTCACACTGTTGTGGCTTACTTCCAATCTCACGTCTTTCTTGTGAATTATTTAGCGGATGAATTAGTTCATTTCACACACTCCAGTGGTATACCTCTATTCTCACACCTCTCTTGTAAATCATTGGGCAAGCTGAATTTTATTTTTACGCTTTAGTTTCTTATTTATCAGTACATAAATGCTTATTCATTTTTCCCAGGAACATGATGTTCTCTGATGTAACTCCATTTTCTTTTATCTTTCAAGGAAAACTAGCTTTTGCTGTGTATGGAACATACGTTAATTAATTATGTTTTTTACAAAGTCTAATGAATTTTGTACGCCTTACCTGATAACATATTTAAAGACAAAAAAATGTGTATGTGAGGGGGTACGGGGGGAGGGGAAGCGCGTATGTGCCTGCATACACGCGCTTGCACGGGTGCCTTTGCGTGCTCTGTAATTTAAAGTCTTTTCACATCAAGTGATATCAGAAAGTGTGTGTGTGTGGTGTGTGTGTGTGTGTGTGTGTGTGTGTGTGTGTGTGTGTGTGTGTGTGTGTGTGTGTGTGTGTGTGTGTGTGTGTGTGTGTGTGTGTGTGTGTGTGTGTGTGTGTGTGCGGCGCGTGTGTTTGTGTGTGTTTGTCTTTTATTTTTGTTTTATTTAATTTTTATTTTCATTTTATATTCTTTTATTTCGAGGATAATGGACTAAGCACTCATGTGTTGCTGTGTTTTTAAATCTAGTAGCCATGTGTATGATGTTTGTCATTTTGTCATCCATTCCCACTGGCACACAATGTATGTATGTGTGTGTATGTATGTGTGTGTGCGTGCGTGCGTGTGTGCGTGCGTGCGTGTGTATGTATGTGTAATAATGTATGTATGTATGTATGTATGTATGTATCTGTCTGTCTGTCTGTTGTGTCTGTGTCTGTCTGTTGTATGTATGTATGTATGTATGTATGTATGTATGTGTGTGTGTGTTTGTGTGTGTGTATGTCTGTATGCGCGCGCGCGCGCGCGCGCGCGTGTGTGTGTGTGTGTGTGTGTGTGTGTGTGTGTGTGTGTTCAAGGCCACCAACTTGTAAAGGCCTGTAGTGGTGCCCAGTCACTGTGGTTTAGTTAACTGGTGCCTGTTTCCACACACCTACTCACTCAGGACACCACCTAGTAAGCCAGCTGATGGGGACAGGATCAGGTAAGTTAAACAGGCAGACTTCCTTGATGTTGGATCGCGGCTACCTTCAAGATGGGCAAAAACGGTCTATCTATCTATTATCTATCTATCTATCTATCTATCTATCTATCTATCTATCTATCTATCTATCTATCTATCTATCTATCTATCTATCTATCTCCATCCCATCATCCTCCGTCCGTCCGTCCTCCGTCCATCCATCCATCTCTATCCATCCATCTATCCATCTATCTATTCTATCTATCTACCTTCCTACCTACACCTATCTACCTATCTATCTATCTATCTATTTCTATCTATCTATCTATCTATCTATCTATCTATCTATCTATCTATCTATCTATCTGTCTGTTCTGTTCTGTCTGTCTGTCTGTTTGTCTGTCCTATTCTATCTATCTATCTATCTATCTATCTATCTATCTATCTATCTATCTATCTATCTATCTATCTATCTATCTATCTATCTATCTATCTATCTATCTATTCCTTAGTCTGGCGACCCTGGGGGCACCCCTGAAGACTTGACAACCATGTTCCCTCCATTCCTCCCCTCTGTTCTGCCTTTCTCAAATTTTTGACGAGTTCTAGGCCTGTCCATTCCTGATGTTGTCCTCCCATCTCTTCCTTGGTCTGCCTCTTTTTCTGCCTCGCTGGAAAGTGCCTTGCAGTATTGTTTTTGCAAGTCCTTTTGGTGTTGTTATATGCCTGTACAATTTAAGTTTACGCTTCTTTACATTGATAGAAGGTTTTTGTAGGGACCAACTGTTTGTTGGATTTATTATGTACGTCTTCGTTGCTTATGTGGTCTCTGTAGGAGATGGCAAAGAGTCTCCGGAAGCATCTCATCAAAAATAGTCACATATGCAAAACGTCACTATTCACAAATTTCAGAGTTCTAGCTGAGGAGCAAACATCCCACCTTCACCCCCGAAAAAGGCACACACACACAAAACCCCAAAAGCAAAACAAACATCCAAATAACTAAGAAAGCCACCCTGATGTTACCGAACATCTCCTCCCTCAAACCACAGTTGCCCACAAACCATTAGATTCCAGAGGCTTTGACACAAACTCACAAATAATTGTACAAAAGTAGAGAGGGATCCCAGCACTTAGATCACTGGAATAGTCAAGAGACATTTTTCTTTCTTTGCATATCAAAAGATGATGAAGGTGATATTGATTATGCTGTGGAAGCTGTACCACCTTTGACATAACTCGACAAGATAATAATTGTTCATGCTTCCAACATTTGGAATTCAACCAGACCTAACAGATACAGACGCTTGCAGTGCTAACCAAATGATTTCAGCAACACAGTCAAAACCACATTCGTAATGTGAATAATTGTTGTACCGTGTGGCACTAGTCTCCATACTGCCTTCAAAGTAAACCCACTCTGAATAGAACCGTCAGAAGCCCCATCTTCCCCCCTTTGAAAACCTCCTTACCATTCACACATTACTCAACAGCTTTGAAAAGAACCTGGCGGAAAGGACAGGGCAGGCAGGCATTATGCACACTGTCAGTGTAACTCTTTGCAGCGGCTTGCCCAACCAGATAACCACTGTCTGAATACCTGGCTCCTTTGGGCTGCTTGGCTAACAGGCATCTGTAAATCAGATGTAAACACACAGCCCAGAATAAACCTCGGGGCATGAAAAGGGAGCAAGATTCCCTGCAAGAGAATTTGATCAATGTTGCTCAACTTTCTCTGCTTGAGCTGTGAGCAGGGCCCAAAGTAAATACTACCTGTCTCTTGCAACGTTCCATTTCGCAGTCATCTGACAGCTATTGTGCAAACATCTTTTGGGGATCGATAATTCCAGACCTTGCCTTGTAACCAGCTTTGCTTCATTATACCCTGTCTTTTTTATGCTGCGTTACTTTGATGGTGACCGGGAATAGCTCAGTGGTCAGAGCACTCCCTTCTGCAAGCGAGGGTTCAGCAGTATTGAGCACGGTCACCAATGGATAGGTCTGCACACCTTGGCATCAGGTACAGTTCCCCAGTTCACCCAGCTGTAAATAGGGACTTGAGCTCTTCATGGACAGGGAAGTAAATAGCAGCGAGAAAGAGGAGATAGACACGGCTCTTAATATGCTGGCCCTAGAGAAACTGAGGTCTCTGATATCTCCTACCCAGCCATGACATAGGTTATGGGACATTCTTTCACCTTTACTTCATTACCTGTTTCTTTGATGCTTTCGTGTGCTTATTTGTATCTCATAAACATAATGTACATGCTTGATGTTTTCTTCTGTTGGTGTTTATGATAGTATGGCAGTGATTTCTTTCATGTTCTCAGTTGTTTTGGGTATTTTTGTTAAATTTTTACACTGGTTTATCAATCAGAAACCCAAAATAATCAATAGCAGTATGTAGCTATGCCTGATACTAGCATGATGTAAAAAAAAAGCGTGCAAAGTTGGATCAATTAGGCAACAAAGCAGGTGTAAACGTGCAGTGCAGCATCATTTTCGTCCATTGGGACAAGACAATCAAGAATGTTCGTTTGAGTGTCCCATGACGAAGGATAAAAATACAAATTCGACATTGTAGTAGTAAAATAGAGTATAGGTAGAAAGATTGATGGATATGTATTATCGTTCCTGTCGCGCTAAAGTTAGATATTGATAAAAAGTTGTTTTAAATTCTTATCACTATATAGTACAACGGTATGTATGTATATATGTTGTTAGTGTTGGTTGTTACGATGGCTATATGTATGTATGTATGTATGTATGTATGTATGTATGTATGTAGTATGTATGTATGTATGTATGTATGTATGTATGTATGTATGTATGTATGTATGTTTGTGTGTGTGTATGTTTGTGTTGTGTATGTTTGTGTGTATGTATGTATGTATGTATGTATGTATGTATGTATGTATGTATGTATGTATGTATGTATGTATGTGTGTGTGTGGTGTGTGTGTGTATGTATGTATGTATGTATGTATGTATGTATGTATGTATGTATGTATGTATGTATGTATGTATGTATGTATGTATGTATGTATGTATGTATGTATGTATGTATGTATGTATGATAGGGAACCCTGTCCTTAGTGTGTGAGGGTGTTTTTTTTTTGGGGGGGGGGTTCTTAGCTTTGGGTTTGTTTTGGGGGGGTCAAAGGGGTCAGGATTGCCCAGTGGTTAGAGTGTTGTGCATGCAGTTTGACTGGCTTGCAATTGAGCCTCGGTTGAAACCACCACAGAGATGCCCATTCAAGGTGTGTTTTTTTCCTTAGGAGTGATTCCAGAACTGACTCCACACTCTGCAAGTCTTTGAGATGAGACTATAAACCACAGGCCTTCCTGTGTGAATTCAGCAGAACATCTTGCCACAATGGTTTCTCCCTTTCAGTGGGTCATTACTGCTGGTTCCAGGAAGGGATGACATACTTTAATTTTAAAAAAATGTATAGAAAAAAATGTATATGTATAGTCAGAGTGTGTCTACCTTTAATGGTGGGCAAAACAGGTAGCATACGCAAAACTCTCACCATTGGTGAACCTCCGAGCTCTGTCTGCCTGTGTGTGTGTGTCTGTCTGTGTATCTTTGTTTGTGTGTGTCTGTGTGTGTGTGTGTGTGTCTCTCTATCTGTCTCTCTCTCTGTCTCTGTCTCTGTCTGTCTGTCTGTTTGTCTATCTGTCTGTCTGTCTGTCTGTCTGTCTGTCCCTCCCTCTCTCTCTCTCTCTCTCTCTCTCTCTCTCTCTCTCTCTCTCTCTCTCTCCTCTCTCTCTCTCTCTCTCTCTCTCTCTCTCTCTCTCTCTCTCTCTCTCTCTCTCTCCCTCACTCTCTCCCTTCCACCCTCTCTCTGTGAGGGGGGTGTTCTCAGCTGAGTGCAAACACAGTCAATGTTTAGCCTGGAGTCCTCAAGTTCTTTTTTTTTGCAAATTCTCTTTTCTGTCTTCGTATTCAATATTTTTACTTCTTTTTTTTATTTTGTGCAGATGCTTGTATCTTCTTTCAGCAGCAGCCTTTTCTTGTTTTTCTCCAACACTTTCCCCTCTTTTCCCCTCTCTCTCTCTTCTCTTCTCTTCAGGCTCCTCTTTTTTCACTTCACATCTATCACTGTCATGTATTTACAGTAATACTGCACTTGGGATTGTGTATCGTGAACTTTTTTTCCCTTTGATTACATTGTGTCCGTTATAGACTTATAGACGTGTAAGAGACATGTTGGAAACATTCTGAAGTTTTGATATTTTGTGTAGTAGTGATATTTTTGTGTAGTAGTTTTGAGTGTAGTAGACAGAATAATATTCTGGGTATGCTTGTTTTGTTATGATGTTTTATTCATTTTTTCTGTATCTTTGATGTCCTGTTGGCTGCCTATGTGTGTGCATAGAACTGTGTGGCGACTTGTTTGAGTGCATGCGTGTCTATGTGTATGCCTGTGTTCGTGTACACGCACGCGCGCGCACACACACACACACACACACACACACACACACACACACACACACACACTCAAACAAAATATGTGTGGTGTGTATTATGTGTATGTGAGTGGGGTGGGGAGTGGGGGCAGGGGTGTACCCGTGCGTGGTTGAGTGCATGCAAGTGTGTGTTTGGGGTGCATAGGTGCACGCATGCATGAACAAAATACTGCAGTACCATCACACTTAAACAAAAACCTACATTTCCCCTCAGTAAAGCAGACAAACTAAAATGTTTGTCCCTACGAAGATATGTTAAAGAAAAACAACCAAACAAAAAAACCCTAAAAATAAACAAACAAAATACTGACTTTAAACAAACAAACAAACAAACAAACAACAACCTCATCAAAACAAAGACCCCCCCCCACATTTCACCCCAAATCTAGTGTGCAAACACTGCACACAAACGTCAGAGTAAAACCACCTGGAAGACAGATTTGATCAGCAGCCCACGAATCAGCAGGCCAGGAAAAGGAGAGGTCTGAATCCTAGTTGTACAAATACGCTCCTCCTTGTGGCCCAGTTCCCCATAAAACGACCACTATCTGGGAGCTCGGGCTTCTGTAGACTGGCCACAGGGGATCTGGGGAATCAAAAGAAAGGAGGGAGCCCCAAATAAACCTCTTGGAGTCAGTCCCTAGTAAGAGAACCCAGGGAGACACTTGGATAAATATCGCCAAATGTCTCGGCCACTTCAGGTCTGAATCACATGCTAAAATGCGTGTGCACTTATCGATTTCTGTATTATTTTTTTCTGATAAAATCACCGTGTAAATAAATTGTATCTCACAACCTAGCTTGCTTTTTTTCTCCTGAAAATATTTGTCCCCAGCAACGTGACTTTCGCAGTATATCTTTAATCTCGTCTCTTTCTTTGTAAATAGTTTAGGGGAGACATTATATTTTACATTACAGTGGTTTGCTTCCATTCTCATTATCTTCCATGTCAATTATTTAGCAGATGAATTCTGTTTTATCTTCAAGCGTTGTACTCCCAATCCCATCTCTTTCTTTTAAATCATTCAGCAGATAATTACATTGTTTCACACTGTTGTGGCTTACTTCCAATCTCACGTCTTTCTTGTGAATTATTTAGCGGATGAATTAGTTCATTTCACACACTCCAGTGGTATACCTCTCTTCTCACACCTCTCTTGTAAATCATTGAGCAGCTGAATTTTATTTTTACGCTTTAGTTTCTTATTTATCAGTAGATATTGTTCATTTTTCCCTGGAACATGATGTTCTCTGATGTAGCTCCAGTTTTCTTTTATCTTTGAAGGAAAACTAGATTTTGCTGTGTATGGAACATACGTTAATTAATTATGGTTTTTACAAAGTCTAATGAATTTTGTATGCCTTACTTGAAAACATATTTAAAGACAAAAAAAATGTGTACGTGAGGGGTACGGGGGGAGGGGAAGCGCGTATGTGCCTGCATACACGCGCTCTCACGCGCGCCTTTGTGTGCTCTGTAATTTAAAGTCTTTTCACACCAAGTGATATCAGAAAGTGTGTGTGTGTGTGTGTGTGTGTGTGTGTGTGTGTGTGTGTGTGTGTGTGTGTGTGTGTGTGTGTGTGGTGTGTGTGTGGTGTGTGTGTGTGTGTGTGTGTGTGTGTGTGTGTGTGTGTGTGTGTGTGTGTGTGTGTGTGTGTGTGTGTGTGTGTGTGTGTGTGCGCGTGTGTGTTTGTGTGTGTTTGTGTGTGTTTGTCTTTTATTTTTGTTTTATAAAATTTTATTTTCATTTTATTCTTTTATTTCGAGGATAATGGACTAAGCACTCATGTGTTGCTGTGTTTTTAAATCTAGTAGCCATGTGTATGATGTTTGTCATTTTGTCATCCATTCCCACTGGCACACAATGTATGTATGTGTGTGTATGTATGTGTGTGTGCGTGCGTGCGTGTGTGCGTGCGTGCGTGTATGTATGTGTAATAATGTATGTATGTATGTATGTATGTATGTATGTATGTATGTATGTATGTATGTATGTATGTGTGTGTGTGTGTTTGTGTGTGTCTATGTCTGTATGCGTGTGTGTGTGTGTGTGTGTGTGTGTGTGTGTGTGTGTGTGTGTGTGTGTGTGTGTGTGTGTGTGTGTGTCTGTGTCTGTGTGTGTGTGTGTGTGTTCAAGGCCACCAACTTGTAAAGGCCTGTAGTGGTGCCCAGTCACTGTGGTTTAGTTAACTGGTGCCTGTTTCCACACACCCTACTCACTCAGGACACCACCTAGTAAGCCAGCTGATGGGGACAGGATCAGGTAAGTTAAACAGGCAGACTTCCCTTGATGTTGGATCGCGGCTACCTTCAAGATGGGCAAAAACGGTCTATCTATCTATCTATCTATCTATCTATCTATCTATCTATCTATCTATCTATCTATCTATCTATCTATCTATCTGTCTGTCTGTCTGTCCGTCTATCCATCCGTCCATCCATCCATCCATCCATCCATCCATCCATCCATCCATCCATCCATCCATCCATCCATCCATCTATCTATCTATCTATCTATCTATCTATCTATCTACCTTCCTACCTATCTATCTATCTATCTATCTATCTATCTATCTATCTATCTATCTATCTATCTATCTATCTGTCTGTCTGTCTGTCTGTCTGTCTGTCTGTCTGTCCATATATCTATCTATCTATCTATCTATCTATCTATCTATCTATCTATCTATCTATCTATCTATCTATCTATCTATCTATCTATCTATCTATTCCTTAGTCTGGCGACCCTGGGGGAACCCCTGAAGACTTGACAACCATGTTCCCTCCATTCCTCCCTCTGTTCTGCCGTTCTCAAATTTTTGACGAGTTCTAGGCCTGTCCATTCGCTGATGTTGTCCTCCCATCTCTTCCTTGGTCTGCCTCTTTTTCTGCCTCGCTGGACAGTGCCTTGCAGTATTGTTTTTGCAAGTCCTTTTGGTGTTGTTATATGCCTGCACAATTTAAGTTTACGCTTCTTTACATTGATAGAAGGTTTTTGTAGGGACCAACTGTTTGTTGGATTCTATTATGTACGTCTTCGTTGCTTATGTGGTCTCTGTAGGAGATGGCAAAGAGTCTCCGGAAGCATCTCATCAAAAATAGTCACATATGCAAAACGTCACTATTCACAAACTTCAGAGTTCTAGCTGAGGAGCAAACATCCCACCTTCACCCCCGAAAAAGGCACACACACACAAAACCCCAAAAGCAAAACAAACATCCCAACTAACTAAGAAAGCCACCCTGATGTTACCGAACATCTCCTCTCTCAAACCACAGTTGCCCACAAACCATTAGATTCCAGAGGCTTTGACACAAACTCACGAAATAATTGTACAAAAGTAGAGAGGGATCCCAGCACTTAGATCATTGGATTAGTGAAGAGACATTTTTCTTTCTTTGCATATCAAAAGATGATGAAGGTGATATTGATTATGCTGTGGAAGCGTACCACCCTTTGACATAACTCGACAAGATAATAATTGTTCATGCTTCAACATTTGGAATTCAACCAGACCTAACAGATACAGACGCTTGCAGTGCTAACCAAATGATTTCAGCAACACAGTCAAAATCACATTCGTAATGTGAATAATTGTTGTACCGTGTGGCACTAGTCTCCATACTGCCTTCAAAGTAAACCCACTCTGAATAGAACCGTCAGAAGACCCCCATCTTCCTCCCTTTGAAAACCTCCTTACCATTCACACATTACTCAACAGCTTTGAAAAGAAGCTGGCGGGAAAGGACAGGCCAGGCAGGCATTATGCACACTGTCAGTGTAACTCTTTGCAGCGGCTTGCCCAACCAGATAACCACTGTCTGAATACCTGGCTCCTTTGGGCTGCTTGGCTAACAGGCATCTGTAAATCAGATGTAAACACACAGCCCAGAATAAACCTCGGGGCATGAAAAGGGAGCAAGATTCCCTGCAAGAGAATTTGATCAATGTTGCTCAACTTTCTCTGCTTGAGCTGTGAGCAGGGCCCAAAGTAAATACTACCTGTCTCTTGCAGCGTTCCATTTCGCAGTCATCTGACAGCTATTGTGCAAACATCTTTTTTGGGGATGATATTTGCAGACCTTGCCTTGTAACCATGCTTTGCTCCATTATACTCTGTCTTTTTATCCTGCGTTACTTCGATGGTCACCGGATAGCTCAGTGGTCAGAGCACTCCCTTCTGCAAGCGAGGGTTAAGCAGTATTGAGCACGGTCACCAAATGGACAGGTCTGCACACCTTGGCATCGGTACAGTTCCCCAGTTCACCCAGCTATAAATGGGTACTTGAGCTCTTCATGGACAGGGAATGTAACGTAATGCAGCTAGAAAGAGGAGATAAGCACGGCTCTTAATATGCTGGTCCCTAGAGAAACTTGAGGTCTCTGACATCTCCTACCCCAGCCATGACATAGGTTATGGGAACATCTTCACCTTTACTTCTACCTATTTCTTTGATGCACTTCGTGTGCGTTATATTGTATCTCATAAACTTATTGTACATGCTTGATGTTTTCGTTCTGTTGGTGTTTATGATAGTATGGTAGTGTTTATTTGATGTTCTTAGTTGTTTTTGTGTAGTTGTTTAACCACGAAAGCCACACATTAGAACAGTGTGCTGTTCTCACTGCGGATACTACCGTGATGCAAACAAAATCGCCCAAAGTATAATGAAATAGGCCTGACATGTATGTATGCATATATGCATGTGTGATGGTACCGAGAGGTAAGGAAAAGACAGGTTAGAGAAAGAGTGAAACAACAATTGGGCAACAGAAGACCCAGGGAAAGACGGTAGCTAGCTGGTCATTCTTTATTCGTTACTCAGCATTCAGGTACAGGTGAAGACCAAGATTTGAAGACCAATGTAGTGAAGACCGTTTGAAGACAAAATCTCTAACTTAAGGATACTTATTTAAAAATACAAAGTGTCTCACAATTTACAGGTGAGTCAAGAAAATAGTAGTACTAGGCAGCAACAAGATTGCATGCAATATTATCTAATCAAGTCTCCTGTCGCGCTAAGTCTAGTACACTACATCTAGCATACAAACAACGTTATTTACAAAATCTCTTACTCACTCACACACACACACACACGCACACATACACACGCGCACGCACGCACACACATGCATACATACACACATGGGAGATAATCCCTGTCGCGCTGTCTCACACGCTAGATCTACCGGTACTAGATCTACCGCACCTGGCTACATATGTATGTATGTATGTATGTATGTATGTATGTATGTATGTATGTATGTATGTATGTATGTATGTATGTATGTATGTATGTATGTATGTATGTATGTATGTATGTACGTACGTATGTACGTACGTACGTACGTACGTATGTATGTATGTATGTATGTATGTATGTATGTATGTATGTATGTATGTAGCAGGCATTTTTCAGGCAAAGATAGGTGGAAAGTTAGTAGCACTCAGTCTGATAGACACAGATGATACAGATATAGATACCTTGATGGGTGGTTTCAACACAGCAGTGACTGAAACAGCGAGTGAACGTCTTGGCAAACATCGACCAGTCAAAAAACCTTGAGTTACACCTAACATCCTACAACTATGTGACAAACGTAGAGAGTTGAAGAAAATGACAAATGAAACAGAAGAAAGAGTAGAACAATATAGGGCAATCAACAAAAGAATTAGGAAGTCCATGACAGAAGCAAAGGAGAAATGGAATGGTGAATAGTGCTACACATACGCACACATATACATACATACATACACAAACCAAACCAAAATAAAGCAAAACAAAACAAAACCAAAAACCAAAACAAAATCACACCAACTACAAAAGCAAATTAAAAATAGCCCCACAATACCATTACCACCACCACAACAACAATTAAAAAAAAACAACGAAACAAACTCAAAAAATCAACCGACCAACCAAACCACCAAACAAAAAAAGCCATTCTAAATCAGAAAAGAATCGAACCCAACTTTCTGCTTAACCAGAAATATGAAACGCAATCCAAAACCAAAAGAAAAAAACAAACTCTGCCCTGGCGGGTAGTTGGCAGGGATCATCAGGGCTAGTCGTGGAATCTGACAGGAAGGTACTCAAAATTCTATCTCTTGGAGTGTCTGTCCATAGCAGTAGAGACACCCTCACAGACAGTTTAATCAATAGTGCCAAACTTTGTCGCCTGTTCTCGTGTCTCGCCCGTCTCTGTCTGTGTCTGTGTCTGGAGCTAGCACAGACAGACAGACAGACAGACAGACAGACAGACAGATAGGACTGCCATGTTGCCAGTTTTTTTTTTCTTTTTCTTTTTTGTGTTTTTTTTTTTTTGCAGTTCGAGATGTTCAGTTTGTTGTCGCCCCATCATTAAACACTTTTTTTTATCAGGCTTCTGCAAGCTTTTGCTCAAGTGCTAGGTTTGAATTTTGTTTTTACCTTTGTTCAGATTCTACATGCCTCTTGTGAATGCATGTGTGAACACATAAAGAAATTCATATACATGCACGAACACAGACACAGACACACATACACACACATGCGCACACACACGTATAGTTACACATACGTCTATGCACATAATGACATAGACCCTCAGAAATCATCATACAGAGATTCATAATTGATAGGCGTGCTTGCGTGAATGGTTACGAGTATAGTTAGCATAGTGTGTGTGTGTGTGTGTGTGTGTGTGTGTGTGTGTGTGTGTGTGTGTGTGTGTGTGTGTGTGTGTGTGTGTGTGTGTGTGTGTGTGTGTGTGTGTGTGTGTGTGTGTGTGTGCCTCTGTATGTGTGTGTAGTTGTGTGTGTGTGTGTGCCTCTGTATGTGTGTGTAGTTGTGTGTGTGTGGTGTTGCTGTTGTTGTTTTTGTTGTTGCTGCTGCTGCTGGTACTGCTGTTGTTGTTTGTTCTCAAAAACTGTCCAAAATAGACAAAAAAGACTCTGATCACTTTTTTAAATGCACTTTCTTCTCCTTTTAAAAAAAATTACAACTTAACTAAAAGTCAACGACGTTAATGATAAGTTTCATTCTGTGCGTACAGTGATAACTGGCAATAGCCAGAGTCAGTCATCTCTGCAACCCCCCACAGTTCCCTACCTACCTACCTAAACCGTGCACAATGTTGGCCAAAGTGCTCAGAGCAGATACTGGTGGAGAAGAAAGTACTGTGCAATCGGCCGTAAGGTCCTCGAATGGCACCATCATTATGTCCAACAAAATGACCACTATTTTTCTTCTTTGTTTTTGAACACTCAAACAGCAACTACTGGAGTGTTTGTTTGGGATGAGGGTGGAGGGTGGGGGGTTGGTCATAGAATTATGGAAATGTATGTTGTGCTGCCGTTTTGCCCCTGACAAGTCAGGCCCGGCGCATCCGACTTCAGCGTGGGAGAGAACTGTTATCTTTTAAGTACTTCTTGAAAAAGGGGTAGGACGATGGACCGAGGAGGTATCAAAATAGGCAAGGAGGAGGCACAGGAAGAAAGGAAACAAGGAAAAAAAACAAAGAGAAGGATAGAGAAGAGGAAATTGCTAGCAAAGAATTTCCAGAAGGTGGGAATGCTTTTTATACTGACAAGCCCCAGGCATTCCCGCAGGGGGGAACCACCACTTTGAGGTTGTGGATCGTTAGACTGGCTTGTGGGACTTAAAACTGGAAAAAAAAACACGTCCAAAATAAATTTCTGTAAATGGTACAGACAGGGATACCAAAGATACCGATCAATATTATCAAACTTTCTTCCCTTTTTGGTGATGTTTAAAGTGGAAAATGTGGCTGTCATTTTGCCAGATTTTTGTTGCAGTTTTTTTATTTATTTCTATTTTGTCTCTTTCTATGGTTATACTGCAGATATGCTTGTCATCTTATTTTCACATACGTTGTGTCCTGCCAATGCCGTCTTGTTTTACATCACTCTTTTTCTCTGCATTAAATCCAGTTTTCTTTAATATTTTGTTACATGATCTTCCAAAATGCACATCAAAGGATGTAGTATCAGTGCAATAATTATGCAGACGAAATCTGTATTTGGATAAATGTTATTATGAAACAAAACACTACAAAAAGAACTTTTTAAGACTACAGTTTAAAAACAAAACAAAAACAAAATTAAGGTGATAATTTTAATCATTTCATAATTTGAAAAAAACTCGACCTAGCCTTTTCTACATGAAAAACCACATTTGGTATTATTCAATAATGGCAGTGATCCAAACGAACTACCACTGTTTAAGACTGAAAAAGAGGCCAAGGGGACATGACTGCCGTCACCCAGGGGAGGTCACTTTAAGAGTACAGGGTTTTCTGGATCAGGCTGGCTTGCTCCTCATTGTTGTCATTCAGAAGGGTGGTAACCACTAGGGCCCCGGTACCCCAGCTGTCTTTGTCACGGAACACCAAGTCTTTAATGGCCGCTTGGGAGCTGTAGCCACGACCCCAGATCTTTACATCACTCTTATATTTCGTAGTTGAGCTTTTAAGTGCTTCATTTGCTTCTCTGTTGTTGCAAAAGGCACAATGCGTATGCCTGATATATTCTCATGCTGTGTTAAATTTGTTTTTTTGTGTGTGTTTTCATATGATTGTTCCACTTTACAAATCATTGCTTTTTTTCACTTTTCATGCAGATTTAAAGAAAATATTTATCTTTTTCGGAAGTGATTCTACTCCCATGCTCTTATACCCCTACCCTCACACACACACACACACACACACACACACACACACACACACACACACACACACACACACACACACACACACACACATTTCAGCATGTATGCATTGTGTGATTTCACCTATAAACACACTTGCACACGCCCGCGCAACAGACAAATCAGGCTGTCTATTCTATCAGCATCCTTCTTTGGAAAGCACAAAATAACCCACCCAGCATCTGTAAACATCGCTCGTCCTGTATGCTTGGCTATGAGGAATCTGTGAAATAAAGTGCAGACGACACCCACTGTACAGCCTCCCTACCCCCGGAATTCCCACGAAACCAGATCCCACGGAGGCAATTCAATCACTATTGCCAAACTGTCTCGCCTCTCAGAGTATAGCCAAGAATTAGAAGGAGGGGTCCCATTGGCGAACTTTCTCTTTTGGGGAGGTAAGGGGGGGGTAGTTCTTTTTTTAATTTCCATTTCGTTCTGATAAAATAGGAAATGGGTAAATATTTTGTTATTACCTTTGAATACTTTTAATAGCTGTTATGTTTTTTTTTCCTCTGTTGCAGTAGCTTACTGTGTAAGTTTTTAAAGCGATGTGTTTTTCGTCAGAATAACTTTGCAATAAAGAAACATCATTCGGTTCCCCTTCAGTTGTTATTCTTTCTTATCTGTTTAAGGTATCTTGTACACACTCATGATTTTTTTTAATGATGAATGCGATTGCTTGTGTGCGTTTGTGTGCATGTGTGTGTGTGTGTGTGTGTGTGTGTGTGTGTGTGTGTGTGTGTGTGTGTGTGTGTGTGTGTGTGTGTGTGTGTGTGTGGTGTGTGTGTGTGTGTGTTTGTGTCTATGTCTGTGTGTGTTGGTACCTGTGTGCCTGTCTGATTATCTGTGTGTGTGTGTGCGTTACAGCCTCAGTATGGCCTCTGTGGTTGGCAGGGTTGTAAACAACACGATTGGATTGGTGTGTGTTATATACACATTTTCTCATAGAGTTAAGCGCGTTATCTGCCCAATCATTTTTACTTTAAAAAGCGTATAAAATAATAAAACACCTATGCAGCAAAGACCCTTAAAAGCGCCAAGGCATAGGATTTTACGTCATCTAAAGTTTTCAATATCTCGGCTTAATCAGAACCAATGGGTTCATATACTAGAGACCTAGAAACAAGAAAAGGCATGGCTAACAGTAGAATGATCCAACTAAACAACATCTAGCAAGGTCGCAGCATTCCTTTCCAGCAAAAATGAACATAATGAAAGGCATGTCACGCTGTATAGAAAAAAAAAACGATGAACAAAATCAAAGCAGCTAAGATGTGTTTTTAAGACTGCATCCTTAAAGTCAGCTAGACAGATAGAACACAACAAAAGCAAACTACAAGAACTGGAGACAACAACGAAAAATCTTATTACATTAATACATGAAAGTGGATCGGTGGTCTAGGAAGTAACGCGCCTGCATAGAAAGCGAAAAGTCCGGGTCGGAGTGTGCGGTGTTTCAAATCCCGTTTGGGCCCAAAACTTTTCCCCCATCCATTAGACCATGAGTGGTGGTCTGGGCGCTAGTCTTTTGGATGAGACGATAAACCGAGGTCCCATGTGTTACACATCTTTATTTGGCACATATAAAAGAACCCACGGCAACAAGGGGGTTGTACCTGGCAAAATTCTGTAGTAAAAAGCCACTCTGATAGGGAAACAAACACAGTTGCATGCAGGAAAAAGAAAAAAAAATGGGTAGGCGCTCCACTTGCGGTGACGCGCTCTCCCCGGGGAGAGCAGCCCGAATTTCACGCAGAGCAATCCTGCTGTGACATAAAGTGGTATAAAATAAAATGAATAAAATAAAAAGGAAATTAAGATATGGGCTACAAAACTGAGATATTGACCTCACGAAGACTTGTCATTCAAAGGAAAAGAAAACAAAAAGCATATCGCAAGTTTCTTTCTTTGGCAACGTCACCGAATCCTGTGACATGAGAATCCATGTTTGCAGGGCCAGCGAAGAGCGGAGCAAATGGAGAAGGGGTATCATGATGGTGTCACTGGGTGCGACTGCCAACACCGCACCCGCTGACGCCGACAGGTCAGACAGGAGAGAAAACTTCCCACGCTCATTTCCCACAAACATTAAGCTGAAAAGACCTTTGAACACATCCAATGTGGGGAGATATGAAGGAAGGAAGGTTAAGGTAAAGCAATCCTTGGCATTAAACATGGCAGCAAGTTGTTTACGTTCTAAAAGTCCTGGCTTTGATTGACTGATTGTCAGAATTGCTGTTATCAGAAGACAGGAATAAGCCAAAAATAAATGTCTCCGATTTACACCAGAAAGGCCCAAAGATCAGTGCATCACTGACAACAAAATAATGTTCTCGTCTTTTTAAGTCCGCATCCCATGCAGACGTGTTTATCGTGGACGAAGAGCTAGGGTCAGGTTTTACATGTTTTACATGCACTTTTTGTTTGGGGCATCCAATTAACGAATATATGTCGACTCATTATCCAGTTTTCTGGACTCAAACTCTAAACCCGTCCACTTTGTGCCTGGAATAGTGATTATCCCAATAGATCTACATGTAATAGCTTTCCTGTTGGAGGCACGTTTTACTTAAGGCATTGGTTAGATTTGACCTAGACCTCAGTGTGCCAGAGATTCTCTGTGGAAACAGGACAATGCAGTCGAGTATTATACACTTCATGGTTTAAAATGTTGGGGGTGTTTCTCAATTTGCGTTACATCTTATCCATTTAACCATCTGCTGACCGTGGTTGATGCTGGGATAGAGTGTATGAAAAAAATATAGAGAACTCTGTTATGAAGACTCATATTAAGCTGTTTCCCCCAGTATTGTTATCATCTTCTTTGTAATGATAAAAATCAAGTAACGTGTCCCTCGATTTAAGTTCTCAATCATCCTGGCCTCACAAAAAGCTTGGGTTTGCTCTCAGGGTCGGTGGTTTATGAGAGAAGGTCGTTGGAGGGCCGTTGGGCCTCAGCTCACAAGCACAGCACTCTAGCGACGAAGCTATCCCTCCCCCCTCCCCCCTCCCCCCAGTCACCCCCCCCCCCCCCCCCCCCCCCAAAGACTATACATCAAATAGGGAACATCTCAGTGGTCAGAGCACTCACTTTCCCTAAGCTAAGGTTTAAACAGCAGTAAATGTGTTTACTTCTTAGATGGGTGACCGTTTGTGCATCTTGGTTTCCATACAGTCATCTAGTTCACCCACTTGTAGATGGTCACCTTCCCTCTTTGAGGTCTGGGAAGGTAAAGCAGCAAGAGAGAGGAGATCATGGTGGCCCCTGGAAAAGCTGAGGTCTCTTACATCTCGCTCCCCAGTGATCGACCGCATAAGTTATAGGAACACATTTACATTTTACTTTTTACATCAAAATTTTTATAGTACCACTACCTTTTGTATAATGAATTTGATGTATGATTCAAAACTCTCTCTCTCTCTCTCTCTCTCTCTCTCTCTCTCTCTCTCTCTCTCTCTCTCTCTCTCTCTCTCTCTCTCTCTCTCTCTCTCTCTCTCTCTCTCTCTCTCTCTCTCTCTCTCTCTCTCTCTCTCTCTCTCTCTCTCTCTCTCTCTCTCTCTCTCATTGTTTAACATCACTCCACCATCAGCAACATTGAAGAGCATCGACCAGTGTACGCACGCTCGCGCGTGTTTATGTGTGTGTGTGTGTGTGTGTGTGTGTGTGTGTGTGTGTGTGTGTGTGTGTGTGTGTGTGTGTGTGTGTGTTCTGTGTGTGTGTGCTTTTATGTATTTTATTTTAATTTAAATGTTGATAAAGCAGCAAGGGAGAAGAGATATGCTTGGCCCCTGGAGGGCCACTGGGCCATAAGATCACAAGCCCAGTGCTCTAGTTATTTTAGGCTATCCTTCCACCCCTCCCCTCCAGCCCCTCCTCCCAAGACTGTACTCAAATACAGGATAGCTCAGTGGTCAGAGCACTCACTCTCCTAAGGTTTAGCAGCACTGAGTGTAGTTACTTCTTAGATGGGCACATTAAGTTCTTTTTGGGGTAGCTGCTGTCCTCCTCTTTTAAAGCCGACAACCAGGCAGAAATAAACGGCGGGGTGGAATGGGAAAGAAAAGCTTTATTTACAGGATAGAGGGTGGGGGGAGTGTCGGAGGTGCCTAACTACTACCAAAGGAATGAGTCCATAACTGAAACACTGCTCATGAAGTCTGCAAAGAGGGAAGGGGGGCTTGCTAAATATTTTTGTCCAGAAAATAAATGTGTGTGTGTGTTTATTATTCATTCATTTATTCATTCTTTTATATCGAGGAGCATGTTGCTGTTACCAGGGATGGAGCTATCACCTAGACACCGGTTCAAGGAAATTTTCCCCCTGGACTCCCCATCCCCAAACATCCTTTAGATTAGACTTAAAACCAATGTCCCATGTGCAAATGCACGTTAAGCATATTGTGCATTTATGTTAAGACCTGCTATGGTTTTTGGAAGAGGCCATTGTGTTTCAAGGGGAACTAATGACAAAATGTGCCAGACTGCATGCACACAGCGACTGAATGTAAAAAAAGAACACATATGTTTATTCATTATTCTCGAAATGAAGCAACCGATTTCTTCTAGGTTGAATGCTCAGACAGCAGCTGTTGTTTGTTTAATTGGTCAAAATGTGTTGCACGGCTGTTAAGCACCTGGCAAGTCAGACCCTGCACATCTGACCTCAGCATGGAAGAAAGAAGATTGTTATCTTTCAAGTCTTGCTGGAAAGAAAAAGGCAGGGGGGTGGACAGAAAAATAAAACTTAGAAAATATACAAGAAGGAGGTGATAGGAAGAAAAGAAACAAGGCAGAAAGAAAGAGAAAGATAGAAAAACAGGAATTCCTAGCACAAAATTTCCATAAGGTGGGGGATGCTATTTATGCCGACAGGCCCCCACGGGTCATAGAGAATTGAATTGTATTGAATTAAATCCACTTAGGTGTTTTTTCTTTTCTTTTCTTTTTTCTTTTTTATATCAGTTTCATCTTCGGCAATTGGCACACAACATTCTCCTTTGCATGAGAAGCTGAAGGCATCTGAAGCCTTCCTTGTGTAGCCACTGTCCTGCTTTACTGAGGGGAA
>CM060317.1:37272928-37280428 GCA_030674155.1 Stramonita haemastoma | reverse complement strand
TTAAGCCGAGATATTGAAAACTTTAGATGACGTAAAATCATATGCCTTGGCGCTTTTAAGGGTCTTTGCTGCATAGGTATATTATTATTTTATACGCTTTTTAAAGTAAAAATGATTGGGCAGATAACGCGCACTCTGAGGTATCTTGTACACACTCATGATTTTTTTTTAATGATGAATGCGATTGCTTGTGTGCGTTTGTGTGCATGTTAAAGTTTTCAATATCTCGGCTTAATCAGAACCAATGGGTTCATATACTAGAGACCTAGAAACCAGAAAAGGCATGGCTAACAGTAGAATGATCCAACTAAACAACATGTAGCAAGGTCGCAGCATTCCTTTCCAGCAAAAATGAACATAATGAAAGGCATGTCACGCTGTATAGAAAAAAAAAACGATGAACAAAATCAAAGCAGCTAAGATGTGTTTTTAAGACTGCATCCTTAAAGTCAACTAGACAGATAGAACACAACAAAAGCAAACTACAAGAACTGGAGACAACAACGAAAAATCTTATTACATTAATACATGAAAGTGGATCGGTGGTCTAGGAAGTAACGCGCCTGCATAGAAAGCGAAAAGTCCGGGTCGGAGTGTGCGGTGTTTCAAATCCCGTTTGGGCCCAAAACTTTTCCCCCATCCATTAGACCATGAGTGGTGGTCTGGGCGCTAGTCTTTTGGATGAGACGATAAACCGAGGTCCCGTGTGTTACACATCTTTATTTGGCACATGTAAAAGAACCCACGGCAACAAGGGGGTTGTACCTGGCAAAATTATAAAAAGCCACTCTGATAGGGAAACAAATACAGTTGCATACAGGAAAAAGAAAAAAAATGGGTAGGCGCTGCACTTGCGGTGACGCGCTCTCCCCGGGGAGAGCAGCCTGAATTTCACACAGAGCAATCCTGCTGTGACATAAAGTGGTATAAAATAAAATAAATTAAATGAAAAGGAAATTAAGATATGCGCTACAAAACTGAGATACTGACCTCACGAAGATTTGTCTTTCAAAGGAAAAGAAGAAAAAAAAAGCATATAGCAAGTTTCTTTCTTTGGCAACGTCACCAAATCCTGTGACATGAGAATCCATGTTTGCAGGGCCAGCGAAGAGCGGAGCAAATGGAGAAGGGGTATCATGATGGTGTCACTGGGTGCGACTGCCAACACCGCACCCGCTGACGCCGACAGGTCAGACAGGAGAGAAAGCTTTGAATGACCTTTGAATGCATCCAATGTGGGGAGATATGAAGGAAGGAAGGTTAAGGTAAAGCAATCCTTGGCATTAAACATGGCAGCAAGTTGTTTACGTTCTAAAAGTCCTGGCTTTGATTGACTGATTGTCAGAATTGCTGTTATCAGAAGACAGGAATAAGCCAAAAATAAATGTCTCCGATTTACACCAGAAAGGCCCAAAGACCCGTGCATCACTGACAACAAATGTTCTCGTCTTTTTTAAAGTCCGCATCTCATGCAGACGTGTTTATCGTGGACGAAGAGCTAGGGTCAGGTTTTACATGTTTTACATGCACTTTTTGTTTGGGGCATCCAATTAACGAATATATGTTGACTCATTATCCAGTTTTCTGGACTCAAACTCTAAACCCGTCCACTTTGTGCCTGGAATAGTGATTATCCCAATAGATCTACATGTAATAGCTTTCCTGTTGGAGGCACGTTTTACTTAAGGCATTGGTTAGATTTGACCTAGACCTCAGTGTGCCAGAGATTCTCTGTGGAAACAGGACAATGCAGTTGAGTATTATACACTTCATTGGTTTAAAATGTTGGGGGTGTTTCTCAATTTGCGTTACATCTTATCCATTTAACCGTCTGCTGACCGCGGTTGATGCTGGGATAGAGTGTATGAAAAATGATGGAGAACTCTGTTATGAAGACTCATATTAAGCTGTTTCCCCCAGTATTGTTATCATCTTCTTTGTAATGATAAAAATCAAGTAACGTGTCCCTCGATTTAAGTTCTCAATCATCCTGGCCTCACAAAAAGCTTGGGTTTGCTCTCAGGGTCAGTGGTTTATGAGAGAAGGTCGTTGGAGGGCCGTTGGGCCTCAACTCACAAGCACAGCACTCTAGCGACGAAGCTATCCCTCCCCCTCCCCCCAGTCCCCCCCCCACAAAGACTATACATCAAATAGGGAACATCTCAGTGGTCAGAGCACTCACTTTCCCTAAGCTAAGGTTTAAACAGCAGTAAATGTGTTTACTTCTTGGATGGGTGACCGTTTGTGCATCTTGGTTTCCATACAGTCACCTAGTTCACCCACTTGTAGATGGTCACCTTCCCTCTTTGAGGTCTGGGAAGGTAAAGCAGCAAGAGAGAGGAGATCATGGTGGCCCCTGGAAAAGCTGAGGTCTCTTACATCTCGCTCCCCAGTGATCGACCGCATAAGTTATAGGAACACACTTACATTTTACTTTTTACATCAAAATTTTATAGTACCACTACCTTTTGTATAATGAATTTGATGTATAGTTCAAAACTCTCTCTCTCTCTCTCTCTCTCTCTCTCTCTCTCTCTCTCTCTCTCTCTCTCTCTCTCTCTCTCTCTCTCTCTCTCTCTCTCTCTCTCATCTCTCCTCTCTCTCTCCTCATTGTTTAACATCACTCCACCATCAGCAACATTGAAGAGCATCGACCAGTGTACGCACGCTCGCGCGTGTTTATGTGTGTGTGTGTGTGTGTGTGTGTGTGTGGTGTGTGTGTGTGTGTGTGGTGTGTGTGTGTGTGTGTGTGTGTGTTCTGTGTGTGTGTGTGCTTTTATGTATTTTATTTTACTTTAAATGTTGATAAAGCAGCAAGGGAGAAGAGATATGCTTGGCCCTTGGAGGGCCACTGGGCCATAAGATCACAAGCCCAGTGCTCTAGTTATTAGGCTATCCCTCCACCCCTCCCCTCCAGCCCCTCCTCCCAAGACTGTACTCAAATTCAGGATAGCTCAGTGGTCAGAGCACTCACTCTGCTAAGGTTAAGCAGCACTGAGTGTAGTTACTTCTTAGATGGGCACATTAAGTTCTTTTGGGGGTAGCCACTGTACTCCTCTTTTAAAGCAGACAGCCAAGCAGAAATAAATGGCGGGGGTGGAATGGGGATGAAAGGCTTTATTTACAGGATAGGGGGGAGGGAGTGTTGGAGGTGCCTAACTACTACCAAAGGAATGAGTCCAAAACTGAAACACTGTTCATGAAGTCTGTAAAGAGGGAAGGGGTGGACTTACAGCTGCACAAAACGGACTGGAGCCTTCTTCAGGAAGAAGTTGCTGCTACCTGGAGACTTTTATGGTCCAAAAAGCTGATACCACCAAAGCTGGTGCCCTGTGTTCAGATATAAGCTCCATCCCACTTCTCTGAGGAGAGACATGAAGCACTTTCTCAGGAAGAAGCCAGAAACTTCTTTCCATGTTTTCTCTGAAGCTCACCACTGGATGACGGAGAATGAACTTGACCACATTGCAGTGCAACCAAGCAATAAAAGACTGGAGGACAGCAACTAATTGTCACCCATAGCAGTGGTGATGCAGGAATCTCTCTGAGAGCAGTGAGGAATCTCACTTTGATTAGCTACTGTTACCTGAAAATACAGGTGTGTCCCAAAATAGAAACACCACACTGCAACACGTCTCTAAAGGCATGGGAAATAATCTAATTAACTCTCTGTCGCACTAGATATTGCATACAAACAATTGGGTTACAAGAAAAATGAATCTCCTCTCTCTCTCTCTCTCTCTCTCTCTCTCTCTCTCTCTCTCCTCTCTCTCTCTCTCTCTCTCTCTCTCTCTCTCTCTCTCTCTCTGGGCGGTCACGAGAAGTGAAGAGAAGTGAAGGGGACAGGGCGTACATTTTCTGTGAGCAGCAGTAAAACTAGAAATTCATTCAAAAATGCCAGTTACTGGACTTCCAGCGGCTGTGGAGAGGACCTTAGGCGCCCTGCTGACTGACAATGCAGTTTCCAGCTGGAAAGTGGCAAGAGAAGGGGACAGCGTGGTTTTTGTCTTGCGACTGAAACCAGTGGACACAACAGTGTCAACCAACATGGCGGATCCAACAGTGAATCGCAGCACACAAGCACAGTACTACAGGAAAAAATCGTTTTCTCAAAGAGAACGAGATGTTGAGCGCTCTCGAAAGAATAAAGAGAAGCAGGCAAGTGTTGTGTGTGAAAGTGACTGTGTCCTCAGTGCCTCGAGTCTGCCTGACAGTGGAGTAGAACAGGGGAATACAGCATGTGTAGATACACATGGAATAGACCTACCAACAACACACACACAGGACATCAACACAAAAACATCAGTTAAGTTGCCATCATCGGTTGATTTAGAACCTCCCTGTATGTCTGATTGTAGGGACTGTGCTGATATGTGTGTTTTGCAGCCTGAGGTGAACGATGATAATATTGTTGGTCCATTCGACACAAGAAATGTCAAACAGTACTGGCTACTCTAACTGATAGATCCGTACAGAAAAGGCTAAGAGACAGACAAAGAAATACACACTTTAGAAAATCCGTGCTACATCATTCAGACGGTGAAGATATTGTGACGTGTGAGTCAGACGACATTGTGATCCAGTGCGCATGCCAACCAGACACTGAGCCAGTATGTGTGTACTGGTTTGTCAAACAGCAAGAGAAAAACATGCTAAAAGAGGAACGTGTCAAACTCGCCAGTTTGCGGAATGGGAAGCGAATCCAGAACACACTACACACGGAGACCCTATCGTGTGCTTCAAGGGACTTAGCGACACTTAGAGAACTATTACAGTGGTTTCTTGGCTAGGCCTAGCCTAGACCTAAGGGTGTGTTTGTGACAAAGACTGGACGAAAGAAAGGCTCGGAATGCCGTAACATATCTGGACAGTAAAGAGTTTTGTGTCTCGATGTACATTACTAATCAATGCTGTGGTTTCCATGGCTTGGAGTAGCCTCGTGTGTCAGCTTAAAGCAGTTCTCTCTCTCTCTCTCTCTCTCTCTCTCTCTCTCTCTCTCTCTCTCTCTCTCTCTCTCTCTCTCTCTCTCTCTCTCTCACACACACACACACACACACACACACACACACGCACGCACACACACACACACACACACACACACACACACACACACACATAGGGGCTGCACTGTAATCTAGTGTTATTGCAGTTGCTTGCTCTGATGCTGGTGTAGATGCTGCAGCTACTAATTCAGCCTCTTCTTCTGGTAGTTGTGCTGCTGCTGTTTTTTGTTTTGTTGTTGTTGTTTGTTTGTTTTTTGGGGGGAGGGGAGCTAGAAATTCAATTGTTCCAACTCCTTCCATGTCTCTGATTTAGCATCTTGAATTTATTTCTTTATTTATCATTTTGACTTTAGAATATTGGAGTTCATGAAAAAATAGTTGGCATGCAACATTCTCCTTTTGTATTAGCAGCTGGGAGGGGAGGGGGACACATACAGTTCTTTTGGGGTAGCTTCTATCCTGCTTTATAGGAGACAACCAAGCAAGAATAAAAGACAGTGGTGGGATAGGAATGAACGGAATTAATTACAGGATAGAAGGAAGGAACTGGAGGTGTACATCAAAGGGATGAGAACAAAACTGAAACACTGTTCAGGATGTCTGGAAAGATGGGAAGAGTGGTTGCTTATTTTTTTAAAAAGAAAATTAACGTGCGCGTGCACGTGCGTGCGTGCGTGCGTGCGGTGTGTGTGTGTGTGTGTGTGTGTGTGTGTGTGTGTGTGTGTGTGTGTGTGTGCGTGTGTGTGCTTGCGTACGTGCGTGCGTGCGTGCGTGCGTGCGTGCGTGCGTGCGTGTGTGTGTGTGTGTGTGTGTGTGTGTGTGTATGTGTGTGTGTTTGCCTGCATGCAGTCTTGCTGAAATTGACTGTGTTTGTGAATGAAATAGTTGTGAGAGTTTGTGAAAGTAGGGGTCATGTTTGTTCCCGCTGCTGTTGCTGCTGCTGCTGTTACATAATTTTATTCTATTGTTAGGGCACTTGTTCCTGCTGATGCTGGCTCTGATGTTTCTGGTGCTATTGCCCCAGTGTTGGTGTTTTGAGCTGCAAACTCAGTCCCACCACTTTCTGCATGTCCCTTGTGGCATGACTACCTGGTGGTTAGAGCCTAGCGCTGACAATCTGATGGCCTGTGTTTGAGCCAAGGTTGGAGCTAACACCTAGACACTGGTTCAAGGAATTTTTCCCCTGGACTCCCTATTCCCATACATCCTTTGGATAAGACTCAAAACTAGGATCCCATGTGCAAATGCACGTTAAACACATTGTGCATTTACGTTAAGACCTGTTCTGCTTTTTGGAAGAGAGGGCCATTGTGTTCCAAAGGGAACTAATGATAAAATGTGTCAGACTGCATGCACACAGCAACTAAATGTAAAAAAGCACACAAATGTTTATTCATTATTCTCGAAATGAAGCAACCGATTTCTTCTAGGTTGAATGCTCAGACAGCAGCTGTTGTTGTTTGTGTAATGGGTCAAAATGTGTTGCACGGCTGTTAAGCACCTGGAAAGTCAGACCCTGCAGCATTTGACTTCAGCAAGGAAGAAAATTGCTATATTTCAAGTCTTTCTAGAAAGAAAAAGGTAGGGGGGTGGACAGAAAAATAAAACTTAGAAAATATGCAAGAAGGAGGTGATAGGAAGACAAGAAACAAGGCAGAAACAAAGAGAAGGATAGAAAAACAGGAATTCCTAGCACAAAATTTCCATAAGGTGGGGAAAGCTATTTATGCCGACAGGTCCCCACGGGTCATAGAGAATTGAATTGTATTGAATAAAATCCACTTGAGTGTTTTTCTTTTCTTTTCTCTTTTTTTATATCAGTTTCCATCTTCGGCAATTGGCACACACAACATTCTCCTTTGCATGAGAAGCTGAAGGCATCTGAAGCCTTCCTTGTGTAGCTACTGTCCTGCTTTACTGACGGGAAGCAGGAAGAAAGGGATGGGATGGGATGGGATGGGATGGGGATGGGATGGGGATGGGGATGGGGATGGGGATGAAAGGCTGTAATTACAGGATAGGAGAAGGAGGGTGCTGCTGGAAAGTGCACATCAAAGGAATGGTAACAAAACTGGAACACTGTTCATGAAGACTGAAAAGATGAGGATTTTCTCAGCAAGGAGAGTGCTTGTTAACTACTTTAGAGAAAACGAACTGTTTGTGTGTGTGTGTGTGTGTGTGTGTGTGTGTGTGTGTGTGTGTGTGTGTGTGTGTGTGTGTGTGTGTGTGTGTGTGTGTGTGTGTGTGTGTGTGTCTGTCTGTCTGTCTGTCTGTCTGTCTGTCTGTCTGTCTGTCTGTCTGTTCTGCTTCTATATCTGTGTTAGTTGATTGGTCAGTCAGCTAATCTATAATACTTTCAATTATTCAATCAGGTAGGTAAGTGAGTTGCTGTTTAGCAGGCTAGTCAACTATTTAGCTAGCTAGTTATCTAGCAATTAAGTTAGTTAATCAGTTGGTTGGTTGGTTGGTTAGTTAGTTAGTTAGTTAGTTACTTAGT
>CM060317.1:37265428-37267928 GCA_030674155.1 Stramonita haemastoma | reverse complement strand
TGAAAAGACAAGGCTGTTCAGCATGTAAAGAAGACATGTAAGGAAAAAATATTGTTATAAAAGGTGTGAATATAGAAAGAAGGTAAATAGAAAGGGGGTGTTCAAGGAAGGGAGAGGATGTGGTAAAGTGGTAGAGAGTTGGTAAACATTTCCAAACTGCTGAAGACATTTAGGGAAAAGTTGGTGCTATTGAAGATTCGATTTGTTTTGCTTTTTTTTTCTTTATTTCTTTACTTTCTTTCTTCTTTCTTTTTTAAAAGTACAAAGAAGAAAAAATGTTGGAAGTAGATAAACGGTCCGTATGTCCTTTGATTATGGTATCTATTTGTTTATGTATTTTTTTTTATCTGATTATGGTATCTATTTTTTATTCTATTTTCATCCCTCTAGTTATTGATCTATTTGTTTATCGATTATTATCCCTCTGATTATGAATGCTATTTATTCATCGACTTTTATACCTCTGATTATGGTAGCTATTTGTTTGTCTATTTTATCCCACTGATTGTGGTAGCTATTTGTTTATCTATTTTGTAAGCTAGTCATTTGTGTATATTTTTTATTTATGCACTTATTTATTCGTCTATTATCTCTCCCTCCTTTTGGTCCTTTCATGTTGTTCATGTTGTTGTTTTGTTGTTTCAGTTTACTTGCTTTTTTTTTGTTTATGTGGCTGTTTCTGCTCTAGTTGTAATTGTTGTATACGTTGCTGTTGTTGTTATCAATTTTGTTGCTGATACAACTTCGAATGATCATGATGTTGTTTTTGTTGTTCTTGATTTATACGATGGCACTGAAGACTTTGATTAAGCTAACACTATCATGATTTGCGTTTACTGTATGCGTTGAAACTAAGCTCCCCTTTGCTTTAAATGCCTGTTTCTTATTCCACTCAATGTCCTTTCATTTTTTTCTCTGACTGATCCTATCTTTATCTGCCAAAACTTATAAACAAATAGTTGACGTGCATCCTTTTCATTTGCAGTTTTGGCCCAAACCACGAAAAGCTTTTATCCAAGCTTTTTCTTTTCTTTTCTTATTTTTTGAAAAACAGTTATCACATAACAAGTAAACAGGATGGGATAGCCTAGCAGTTAGAACATTGCGCTGGCAATCTGACAACCCGGGTTCGAATCCTGTTCAAGGGGATTTTCCCCTTGGAGTTAAAATCAGTGCAGACTGGAGTTAAAATCAGTGCAAAAGGAATCTTATTTATTAGAAAAGGAATCTTATTTTATTTTATCCACTCTCCCCAAGAGTCCTTTAGATGAGACTATAAACTATAGGCGCCGTGTGCGAACGCGCACAGAACATCTTGCGCACACGTTATATCCTGTTCCGCTTTTCGAAAGAGTGGGCCACTGTGTGCCGGTGGGAACAGATGACAAAATTTACAAATCTGCATACAGACGGGGTCTGGCTGTAAAAAAGCACATAAATGCCGATTCCATTATCCTCGATATAAAAGAATAAATAACTAAACAAATAACGTTGCCAGTGGGATTGAGAGTGGAAGAAAAATAGGACGCAAGGAGAGATATTTTCAAAGGAATGCGAATAATATAACACGATTTATGTGGCATGAAGAAAAATGGGAAAGGGACTCTTAGAAGAATAAGGGTGCTTGTCAAAAACTTTGGGTGCAGAAAAAAACGTTATGTATGATTATCAAGGGGGAAAGCTGTATCAAATACAGTTAAAATAATAAAAAGAGAAAGAAAGAAAGAAAAAAAGAGAAAAAAAATCGTAGATGACCAAGAATACTCAAAGACATCAGGTACAATATTTTTTGTTGATGATTTCTGATTTAAATCAATTTTTAAAAAAAAATAAATCTTATTTGTGTTTAGGACTGAATAAAATTTGATAATGTCTTTATTTGTTTATCTTTTTTTATTCCCTTATAATGCTCAAATATGAAGGTGTGGCAAGGCAATGATTATTTCTAAAAAAAAACAAAAAAAAAAACGTCCAGAGTGGGAAATGTAGACCACCATGATGTCACTCTCACAAAAAAGCAGCCCCAAACCAGACCACTGATCTGTGATACAGGCGACAGAAGTAGCACGGCCAGAGGGACAGAAATCAGATACCCTTGTTTCCACCCTTCCTCAGAGGCCCCTCCCATCCCCTTCTCTCTCTCCTCTAGGGATGAGGGAAGTGGGCAGATGTCAAGAAGTCTGCCTCCATTTATCACCTCCATCCTTCTTTTGGGGGGACACTTCACCTGAAGACCACACACATGGACAAAGCAAACAGTCCACTGAAATATATCTATGTTGGCTGTGATTGATTGACCGCGCGCGTGCATGCATGCACACAGACTCACAGACACACCGACACACACATACATACATACACACACATACACACACACGCATGCATGCACGCACGCACGCGTTATATATATATATATATATATATATAATATATATATATATATATATATATATATATATTATATACGTGCGTGTGTATGTGGAGAGAGAAGAGAGAGAGA
>CM060317.1:37245428-37250428 GCA_030674155.1 Stramonita haemastoma | reverse complement strand
AGAATACATTGTTAAAGCATAGGATCCAGCCTCTCTCTCTCTCTCTCTCTCTCTCTCTCTCTCTCTCTCTCTCACTCTCTCTCCTCTCTCTCTCTCTCTCTCTCTCTCTCCTCTCTCTCTCTCTCTCTCTCTCCTCTCTCTCTCTCTCTCTCTCAACTAATTCCAGTAAATTCGTTGATGCCACAATCTCAGTTAGTGCTGGAACCACTTCGATCTCTGAACAGCCATCTGCAACGGGCCATGAACACTCAGAGGTATGTGAACACTGCAATGGTAGTCCTCTCTTGGCTTCAGCAGCAGCAGCAGTAGTCACAGCAGTGGGATGCAAGAGGGTGGGACGGGGATTCCCCTTTTTGTCTCAACACAGCCGGTCAAGGCCACAGAGCACGAATTGCACGTGAAGAGAATGAGGAATGTGAAAAAAAATGGTGAAACTGACAACCCCTAACCATAGGGTCAAGGCCACAGAGCACGAATTGCACGTGAAGAGAATGAGGAATGTAGACATGGTGAAACTGACAAACCCTAGCAGAGGGTCAAGGCCACAGAGCGGTTGTCTATGCATAGTTTTGGTCTCTTTGAATCTACGAACTTGTTTCTGTGTAGTTTGCTATTGCTATTGCTTTTTCGTACAGTAATGAATCGGTTGAAGTTGAATCTTTTACTTTACCACAAAAGCTTGCATAATATATATGGTGTGTTGAGTTGATTTTGTCGTAAGTAGGTTTGTTTGTATGGTTGGTTGGTAGATTGAGTGTGTTTGGTGTGTGTGTGTGTGGTGGTTCGATGTTTTCAATTTTCATTTTAGGCATATTTGTTTTTTTCTAATATTTTTTTCTTGTATGAGTGTGTGGGTTGAGGTTTTCTATCACATTGCATCTCTGATTAGGGCACCAATTGGATGTAACTAAGCCCAGGAGTGCCTATTCATCATCCTCAAAAAAAAAGATTTGATTTGATTTTGATTTAATTTGATTTGATTTGATCTCTCTCTCTCTCTCTCTCTCTCTCCTCTCTCTCTCTCTCTCTCTCTCTCTCTCTCTCTCTCCTCTCTCTCTCTCTCTCTTATATATATATATATATATATATATATATATATCTCTCTCTCTCTCTCTCCTCTCTCTCTCTCTCTCTCTCAGAACACCTTGCGCACACGTTAAATCCTGTTCAGCTTTTCGTAAGAGCAGGCCATCGTGTGCCGGTGGGAACAGATGATATTTACAAAACTGTATACACACGGGGACTGGATGTGAAAAAGCACAAGAGTGCTCATCCCATTATCCTCGATATAAAAGAATAAATCAAATCAAATTAAATCAAATCAAATCTCTCTGTGTCTCTGTCTCTAAGTGATGGGCTTGTGATCTGGTGACCCGGTTTTCAAGAGGAATTTTCCTCTGGAGTTAACTTCAGTGCTGACTTCACCCCCACCCCCCAAAATGTCCATCTGATGAGACTAAATTTATCTATCCTTCTATTCTTTTATTTAGAGACTAATGGAATAAGCATCCATGTGCTGTTTTACACCCAGTCCCTGTGTGTATGCAGTTTTGTCAATTTCGTCATTCGAAATAAAATTCTAAAAGATATACCAAATAAGGAAGACCACAGAATATTTTTCTTCTGTTCCCTTCCTTTTCTCTAAACGTGTATGTAACCAGAAGAATGCTCGCTCTTCTTTTGGTGTCAGACCTTATGTGCCTGTCTGTTGATCTGTCAGTCTGCCTGTCACTCTGCCTTGCTCGGTGTCTCTAGACTAGTTCATGTTTGGTATAGTAATATACAATCTTTGCTTTACACATTACCAGGAAGACAAGGTCAGAGGTAAATATTGGTAGACGTCTTAGTATCTGGCAAGAGTCCTAGTTACTTAAGCGTCTAGATCACATGAAAAGCTTTCCCCGGGGGACGGGATAGCCTAGTGGTCAGAACACTGCGCTCGCAATTTGACGACCCGGGTTCAATTCCCATTCAAGGGGATTTTTTACCCTGGAATTAACATCAGTGCTGACTCCACTCTCCCCGAAAGTCTTTCGGATGAGATTATAAGCCGAGGCTCCGTGTGTGAATGCATGCAGAACATCTTGCGCACACGTTAATTCCTGTTCCGCTTTTCGTAAGAGTAGGCCATTGTGTGCCGGTGGGAACAGATGACAAGATTTACAAAACTGCACACACACGGGGACTGGATGTAAAAAAGCACATGACTGCTTATTTCATTATTCCCAATATAAAAAATAAATAAATAAATAAAATAAATAAAATCCCCGGAGTCGGAATGCGGCTACCATCATGGTCAACAAAAACGGTGGCATGTGCAAAATCTCACCGTTTGGTGAACCTCTGAGCTATATCTGAGAAACAAAAAAATGATGAAAAGCAAATGGAGGATAACATGTCTTGACATAAAGGGTTCATTATATTTCTTCTGATACGCACGCGCGCGCGCGTGTGTGTGTATGCGTGAGTACGTTTGTGTTGGTGTGTGTGTGTGTGTGTGTGTGTGTGGTGTGTGTGTGTGTGTGTGTGTGTTTGTGCGCGCGTGTGTGTGTGTGTGTGTATTGTGTGTGTGTGTGTGTGTGTGTATACACATGTACGTATGTACCTCACTTTGTGCTGTGGACCTAAGTGAACGTCATCAACTGTCTGTTCTTCATATTTATAGTTTGTCGTCACTGTTCTTTCTATTCCCTACCCGTTCATTGTCACATTCCCTTTCATACCATCGCTATTTCATTGTATCCATCTCTGTTACTGCATCCTAAGAGGTGTGGGCTACTGCTAGGTAAAGTGCTATGCAAATGTCCACTTACGTTAAAATGACACAACTTCAGTAACTTTATGTAAGGTGGAGACGGCCCTCTTACTTTACATATGACGCCGGTGTGTTGAAAGTGTGGCTGCTACAGCTGTCGGCGGACCTATCATCCAGATGACCGAAAGTTATGACCAGCAAAACGACTGTCATTTGCATTCAACGTGTGAGGACCATATAATATCGTAGTTCTGCGAACTTTCTCGTCCTCCGAACTGCAGTTGTTACGTTCGTAGTCTGCGAACTTTCTCGTCCTCCGAACTGCAATTGTTACGCCAATGTTAGGTCGTAAGTTACTTCCGATGAACTCTTTTACAAAGGTAAAAGACATGTTTTGGCTGTGCTTAGAGAACAAGACATGAGGTAATCTGAAATGCACTGTAACATAGATTTGTCTCTTAGTACCGTTGTTACTAAATTACGAATTGAGAGGCTGGTCCTGCTGGCGCTCTTCCTCATTCTGGACGCATTTCACTTCGAAGGGAATCCACCACACAGGACCGCGTAATATTATATATATATATATATATATATATAATTATATATATATATATATATATATATATATATATATAATTGAGAAAATATAGTGAAGAAAAACAAGTGCAGGTAACCAGTTACAACTTCACTCTCATCATAAAATTGATGCTTGTCAAAGAAAAAAACCCCGCTAGATCTATAAGATAAATGTCTTTGAAGGCAGCATTTGGGGAATTATTAAGTAAGGACCATGCTTTGGGCCTGACCTGAATCGAATTTCGGCTCCTGGTTGAGCACTCTTCAGAGGTCCCGGCAGTGATTGCAACCTCACTCACCCTCTGTGGTAAGATCAACACACTTTTTAGAATTCAGAAGTGTCTATTGCAGCCCTCAGAATAGGTAAATATTCCTGTGGCCTACCACTGCTGCCAGTAAAATATGAAAATAGAAAGAGAAAGAAAAATTGTTAGGAAAAATGTTGTAAAAAACCCAACTGAATATAGAAGGAAATATCCACCAAGTGTTTCAATTTTTTTAAATTTTATTTTATTCTGTTATATCGAGGATAATGGGATAAGCATTCTTGTGCTTTTTTACATCCAGTCCCCGTGTGTATGCAGTTTTGTAAATGTCATCTGTTCCCACCTAGTGAATCCTTGTGCCCTATGTTCGGTTGTGCTATAAGAAAGGAAAGAAGCAAAATTGAATTTTAGGGATACAGCTTCCTTCAGAAGAGCGGAGCAAACAGCATTCCTGCTGCTCTCCCTGCCTGCCTGCAATCCTAGGACATGGCCTAATCAGTTCCGCTACAATCCTGTTTGTGCCAGAGGCCTGTTTGGACAAGGCTGGCAGGGGGGAGGGAGGGAGGGGAGGGACACTTTGGGTGGAGTGGGATGGGGCAGAGGATGTGTTTGTGTTGTCTGTCAGCTCTGTCTGTCTGTCTGTCTGTCTGTCTGTCTGTCTGTCTGTCTGTCTGTCTCTCTCTCTCTCTCTCTCTCTCTCTCTCCTCCTCTCTCTCTCTCTGTCTCTCTCTGTCTCTCACTCTCTCTCTTCTGTCTCTCTCTCTGTGTCTGTCTCTGTCTCTGTCTCCCTCTCTGTCTCCCTCTCTCTCTCTCTCTCTCTCTTCTCTCTGTCTCTGTCTGTCTGTCTGTCTGTCTGTCTCTCTCTCTCTCTCTCCCCTCTCTCTCTCTCTCCTCTCTCTCTCTCTCCATCTCTCTCTCCCCTCTCTCTCTCCTCTCTCTCTCTCTCTCGCTCTCTCTCTCTATCTGCATGTTGGCGCTGACGGCTCCACTCTTGCTTGTCCCTGTCTGGTCAAATTGAATCACTGGTCCATTTTCAGCGGTGTGGGTTTTACCTTGAATCTGAAACAGAGAGATGTTTGTTCAGAGAAGGGGAAGCATGGGAGAAACGCACAAAGGGATGGGTATGCATACACACATGCATGCACAAACGCGTGCGCATGTGAGCATACATCCACGCACTCACACAGACACACATACACACACAATCACACATGTGCACGTTCAAAGACTTACTTTCTTACCAACTTACCTACTTACTTACTTACTTACTTAAATTTTCTTACTTACCTACGTACTTACCTACCCCCTACTTACTTAAAATTCCTACTTTCTTTTTTTCACCATCCCCATCCATCCACCATCCATCCCCATCCATCCATCCATCCCCCTCCCTCCCAAAAACC
>CM060317.1:37232601-37237601 GCA_030674155.1 Stramonita haemastoma | reverse complement strand
AGCTTAAACGGCTATCAGTTATTGATGACGAAAGATAACCATGATGATAGCATGCTGTCTCTTCAAGACATCACCACAAGGCTTGAAAGATGGATTTATACCATAGATATTTTATTTAGGGCTTTTTTTTTTGGTTTTTGCTTGGCCTTGTGACACTTTTGTGATGCAGGTACACTTTTAGATAGGGTATTTCTTAAATACATGCAGGCAGTCATACAGATTTGTTCATGAATAAGCTAGCGCAACCATCCATCGAAATGACTGTGTGGAAATGTGGGCATTAGAATAGAGGAGAGTATATCGATGTTATGACTATTTTGGTTGTCAAGTCCTTTGAATGAGGCTATAAATTTAGGTCCCGTGTGAAAATGCACACTAGACATCTTGCACACATGTTAAAACCTGTCGTCCCGCCTTTCGAAACCATTATGTGCTGGCGGAGATATGACAAAATTTACAAAAAAAACTGCGTGCACACGAGGATGGGATGTAAAAGAAAAAAAAGCAGCACTTATGCACTTATTTTATTATTTTCTGAATAAAAAAAAATAAATAAATAAAGTCACCAGTTCGATCTTACTGGACTGGATCAAGCCAAAAGTTCTGTCAACTCTTAATATGAGCAAAACACAAAGCCTACGTTAATAAAATCCGTAATGCTTTAAAGTGTTTGTTATTGTCTTTATTATGAACAGGTCTTGATTGTAAAGACGCAGAATTTGATCTGCGCATCTTACAATTCTCGGCATAGACAGTGGAATGTGCCTCTATAAGAAGCTGCATAAATATACATTACGCTACTAAGTGCATCAAGTACGGCTATTCGACACCCCAACGTACAGAAGTCGCACAATTCACAGTGTGTCAACGTCTGTACCCACACGAGTGATTGGCAGTTCCGATCGCAAGGAAGTAATTAATTACCGCCCTGCCACGCATAACGCATGTCAATATCCATTAAAGAGAAAAATGTCTGAAGGTCAGATGTGCTCATATATTTTTGTAAATGGTTATTCCTAAAAAATACAGCGTTATCTATTATCCATGACGTACATCGTAGTGATTCCAAGTGTGATGAATCAGAAGAAATGTATAATTTCTGGGTAACCAACAACATTTTCAGCTGGGTAACAATAATAAGAGCAACAGCAACAACCAGGAGCAAAATGATACCAAAACTTCCCCAAGTCGCAATGTGGCTATCTTCAATGAGAAAAACGGTCGCATATCGCAAAATTTCACCATTGGTGAACCTCGGAGCTCTTGCGAAAGAATGAACAAAAATCTTATGAAAATAAAACCCAAACTGAAGAATGCGAAAATCAAAAATACCATTTTTTTTCATACAGCAAATAGTCTGGATCGAACTTACTAAAAGCAGAAGAACAATGTTCTTGGTGAGTTGTTTTATTTGGTGTTTGTTTGTGGTTGTTTTTTTTTTGTTGTGTTTTTTTGGGATGGCCTTTTCCAGTCGTACTTTTCATTACTTATTGCTTTTCTTTTAAATTTTGACCTTGCTAGTTTTCTTTCTCACACGCACTTCAGTCTTGCTCTTATTCATACTACTTATAAAATGACGCTGTAGCAAGGCATGTTGCAGTCTAAGCGTTTCTGACTGCAGTGTACGAACTGAATTTGCTGGGTTATCTTTTTGTTTTTGCTTTTTTTTAAGAAAGATCAGACCAATGGTCATTTAGAAATGTTCTTTTTTTCTTGCCTATCGTGAATCTATTTGTGGACAGAAGAGTGTGTGTTTTCTCCATTTTTCAGATTTTGTTTCTGTCTCTATCTATTGCCTATATTCCTTTGTCTTTTTGTATATTTGTCTATCTGCTTATCTTGTCTGTGTCTTCTCTGTCACTCTGTCTGTCTTTCTGTCTTCCACTTGTCTGTCTGTTGTCTGTCTGTCTGTCTGTCTGTCTCTGTCTGTCTGTCTCTCTCTTCTCTCTCTCTCTCTCTCTCTCTCTCTCTCTCTCTCTTCTTTCTCTCTCTCTCTCTCTCCCTCTCCCTCCCTCTCTCCCTTTCTCCCTCCCTCTCTCTCTCCCTCCCCTCTCCCACCCTCTCTCCCACCTCCCTTCTCCCTTCACACTCTCTGTCTCCCTTCTTCACTCTCTTTGTATGTGATCTGACTGTTTGCTTTGGGGAAAGTGTAATCTTTTTTTCCCCACGTCTCTTCATCATCCCCAGGACCACCAACCATATGGAGGCCAATATTGACAGGCTTCTTAATATCGGGGGCCAAGTTCTCCCTCTACTCTCTGCTGCCGAACCTGGCCGGGAAGAAGAGGAAGAGGATGGATGGATGGATGGATGGATGAGATGGATGGATGGATGGTATGGGGAGGAGAGTAGCAAGCAGACCTGAGTGAACATTGGAGTGTTTGTCTAATTCCTTGCTTACCGCTTATTTTACTTACTCATTACTTCTTTTTTTTTTGGTGAGGATAGAGGCTGACCTGGTTGGTTTGCCTGGTTTATCATCTTAGAAGTGAAGGGAGACGGTGCGGTAGATATATGATGAACTTCATGGACTTTTGTGGCAGATCTTTTTTTTTTTTTTTTTTTTTTTTTTACTGTGAACGATTGAGATTAATATCGTTTGACTGTGTGAGAGATATTTTACCTCTTTTTCTTTGTTTCGCACTGTGAACAATGGAAATTAACACCATGAACTGTTTTGACAGATATTAATTTTGATCCTTTTCTTTTGTTTAAACTGTGAACACTTGAGATTAACATCATGGGCTTTTTGACAGACGTTTTGATCATTTCTTTTGTTTTAACTGTGAACAGTCGAGGTTTGAGACTTTATGACTGACATTTTTACCTTTCTTTTTGACTAAACATTTCTGTGTGATTAACTTAAATAACTTTGTGACAGACAATTTACCTTTTTCTTTGTTTTGACTGTGAACAATGACATTAAATTCATGGAGATTATGGTAGACATTTTACCTTTTCTGTGGTTTTGACGGCAGAAACATTCAGATTAATTTCATGGACAATGTGACAGACGTTCTATCTTTATTGATTATTTTGACTGTGAATAACTGCCAAGATTCCCACCACATGTAAAAGTTGTATTGGTGTATTGGATGTGTGTGTGTATGTGCGTGTGTGCGTGCATGCATGCACGCGCGCATGCGCGTGTGTATGTGCATACATCTCTCTGTTTCAAATTTAAGGTAAAACCCACACAGCTGAAAATGGAACTGGTGATTCAATTTGACCAGACAGGGACAAGCAACAGTGAAGCCATCAGCGCCAACATGGGAGAGAGAGAGAGAGAGAGAGAGAGAGAGAGGATAAGAGAAGAGACGAGAGAGAGAGAGGAGAGAAGAAGAAGACAGAGAAGAGAGCAGAGATACAGAGACACAGACACAGACACAGACAGACAGACAGACAGATAGAGATAGAGACAGAGAGACAGACAGACAGACAGAGAGACAGAGACAGAAGGAAGACAGAGAGAGAGAGAAAGAAGAGAGTGAGAGCAGAGACAGAGAGACAGAGTAGAGAGAGACAGAGTGGACAGAGAGCGACAGACAACACAGACACAAGCCTCTGCCCCACCCCACCCCACCCAGAGGGTCCCCTCCCCTCCCTCCCCTCCCCCCTGCCAGCCTTGTCCAAACAGGCCCCTGGCACAAACAGGATTGTAGCGGAACTGGTTAGGCCAATGTCCTAGGATTACAGGCCGGCAGGGAGACAGCATGAGTGCTGTTTGCTCCGTTCTTCTGGCACCAACTGCTTTAGAATCAGTTGAGTAGTTTTGTGTAACATCTCTGTTTTTATTTTGTTCTTTCGTATAGGTTAGATCCCATTTCTTATGCTTGTTTAAAAACCTGATAAAATTTTGTACTAAGTGGAAGTGTATGTATGTACAGAAAATGATACAGGGAGTTGCAGAGAATGGTATATACATAATAGCGGACAGAGAGACAGGAAGACACATACAGACATGTACATGTACGTACGTACGTGTACGCAGTCACTCACACACATACACTTGAAAAGTTATCGTACAACGCATACACACGCACATATAAATGCATCCATATATACATATAGACATGCATACTAGCAAACATACATACAAAAGACAAACAGACAAACAACAACAGACAGACAGACAGACATACGACATACAATACATACATACATACAACATACATACATACATACATACATACATACATACATACATACATACATACATACATACATACACCACACACACCCATGTGTCTTATTTATTTCATTAATATTATTTTGGGTTTTTTTTATTCTTTTATATCGAGGATAATGGAATAAGCATTCATGTGCTTTTTATACCCAGTCCCCATGTGTATGTAGTTTTGTAAATTTTGTCATCTGTTCCCACTGGCACACAATGGCCTACTCTCCCAAAAAGCGGAACAGGTTTTAACATGAGCGCAAGATGTTCTGTGTGCGTTCGCACACGAGGCCTCGGATTATAGTCTCATCCAAAGGACTTTTCGGGAGAGTGGAGTCTGCCTAATGTTAACTCCAGGAGAAAATATCCCCTTGAACGGGAATTGAACCCACGTGCACACACACACACACACACACACACACACACACACACACACACACACACACACACACACACACACACACACACATCACACACTACACACACGACACCCGCACACACACACACTCACACACACACACACACCACACCACACACACACACACACACACACACACACACACACACACACACAGTTCCCACAGTTTTATTTTTAATCACTACTCTATTATTGTCCCTTTTCCTTTCAATCTGTGCCCTGCAAGTGCCAATTCTCACTTTCCAATTGTTCGTTTTTAAAGTGACAGATTTCTCAGCAGCCCCTGTCACCCAAGCCCCACCCCTATCTCCTACCTTGATGGGTCTCTCTCTCTCTCTCTCTCTCTCTCTCTCTCTCTCTCTCTCTCTCTCTCTCTCTCTCTCTCTCTCTCTCTCTCTCTCTCTC
>CM060317.1:37221617-37224117 GCA_030674155.1 Stramonita haemastoma | reverse complement strand
TTCATTAAGAGGCATTGGAGAGAGATACCCCGATGATCATTTTCTTGTTCACCCTCTCCAGTCCACTTTATCCATATAAAGTCATTGCCCTGTTGACCATTTTCAGTCCACTCCATCCATACACACTTCGAAAACTTTCAGTTTAAACTACATGTTATAGTACAGCCGCCAAGAGTTACATTCTGACATGAAGAGTGACAGCAAACCAGCTTGCAGACATACACTTACTATCATAGTGAACAATAGTAGCGTGGGAAACAATGAATCTGTGCCCCCTGGAAGTTATGGTGAACAAGAAAGCTTTGCAAGACTCCTGGACACTTTCCGTCTGCTGTAGATAACTCTTGATATGTGCAATGATTAAAGGCACAACTTAACCCCCCCCCCCCCCTCCATTTGAGTAGCCCCTCTTTTCCCCACCCCTTCCCCCAACAGCTATTCCTCCTTTCCCCACCCCTCTCCCCAAGAGTTTCCCCTACCATTATCTCTTTCCTACCCCCCCCCCCCCCCCCCCAGCTACCCTTCCCACTATCCCCCACTACCCCCATATACCCGCATGCATACGTGTGTGTGCGTACGTGTGTATATGTGTGCATGTGTGTCTCTGTGAGAGAGAGAGAGAGAGAGGCAGAGAGAGAGAGAGAGCATGATAAATCACGACATGGATAATGTCTGAATTCTGCTGCTAACGCATTGATTTCACATAAGCAGCACAGGACCAGACCTTGGCCAGATCAAGTTTATGGCCCCCAGCCTCCCGCCAAACTGACAGCTTTGAAATATCAACTGAATGGTCACTGTTCCCACAGTTCCAGAGCTCCCATTATCTTCACTACCCCCATCCCCCCTCAACCGACCCACCCTTCACCCCATGTAAAAACAAACGCCTGGATTGCTTTTTCTCACTGACAACCTAATAAATGATTCTATCACCAACATCCATAAAGAAGGCACAATAAAGGTAACATGCAAGCAGTGTTGTTTACAGCCTTCCATACTCTTTTTCAGCCCTGTATGTAATTGATCAAAATCAGGTCATCATTACAGCTGACCTCAGACCCCATTATTAAGACTGCATACAGTATTGAACATTCACACATGAAAAACACCTTATTTGTTTATCATAACAAATAAACTAGAATATAAACGTTAGAATGCATGTATTACGCAATATTGCACTGTATTGCATTGTACCGTATCTTAATGAGTTGTGTTGTATTGTATTATAGTGTATTATTCTAAACTGCACTATCATTTTCTGTTTTTCTTGTACAGTGCTACAAAATACTTGCAATCCTTTACTGCACTGTATCTCTTCCCAAACAGTGTAAAGGATATTTGTATGAAATCATGAAGCATCAATTCAGTTTAAGTGCATATAAACGAAACAAGCACTTTGAAGCATGTTTAAACATGCTAAAGAAACTAAGATCAAGCAAACCTACAATCCAGATCAGTCAAAAATATCAACAATTTTGTTCTTTGATTTTGACACATGAATAATACAAAAAAACTAAACAGGACATCAAACCAAACAGCAAGTATAGCTGGTGTATGCAATTATTTTTTGAAAGAATTTGCAAATATTATCCAACAAATTAGGTCATGTCGAAGTTTATCTACAAAACAAACGTAGGGGCTGTCTCAGCAAGCAAGCAAAATTCCTGCTGCCTTGTAGACTGTGAACACAAACCTGTCTGTCTGACCCACGGTCAGTGTGGGTATACATCATCAGCTAAACGAAGGTGAGATAGATGTCTCTGTCAATACACAGCCAGAGGACTGGCAGTGATCACTTTTCCTGCCATCTCCCATTCGTTGGAACCAACCCGACACTATCTATATATAAGTGCACTGACTGGAAGTGTGCTGCTTGCAAGGCACCGATTTACATCACAAAGAATGGTTGTCGGAGGGGTTTAAGGATAGGGGTGGATGTGGGAATGGAGGACTAGTGCAATTTCAGTTGTACAAGACCAGCCATGAATTTTGGGGGGTATAATTCCCGCTTTGGTTGAAAAAGAATAAAGAGAGCAACACTTCTTTCTTTTACCTTCGGCTGTCTCTGCCTCCACTTTGTTAACCTGTAAGTGTCTGCTTCTATGCACATTTGTCTAATTTTCACTGTCATTTATGTGACTTTGTTCCCATGAACCTTTGTGTTTGTAGATTTACCATGCCTGTTTCAAAATATTTATGTTAAAAATATCTCTCTCACAGACTCTCCCCCCCCCCCCTCTCTCTCTCTCTCTCTCTCTCTCTCTCTCTCTCTCTCTCTCTCTCTCTCCTCTCTCTCTCTCTCTCTCTCTCTCTCTCTCTCTCTCTCTCCCCAGAATCTGCCATGTTCCTTGATCTCCTGGAGCCCTCACAGACTACTGATTTCAGTGATGTTGGCAATGTAGGATGCTGGTGGTCTCTCTGTTTTCCTTCTGCCCTCAACCGTGCCGTAGAGAACTGACATCAGTAGAAATGTCTGTGTGGTTCTGTTTGTATGACCAAC
>CM060317.1:37214117-37219117 GCA_030674155.1 Stramonita haemastoma | reverse complement strand
AGTGGCAAATATAGCACGTTTTGTCCTGAGTGTGGCAGCTACTAACAGAAACAGGAACAAGTTCAGAAGATTTTCAAACATTAATCATGTCAGTCTGAATCCAAGACTGGTGCACTTTTAGCCTTCCCAATCCCAACTGCCACTTTGTTCTGAAGGAAATTTTTGTTGAAAAGTGCTGCAATGTTATCGATTCATGCCATGACTATTCTCCCACTACTCTCCCACTCACTCACTCCTGTACAGCATCTCTCCAAATTAGCCCAGACTTTGACTGAAGATGCGTGCCAGGGAAAAAGGTCAGGCCGTTTATGAAGGAGGGGAGAAAGACTTCAGGCCTTTTCTACCTCTCCCGCTCTGGCTTATGAAGAAGGCGACGCAGACGAGCAGTCAAGAGGCGTTTCTATTCATAGCCACGTCTCTGTCTGTCCAGGAGCTCTGGAACTTATTACAAGCCTTGCTGCTTCAGCGCGCGGGTCGTTTGTAATATACCGTGACTGGAGGAGGGGGGTGTATCGATCCTAGCGCTAATGAAACGGGAGGCAGAGGAGCTCTTGAGACAGATAATTCTACATCAGCAACTGACAGTGGATGTAGTGAAATAGGAGGTACAATAGAGATGTAGAAGGAAGTGAAATTGGAGATAGAGATTGGAGAAATAGTCAACAGAGAGAGAAAGAGACAGAGACAGAGAGACAGAGAGAGAGAGAGAGACTTCAGACTTAAGACTTCAGATGGTTTAATCATTAAGGCCATAGCCCCATATGAAAGGGGGCAAAAATGTCGTGTGAACAGAACCACTTGTAAAAGAAAAAAGCATTGCAAATTCCAATGATATGATAACACATAGGAAAATCATGACAATAGTGTTTCCGGTAACTGAAAAGCTTTATATAAGTACAATGCTAAATTTCGCACAATGTTTCGTTATTTGATGCCATTAATAATGCAAACCGAAGTAAGCAAGGCTGCCTATAGAACTTTGATGGAATAAACTTTACTCTCAGAATAGAAAAGAAAGGGCAAATCAAAACCAAGTGAACTTCATCTTCTATTGACTCTTTGCATAGTGAACACAACAAATCAGCTTCATGTATACGTCAGTAGCGACAGACGTGTACATTAATTTCTTTCACCCTTCCCCATGATGACAAATATGAAAATGATTACAATAAACTGTGAGAACAGTGATGCTGACATTGAAAATAGCAGTGATAATAACAACATTAACTTTTATGAGAAAATAAGTACACAATCAAAGAGATCAATCAAAAGAAAACAAGTTCCAAGATAAAGGATCAAGTACTTCAAGAAAATCAAAGAAGACACCAACCATTTAGGAGTTGGAAATGGAAGGTCTTGGTGGGTTTGTTTGATTATTGTCCATTAATACAAATGATTTCAGACCCAAACATACACAGATAGACTGAATGACGCTATAATGGAGCGTTTAAGACAATTTGTCTTCAATCCCGTGAGTCCATGAAGTTCTGGGTTTGAATCTCTGCCACAGCGGCAACTGGTGAATAAAGGGTGATGACTTTTGCAATCTCTCAAGTCAGCTTCAAGTGCAGACCTGCCATTGCCTTAATTGCCTTCACGTTTATATATATGCAGAAGATCAAGTATAGAAGGTACAGATCCCGTAATTTATGTCAGCATTTGGTGGGTGACGGAAATACAAGCATACCCAGCTTGTTATCTGTACAATGAAATGAAGGCAAAGTCAGAATATGACAGCTGAGGCCAGGGGGCAGACCTCCTGCAAAACTATAAAAACAGGAGAAGATCAGGAACTACGCACCCTACACAGTAATGGTATGCAGAGAAGAGAATTTTTAAAAATGAGTATTTGTCGGTAAATTACCAAAACTCAAGTCAAGAAAAAGGAGAAAAAAATGAAACAAATATTCAGTGACACAGACGAAATGTAGAAGGGATGTGTTGCAGACTTCCAATGCATACAGGAAGCCAGGGACACAATATATAGACAGTAAGACTAATAAAACAGACAGACGAACAGACAAAGAGGCAGCTATCGACAGAATGAGCAAAAAAATCAATGTAGGTAGGCTTTCAGCAGGGAGTGTGCAAAGCAGAGTGGCAAGCATCTCTAACCCAGATTGCATCTCCTCAGGATTTGTTGGCCATTTAGGATCAGAGGCTGGGAGAGGAAGAGCATCAGGGAATTGTGTACATGTATGCAGAAACTGGATGGCTGTGGCCTCCTTCTTTTCACTGACTTTCCGTTTTGTGGGTTTTTTTTTTACTATTCATAAATCATTTCATGCGGTATCTTCTTTGTCCCCCTTCAGTTTTTTCTGTCCAATTCATGTATTGTTTGCTGTTTTGATTTGTGTTTGTCTGTTTATTATCCTTATTTTTGGTCCTTTTTGTGCGTGATTATGTGTGGTGTAGTTTGTTTTTCTTCTCTCTTCCCCTACTTGTCACCGTCTTTCTTTTCATTCATTCATTCATTCTTTCTTTCTTTCTTTCTTTCTTTCTTTCTTCCCCTCTTTCATTCGTTCGTTCGTTCATTCATTCTTTCTTTCATTCATTCATTCATTCATTCATTCATTCATTCATTCATTCATTCATTCATTTATTCATTCACTCTTCTTCTTCATATTCTTTTTCGCATTCTTCTTCTTCTTCTTCTTCTTCTTCTTCTTCTTCTTCTTCTTCTTCTTCTTCTTCTTCTTCTTTCTTCTTCTTTGCATTCTTCTTCTTCTTTGCATTCTTCTTCGCTTTCTTCTTCGCATTCTTCCTCGTATTCTTCTTCTTCGCATCCTTCTTTGCATTCTTCATCGCATTCTTCTTCGCATTTTACTTCTTCGCATTCTTCTTCGCGTTCTTTTTTGCATTCTTTTTCGCATTCTTCTTCTTTGCATTCTTTTCTGCATTCGTCTTCTCTGCATGTTTTTCGCATTCTTCTTCTACTTCACATTCTTTTGCATTATTCCTCTTCTTTTCAATTTTCTTTTCCTTCTTCTTCTTCATCTTCTTCTTCCTCTTCCTCTTCTCTTCTTTCTTCTTCTTTCTTCTTCTTTCTTCTTCTTCTTTCTTCTTCTTCCTTCTTCTTCTTCTTCTTCTTGCAGTTCTCCTTCGCAATTCTTCTTCGCAATTCTTCTTCACATTCTTCTTCATATTCTTCTTCTTCACTTTCTTTTTCGCATACTTCTTCTTTGTATTCTTCTTCTTCTTTGCATTCTTCTTCTTCGCATTCTTCTTCTTCTTTGCATTTTACTTCTTCGCAATTCTTCTTCTTTGCAATTCTTCGCAAATCTTCGTCTTTTGCTTCTTCTTCTTCGCATTGTTCGCATTCTTCTTCTTCTTCTCTTTTTCTTCTTCCCTTTATTCTTCTGCTTTTTCTTCGCCATTCTCTCGAATTCTTTGCAATTCTTCGAAAGTCTTTGTTTTTATTTCTTCGCAATTCTTTGCAATTCGTCGCATTTCTTCTTCGCAATTTTTCTCTTTTTTTGCAATTCTTCTTCTACGCAATTATTATTCTTCGTAATTATTTCTCTTGATATTCTTCTTCTTCCTAAATATCTATCTATCTATCTATCTATCTATCTATCTATCTATCTATCTATCTATCTATCTATCTATCTATCTATCTATCTATCTATCTATTTATTATTTATCTATCTATTTATCTATCTATCTTCTGGCAAAAAGGTAGGAGAATGGACCAAGAAGGCAGAAAACAGATGAGAAGGAGAAGAAAGGGACAGTAAAGGCAGACACAAAGAAAGGGATAAAAAAAAAAAGAAGGAATTCCTGACACATAATTCCCAGAAGAGGGTTGGGGATGCTACTTATAGAAACAGGCTCATGGCATTCCAAAGGGGAATACCTTCAGTAAAATCATCTAGATTTCAGTTTCTCCAGTGATATCCCGTGGCGCAGTATGTACATCTTACACATTTACACCGCATCTGTTAAGGAATCTACTCTGTGAATACTTGACTAATGCTTAACTCAACACAGTGGTAAAGTTGTGAAAGTGTGTTATGTATAGTTTAAATGCTTTGTACTCTCTAAAAGTGTGACCGAATCCCACAATAAGGCATAGATCAGAAAAAAGAAAAATAGTCGCTGTACTGCTAGGTACTGCCAATACCTGAAGCCGTAACTTGAGGACTGTTTGTATCAATCATCAGTTTTCATTGTTGTCTAATTAGCACTAAAATGTGATTCCAGCCAGATGTGACTATGTGTTCGTAAGTGTAACAGGATAAATGATAAATTCTAGGCAAAAAACAAATACAAAAAAATATACTTGGACATGGTACTTATTCAAGTTTTCTCTCTCTCTCTCTCTCTCTCTCTCTCTCTCTCTCTCTGTCTCTGTCTCTCTGTCTCTGTCTCTGTCTCTCTGTCTCTGTCTCTGCTCGTCTGTCTCTTCTCTCTCTCTCTCTCTCTCTCTCTCTCTCTCTCTCTCTCTTTCTCATGTGCGCAACCGCGAAAGTGCATGCATGCAGCCTCTCTTTCTCTATTTTACACACACACACACACACACACACACACCACACACACACACCACACACACACACACACACACAACAACACACACACACACATATATATACACACACACATACACACACACGTACATACGCGCACAACACACACACACATAAATAATGATAAATGAAACACACACACACACACACACAACAACACACACACACACCACACACACACACACACACACACACACACACACACACACACACACACACACCAGCCCAACAGAGAGAAAAAACAAAACAAAACAAATTTTTTTTTTTTTTAAACGGGTAAGGTTTCGGAAGAGAGAGACAATGGTAAATCATGATGTGAGCCAGATCAAGTGTCTGATTTCTCCTACAGAGGTATTGATTTGGGACAAGTTGCACAAGACTGTGTCATTACAATCACCAAGACTATCATTCCCATTCTTGCCATGCGCCTTCAGTTGTGAACTTAACTCTCTGTCTGTCTGTCTGTTAGTGTGT
>CM060317.1:37196617-37209117 GCA_030674155.1 Stramonita haemastoma | reverse complement strand
ACCTGTCAGAGAAGGTAGGTATATGTTTTGTAGGTGTTCCCATTTATTTTAGTTTGTTTTGTTACTTGTTTGCTTCAATTTAGGGGAAGAGTCGATGTATGTCCACAAACAGTGCGGAAGATCTATTATTCCAAAATCAACTACTATGATTGTTTTAAGAGTTTCACTCGCTGTCATTTATGTGTGGTTCTTTTCCCATGGGAGATGGATGTCCTATAACTTATTCATTGTCGCTGAAGGCGCAGACAGCAGCTACTGTTGTCTGTCATATGGCCGAAAATGCCCCGAGGCGCCTGGAAAGTCAGATCCAGCGCATCTGACTTTGTTGTATGAAAGACTTGTTATCTTTTAAGTCTTTCTTGGAAAGCAAATACAGGAGAATTGGCCAAAGAGGCAGAAAATAAACAAGAAGGTGCCAAGAGAAAAAGGAACAAAGCAGAAACAAAGAGAGGGATTGAAAAGAGGGAATTCCAAACACAAATTTTCCAGAAGGTGGGGATGCTATTTATACTGACAGGTCCCCGGTATTTCAATAGGGTAGAAACTTTCTGACTCTGTCCACCATGCGGGTCTTGAGACACCAGATAGTAGCGCATCTGCGGAGCTCATCCAAGTGATTATATCTACTTTATTATCTCAATATTGAGAAGTGCAGGTGAGTTATCACTAAACCTGAACAATTAAAAATAATGAAAAGTCAGTAAATACATTTGCATAAGAGACCTTTCCCAAACATCTCTTAAGTGTCAAATTTTTAAAAGGTTTTCCTAATAGTAGATTCAATAATCATACACAAGTCAGTATGACTAGTTAATATAGATGAAAGGATCAATGTCTGTCTGATTTTCTACTGCTACTAATAACCCCCCCCCCCCTCTATCTCTCTATCTCTCTCTCTCTCTCTCTCTCTCTCTCTCTCTCCTCTCTCTCTCTCTCTCTCTCTCTCTCTCTGTGTCTCTGTCTTTCTATGTCTCTGTCTCTGTCTCTGTTTCTCTCTGTTTCTCTGTCTCTTTCTCTGTTTCTGTGTCTCTGTCTCTGTCTCTCCTGTGTCTCTCTCTCTTGTTCACATAGACATAAATACATACAAACATTCATACATAGAAATAGTAGGCACCCATCAGTCTCGGAAGACTATTGAGTTGCGCTCTAATCTTTAGAGCACAAAGCCTGGGTTAGTAAGTAAGTAAGTAAGTAAGTAAGTAAGTAAGTAAGTATGGAGGGCAAACTGTTAACATACATACATACATACATACATACATACATACATACATACATACATACATACATACATACATACATACATACATACATACATACATACACAAATACATGCATACACAAATACATACATACACACACACACACACACACACACACACACACACACACACACACACACACACACACACACACACACACACACACACACACACACACACACACACATGCAGAAGAGAGACGCAGAGAACGAGAAATGGAGACAGAGAGAGAGAGACAGAGAGAGACAGAGAGGTAGAGAGATAGAGAGAGACGGAGAGAGACACAGAGAGAGAGAGAGCGGGGCAGGGAAATGAAGAAGCAATGCCGCTCCATTTCTTCCCTCTTATGGCGCATTAATGACAGATGTGTCTGACTGGCTTGTGCTCCCCCACCCAAAGATGCATCTGGTCAGCATCACACCGACACGTCCGCCTGCACAGATAGGGAAAGGATGGAAGGGGTCACCCCTTGTTCGCATGCATGCAAGCATACATACACACACACATACGCGCGCACGCATACACACACTCATATGCACACACGTACGCATGCACGCACGCACATAATCACGCACGCACGCACACAGACATATACATACACACACAAAGACACACACAAAGACACACACACACACACACACACACACACACACACACACACACACACACACACACACACACACACACACACACGTATGCACTTACGCACATAGCCTGTAGGCGCCTGTGCGCACGTCCTGCTCGCTCTCTATACAGCCTGGGTTCGAGACCAGGTTGTAGCCACCACCGAGACACCCGTTCAAGGAGATTTTTCCCCCTGGAGTTGTCATCAGTGCTGACTCAGCTCCCCCGAAAATTCTTCGTATGGACTATAAACCGATGTCCCGTGTGTGAACGCACGCAGAACATCTTGTTTACTTACACGTTAGAACCTGTTCCGGCTTTCAGAAGAGTGGGCCATTGTGTGCCAGTGGTAATGTATGATAAAGTCTATAAACTACATCTACGCGAGGACTGGATGTAAAACAACAACCTGCATGAGTGTTTTTTTTGTTGTTATTCTTGACATAGAATAAAACAATCAATAACTAGCATGAAAAGTACAATAAAGGTTCGTCCTTTTTCGCAATAACAGTTAAACTTGACTTTCTCTTCTGTGACTGGTTTTCTGTAGAATCCTAAATTTGATTACTTTTTATGTCTGTTTTTGAGCTCTTGTGCGGGTTTTTCTAGAGTGGGTATATGTATGAGCCAACGTTGTGAAGTTCAGAGCTTCACACAATAGTCTCCCCCCCCCCGTACGGATGCGGGGGTCCTGTTAGTATAAGTAGTATCTCCATCTTCTGGACATTCTGTACTATGAATTCCCTCTTTTCTATCCCTCCCTTTGTTTCTGCCGTGTTCTTTTTCTTCCAGTCACCTCCTTGTCTATTTTCTGCCTTCTTTGTCCATTTTTTGTCCAGAAGGACTTGAAAGGTAACAGTTCTCTCCTATGTCGAAGTCGTATGCGTTGGGCCTGATTTGTCACGCGCTTAACGGCAGGGCAAGGCATTTTCGCTCATACAACACTATTATTTTGCTGTCTGGGCTTTCGACAGAGACCACAGTATTCAGGCATCGGGGAATCATCTCCTGTTACAGACGCTCTTCATATCTTCTGGCAAGTTCGCCACACCTTTAACAACAGCAAAGCGGTTGTGCTTTGCCAACATTTCTCTGGATCAAGTGCCCTGTTGATGTCAACTAAATAGCTTAGAAGCCTGTACACATGCCAAGGTAATGGTAAGGTAAAGGTGCCCCATAACCTAGGTGGTCGTAGGGAAGCAAGGCATCAGAGACCTCAGCTTCTCTAGGGGCCAGCATGTTGAGGGCGGCGCCCATCTCCTCTCCCTCGCTGCTTTACCTTCCCTGACCCTAAAGAGGGCTGGTACCCATTTACAGCTGGGTGAACTGGGGGGGGGGGGGGGGCTGTACTGAAACCAAGGCGCGCAAACGGTCACCCATCCAAATGGTAGCCATGCTCGACGATGCTTAACGTTACTGACTGGGAGAAAGCGAGCGCTCTGACCACTTAGCTACCACGCCTCCAAGCTACTATCATCTTAGTCTTCGGTCCCTTTCTGATTGTCAGTTCAGTTTCAGTTTTGGATCTTGCCTTTTTCATTTATATATATATATATATATAGAAGAGAGAGAGAGAAGAGAGAGAGAGAGAGAGAGAGGAGAGAAGAGAGAGAGAGAGAGAGATGAGAGAGAGGAGATGAGAGAGAGCAACACATGATCACCCTTAGAGAGTTGCTGTGCTAATGAAGTGCCATAGATGACTCTCTGTAAAACGTCTATACGCCTAAAACCATCATCACACGGAGCCACACAGTGCACTTTAGGCGAACAACTATCGTACACTTTTTATATCCCCTAGCCAAAGTAGTAACTTAATATCAAGGATTACATGTCGCTTTCGCAAATCCACCCATGACGATAATTATATGCATATATAGACGATAACAAGAAATGAAGATAACGGGACTGACTGCCTTCATTCTTCTTCTTCTTCGCTATCGCCTCGATCTCCCCATCAGAATAGGAAACCCTACACGCGCGTTAATTTAGACACCATGTCAACAAAGCCCGGTGAACACAATGGCGATATCATCAGCAGGGCTGAGATATAGATCAAGGTGAAAAGAGACACGATCAAAATAACTCATCACCGCCGGCACTTCACATTATTGGAGTCCCAAGAAGCCTCTCTTTTTTCATCGTGCACTAGACTCTGCACCGTGGCCTGTCTGAGGGAGGGGAAGAAGGAGGAGGAGGAGGAGGAGGAGGAAGAAGAAGAGAGAGGAGGAGAAGGAAGAAGAAGAAGAAGAAGAAGAAGAAAAGAAAAGAAGAAGAAGAAGAAGAAAAGAAGAAGAAGAAGAAGAAGAAAAGAAGAAGAAGAAGAAGAAAAGAAGGAGAAGAAGAAGAAGAAGAAGAAGAAGAAGAAGAAGAAGAGAAGAGAGAAGAAGAGAGGAGAAGAAGAAGAAGAAGAGAGGAGGAGAGGAGGAGGAGAGGAGAGGAAGAGAAGGAAGAGAGGAGAGGAGAGAGAAGAAGGAAGAAGAAGAAGAAAGAAGAATGCGAGAAGAAGGAATGCAAGAAGAAGAATGCAAGAGAAGAATGCGAAGAAGAAGAATGCAAAGAAGAAGAATGCCAAGAAAAGAATGCAAAGAAGAATGCAAGAAAGAGAATGCAAAAGAATGCAAAGAAGAATGCAAAGAAGAATGCAAAGAATGCAATGAAGAAGAAGAATTGCGAAGAAGAAGAAGAATTGCGAAGAAGAAGAAGAAGAAGAAGAAGAAGAAGAAAGAAGAAGAAGAAGAAGAAGAAGAAGAAGAAAGAAGAAACTTTACGATATTGATTTTTACTATTTCCCGCAATAAGTCTGTCAGTGTGTTCGCGTTTCTGTTTTCTTTTTTGCTAGTCTGTTAGTGCGGCTGTGATTGTGAGGGGGTGTCATGTAGTGTTTGGCCATGTTTTATCTATGTTCTTGTCAGTATATTCTCTTAAACTTTCTGCACCCTATCTCTTGCCTGTACTGGTTCCTGTCCTTTAATCTGTCTTTCTTTTCCTCTTATTTTTACATGATCATTATTTATTATTTTATTTTATTCTTTTATATCGAGGATAATGGGATAAGCACTATGCGCTTTTTTTCATCCAGTCGCCGTGTGTATGCAGTTGTGTAAATATTGTTATCTGTTCCCACCGGCACACAATGGCCTACTCTTACAAAAAGCGGAACAGGATTTAACGTGTGCGCAAGATGTTTTGCTTATTATGATTCTTCAAGTATCATTTTTAGTCTTTCCAAGTCAATGCCACAGTGTAGATTTTTTTTTCATACAAAAATATACTATACAATATTTGCCACGAGATTTATATTAGCAACAGCTTCATTGAAAAAATAACAAAATGCACAGAGGAATTTCACACAGATGCGAACTTGCGAGTACTCACGCATGCATGCACTCACGCACCCACACATGCACGCAAGCGCTCACTCACTCACGCACGCATGTACCCACGTTCACATACACACACGCACGCACACACACACACACACACACACATCACACACGCGCACGCGCCACGCTCTGGCAAATTGTATGTAATTAGATCGTAGAAAATGGATTACGTTTGTCTTCAGAAAAGACACACATTGTGCTTTTCAATAGTGGTGTTGATCCTCCTCGCCTGCCTGTCTGTGGAATCGATAACACCGGTTCTTAATTACAAGCCTGTGGTCACATTTCTCTTGAAAATGGGAGGGTGGGCAGGGGTCGCTTTTAAGCTCAAAATACCAAGACAAGGCTGGCTTTCTGCAGTGGACTTGTTCAAATCAAAACCTTGACAAAATTTTTCTCCATAGCCACTATCAGGGGACAAGATAGCTCAGAGGTCAGAGCGCTCGCTTTCCCCAAGCCAATGTTAAGCAGCATCGGGCGTGGTTACCAATTGTATGGGTGACCGTTTGCGCGCTTTGGTTTCAGTACAGTTCCCCGAGTTGTAAATGGGTACCTGCCTTCTTTAGGGTCAAGGAAGGTAAAGTAGCGAGGGAGAGGAGATGGGCGCCGCCCTCAACATCCTGGCCCCTAGAGAAGCTGAGGTCTCTGACGCCACACACACACACACACACACACACGCACGCACGCACGCACGCACGCACGCACGCACGACACACACACACACACACACACACACACACACACACACACACACAGATACATATAGCCTAAACAACGATGAACAAACAAGCGCAGAAGGCAAAGTTGTAGAGATGAATGGCGGACCAAAAGAACTGTCGCAAATAAACCCGATTTCCTTCCTGATTTCTTCCCTTTTCCCACTTACTCTCTCTCCATACAAGTGCTTCCCCCAATCCTGGGGAGATACTGTCTGCTGTTTCAAATGCACTAGTCGGAGACTTCCACTATATTGATTTTTGTTATTTCTTGCAATACGTTAGTGTGTATGTGTAATTATGTTACTATGTGACATGGAGTTGATTTTATACCCTGATTTAATATGTATATAGTGGTTAAGTTTTGTTCTGAGATTTAAAATCTTATTAGGTGACAGACCCAGAATATGGCCACTGTGGTCGGTATCACTATTAACAACAAGATTGGATTGGATGTGTCAAAGATACTATCTTGTTTGTCATTGCGTTCATGTATTTATGATGGATTCTTTTTGCTATGTTTTAATATATTCTATTTTCAATCTAACATTTCTTTCTTCTTTTGGGTACTTTTTCCTTTGTCTTACCTGCCTTCAAACATACCCCTTCTTCATCTTTCTGTTATTTTTTTTTCTTTCTCACATTTAGTATCACTTTACTCCCAGCCTTTCTAAACGAATGCCACTATGTTTGTACTGTTCATACAATAATATGATATTCAATATTTTACCCAAAAGCTCGTTGAAGCAAAATCTTTGTTAACTTCGCAACGAAACACACTGTGAAACTTTACACACACACACACAACACACACACACACACACACACACACACACTACATACATACATACATACATACATACATACATACACACTGAGAGAGAGACAGACAGAGAGACAGAGAGAGAGAGAGAGACAGAGACAGAGACAGAGACAGAGACAGAGAGAACATGATCAAAAGAAACAGCACATGCACAATAATTGTTTGCAGAAGCTGAAGAAAAGAAAGAGACATCCACCATGCGACATGAACTGCAGTGACAAATCGCTAGCTATACACACACATGCTCGACACTCCTATTTACTTTTCACTTCCTTACCACGTTTTTCCACACACCCTTAGGGCATTGTAATATTGCCAGAAATGTGCACTGTTCCACCGTTTTATATTCATAGCTAAAAACTTTGGATGTTGCCTTCTTAAAAAAAAAAAAAGAATGTCTACAGCCGTTTTTTTGTTCGCAGATCTAGCCATATGCCTGTCTGCCTGTCGTCCTCCATCTTAATTTTGGATTGGGTGATGGTAAGTGGGGGGCACGGGGGGGGGGGGGGAGGTAATGTCATCACCGCTAGCCTTAACATATCTCTGGCGTTCACTGCTCGCTTTTTTTTTCTCTTGAAGGCATGGTTGTCGTTATCATCAACAGCAGCAGCATCACTGCTATCAACACAATTTCTTCTCTTTCGATACGTTTTCTTTTGCATAAGAGTATGGACAGCTTATCTCTCACCCCTGCTTTAAACTCCCAGTTACATATCAAGATCAAAACAGTGTGGATTGTGGCCCCAAGTCTGTGTTCTTCACTCTTGCTACTTTCACAAGGGAGGTATTTAGGACTCCCCCATCACTCTTCTTCTTCATCATCATCGTCATCGTCATCATCATCTTCTTCTTCTTCTTCGCAATTCTTCGCAATTCTTCGCAATTTCTCCTCTTCGCAACTCTTCCTCTTCGCAATTCTTCTTCTCCACAATTCTTCTTCGCATTCTTCTTCTTCGCAATTCTTCCTCTTCTTCGTATTTTCTTCTTCTTCTTCTTCTTCTTCTTCTTCTTTCTTCTTCTTCTTCTTGTAGCCCAGTGCATGTGCGTGTATGTGGAGGGGGGTGGGGGGTGGTGAGAGAGAGAGTGAGAGAGAGGGGTGATACATTCTAATAACGCAGTTGTCTATATGTTAGATCTAGCCTGCGAGATCTAGTGTGACAGGGGAGTTAATTAGCTTATCTCCCATGCGACCTTGTTGCAGTGTGGTATTACTCTTTTTGGGACACGCCTGTGATTTGTTAGACACTCTTTGTTTACATAGTAATAGTAATGTCTGAATCCTCATCTTCGTTTTTACTACCGTGATAGATAGTTCCCTGCACCACCAAAACCATGCTGAAGAATATAATGATTAGGAATAATTGACTAGCTGTTGTGTTGTCTTCGCCTGATGTTGTTATGGGTTTCTAAGTGTTGTGTCAGTTTTTCTATGTCTTGGCTTGTCTCTTGGTACTATGGCAATGTTCTTCGCATTTTACTTCTTAAAGGTTACCTTTGCAGTTGTGACATTTTTCTTCGTTTTACATACATTTTTTTTGTCGTTGCCGTCATCTACATCATTGTCGGTGCTTTCTCTCTGTTGTAGTAGACACCTTCTCTGATACTGGCCTGGCTATGCCATTATCAGCAGTATCAATTGACTCATGACTCCCCAGTGGTCAGAACATTGCGCTCAGAATTTGACGACCCAGGTTCGATTCTCGTTCGAGGAGATCATTCTCCTGAAGATAACATCAGTGCTGACTCCACTCTCCCCAAAAGTCCTTCGGATAAGACTATAAACCGAGGCATGAGTGCACAGGCACGCAGAACATCTTGCGCATACGTTAAATCCTGGTCCGCTTTTCGTAATGGCCTAACTGTGTACCGGTAGGAACAGATGACATTTTCAAAAACTGCATACACACGGGGACTGGATGTAAAAAAAAAGTACATGAGTGCTTATTCCATTGTCTGCGATATGAAAGAATAGATAAATATTTGCATTCTTTTTCTCTCGCCCTTCACCTTCCAATTCTTCCTCCTGAACCCTTCCCCTGTCTTGTAATATCCTTTTCTTCATTCCTCCTCAGCGCCCCAAGTCAAATTGTTACTCCTTGTTTACAGGATTTTAAGATTTTTGTTGACACTTTTTCTTCATTGCAATCATCTTGACAAAAATTAAGTTTTTTTCTTCATTGCAATCATCTTGACAAAAATTAAGTTCGGTTCGTAAAAAAGAAACATATTTAGTTTATATTGAAGTGTGAGATAGAACAGATATAAAGAGTGGTGAGGGGGGGGGGGGGGTTGGCGGTAAAATGTAAGAGATAGGGAAAATGGACAAGAAGGAAAAAGAGAAAGAGTGAGTGAGACAGAGAGACAGAGACATAACAGACAGACAGACAGACAGACAGACAGACAGACAGACAGACAGACAGACAGACAGACAAAGAAGCACATGCAGGCGTTGGGAAATGCCTGTGAAAAAGGTGTGCTGTGCTGTGCTGTGCTGTGCTGGGGTGGCCTGTAGCGGCAATCAGTCATGCGCTGTGCACTCTGCCCAGCTGTCCGGAGAAGCTGTTTGGCTTGGGAAGTCTCCTGGCTCTCTTTAGTTCTCTCCCTTCCCCTGCAATTAAGGCCCTTTCTTCTTCTTCTTCTTCTCCTCCTTCTTCTCCTCCTCCTCCTCCCCCTCCTCCTCCTCCTCCCCCCTCCTCCTCTTCCTTCTCCTTTCTCTTCTTCTTCCTCTTTCTTTACTCCCTTTTCTTCCTCTCTCCTCAGCGCTCTCTGCCTCCCTCTTCCTCCTACCACTCTTTTATCTGCTTCTTATTCTTGACATCCTTCTTCTCCTCCTCTTTCTCTTCCTCCTCCTCTCTGTCTTCTATAGAATGGCATTTTCTGCATCTACTCTCAGCACCTGCCCTCTCACCCCTTTTTGATTATACCTACCCATTTATTCACCATTATCAGAACACACACACACACACACACACACACACACACACACACACACACACACACACACACACACACACACACACACACACACACAAAACACACACACACAAAACACACACACACTATATATATATATATATATATATATATATATATATATAATATATATATATATATATATATATATATATATATATATAGTGTGTGTGTGTGTGTGTGTGTGTGTGTGTGTGTGTGTGTGTGTGTGTGTGTGTGTGTGTGTGTGTGTGTGTGTGTTCTCCAGCTCTGACTGTAGTATGCCCACTTGGCCGAGAGGGTGGGGATGTACTGTGAGCAAGGTATCTCCACTATAATCAAATTTATGCCATGTGTTCGAAACAGCAGCTGCCTCCTCTGCTGTTATTGGAGGTCATCGTCGAACACGACGGACAAACAAACAAACATATATGTATTTATGTATGTATATGTGTATGAATGAATGAATGAGTAAATGTATGTATGTATGTATGTATGTATGTTGTATGTATGTATGTATGTAGTGTAGTATGTAGTGTATGTAGGTATGTATGTATGTAGGTATGTGTACGTGCATGCATGCATGCATGCATAGATCAGGTGTGAGAAAGAGGCAGGAAAAGGAGAGCGAGAAGAGAGACAGAGAAATGGAGGAGAGGAAAACAGAGACAGGAGAAGAAAGAAAGGCAGAGCCATAGACAGACAGAGAAAGAAAGAGAGAGAGAGAGAGGGGAGAGGAGAGAGAGGAGAGAGAGAGAGAGAGAGAGGAGAGAGAAGAGATGGAGAGAGAGAGAGAGAGAGAGAGAGAAGAGAGAGAGAGAGAGAGAGAGGAGAGAGAGAGAGAGAAAAGAGGCAGGAGGAGAAGAGAGATAGACAGACAGACAGAAGCAGACAGACAGAGAGAGAAGAAGAGAAGCAGAAGAGGAGACAGACAGAGAGACAGAGCAGAAATGGGAAGTGACAAGAATGCAGAGAGAGGAGTGGCTAACAGAAGCTACGAGCTGTCAGTAGGTAGTCTCGTCGAGAAGCAGCTGTTCGCTCACATCTGCTACCCGTTGCGTTTGCGTCCCTGTCCTGTCACTGAAGATAGGCGCTTCGTCTGTCTGCTGTCCTGTCTGTCTGTCGCTCTCTCATGTTCTCTCGCTCATGTCTGTCGTCAGTCTCTCTCTCTGTCTATGTCGTCTCTCTATGCTTGGTAGTAGTGTGTCTCTTCTCTCTCTGCTACTCATGCTCTCTGTGGTCTCATCGTCTCTCTGTCGCTGTCTCTGTCTCTCTCTGTCTCTCCTCTGTCTCTGTCCCTCTTCAGTCTCTCTCCCTCTCTCCTCTCTCTCCTGCTTCTCTCTCTCTTCTTCTGCTCTGTCCTGTCCTCTGTCTCTCTCTGTCTCTCTCTGTCTCTCTGTCTCTGTCTGTCAGTCTCTCTCTCTGTCTCTGTCTCTCCTCTATCTCTCTTTCTGTCTTCTGCTCTCTTCTCTGTCTCTGTCTCTCTTCTTCTCTCTGTTCTCTCTCTCTCTCTGTCTTCTGTCTCTGTCTCTCTCTGTCTCTGTTCTCTCTGTCTCTGTCCTCTCTCTCTCTCTTCTCTCTCTCTCTCTCTCTCTCTCTCTTCTCTCTCTTCTCTCTTTGTTCTCTCTCCTTTCTCTCTTCTGTCTCTCTCTGTCTTCTCTTGCTTCTCTCTTCTCTCTGTCTCTACTCTCTCCTTCTATCTCTCTCTTCTCTCTCTCTCTCTCTTCCTCTCTCCTCTTCTCTCTCTCTTGTTAGTCTCTCTTCTTCTTCTCTTTCTCTTTCTCTTCTCTTCTCTGTCTCTTCTCTGTCTCTCTCTTTCTTCTCTCTCTCTCTCTCTCTTCTCTCTCTTCTCTCTCCTCTCTCTCTTTCTCCTTTTCATTCTGCTCCTTTTCTCTCTCCTCTACCTTTTCCTTAGCCTTTTTTTTTCCCTTTTCCTCCTCCTTCTCGTTGTCCTCTAACTGCTCTCCTTCTATCTTCCACCTTTTTCCTTTTCCTCTTCTTCCGTCTCCCACCTGTTCTCTTTTCCTCCTTCTACTCTTCAATCTTCCACCTTTTTTTTCCCTTTTCCTCCTCTTCCTCCTTCTTCCGTCTTCCACCATTTTCTTTTTTTCTCTTTTTTTCTTTCTTTGGTATTCCACCTTTTTCTTTTCTGTCCTCTTTTTTCTTCCGTCTTTCCTCTTTTTCCTTTTCCTCCTTCTCCTCTTCCTTGTTCTACCTTTTATTTGGGGGTGGGGGTGGGGATGGGGGGATGCTTCTCCAATTCTTTTCCCCCCTGCCTCTTCCTTTGCTCCTTTCTCCCACAGTTCTTCCCCGTCTTTGCTACACATATTTCCGTTATTTTGTATTTGTTTGTTGTTTTTGTTTTTTCCCTCCTGTATTTTCTTTAGCTCTGACTCCTGTTGCTTGCACTTTATCTCAGAATTTTTTTTAGAAAAAGAAACAAGAGGCAAGGCTACCTATTACCAACTTAGCACAAGAATAACAATAATTTAAAAAAGCACAATACAGAAATGGCGCCCGGCGCAAAAGGTCTTCTGACTGATGCTTGAACTTTTTGATTGATCTATTTGAGATTTTTTTTTAATGAATGTCATCAAAAGTGAAAGAATTATTCTATGATAGAAACTCATCCTCCTACAAGGACTCGGAATATCACGATATAATTTACTAAAAAGTACTAGACAGAAATTCACCCACCTCCTCCTGTGCACTTTGTCTCTAGATCCCAACGATTTCATTCCGT
>CM060317.1:37176617-37181617 GCA_030674155.1 Stramonita haemastoma | reverse complement strand
TGTTGCTGCTGCTGTTGCTGCTTCTGTTGCTGCTGCTGCTGCTGCTGCTGCTGCTACTACTACTGGTGCTGCTGCTACTGTTATTATTGATGTTATTGTTGTGGTAGTGTCCCCAGATTGACAGTCGGAGGGTCATCTAGAATAATTAAACACCCTGTCCCACTCACCCATGAGACACTAAGGAAAAGTAAAGATGAAGGTGTCCCCATAACCCATGGAGTGTCAGGGAGCAAGGTGCCACAGATCTCCGCTCCTCTAGCTAGGAGCCAGCGTTTTGAGGGTGGCGCCCATCTCTAATAACTGCACACAAGTGAAGAAGTGTGTGTGTGTGTGTGTGCGTGTCTGACCCTTTTGAAGTACCTCGCCATAGAGGTAGCCATATTCCGACCTCAGAGTGGTTTTTCTCTTGTAAAGGAGAGTGGAAGTTGATATGCTGAGTGCTTATCATAGGTGAAATCTTATTTCAACATAATATTTTAAAGCATAGCAACAATTTAATGTAGGCTTTGGCACTTAGCTTACAAATGTTATCTGACAAATTCTTTGGCTTGGGCCTAAATATTTATATCTTTTAAGCGAGTGTGTGCATTCTTAAGTTTCAGAAAAAAAAACAGCAGATGTTACGAAACAATAATGTCAACAGATTACTCAATTGAACAGAAACGACACACATTATGCTTTATGTTCAACAATTCCTTAAAGATACCAGTAGCATACCAGATAATTATCAGCATATATTAAAACATTCAGCTTTATTTTGTGCATGAAAATACCAATTCAGAAATAATACGTATATAGTCAAGTATAAACCTGAATGAAAGAATATATGCATGGTTTGTATGTCTTGTACAGGCTTACCAGAAGTGGGTGGGTGGTGGCATCCCGGTGCCAGACTGCTTCATGTTTGCTATCAGGAAGGATGCCTACAGGGCTGAACGCTTCATCCACAATCGTCCATTTTTCATCTTTTGTCAGGTCTGTCGGCCTGCGTCTGGCCCTCCCCTCTAGCTTTTGTCAGATTTCCCTCAGTTTGTCCCCTGCTTTTTTTTTTTCCTTTCCACTTCTGTCGTGTCGTTAGATGGTGTTCGTGTCGCTAACTGGATTCAGGCCTTCAACTCCGCGAACCCGGTCTTAACTCAACTGGAAATTATTGTTAAACTGCTGCGTGGTTTTTTTTTTTATTAACAAACATAAAAACAACCCGAAATAATGCCAGTAAAAAGATATTTCAGATCTAAAAACTCCATCAAAACTGCGAACTTAAAATGGGTATTGCCTAACTTTCCTTGAAAAAAATTTGTTTTAACCCGATTCGCACGCTGGGAAAGAAAATAGGTATTGTCAGATTTTGAATCCGCTGTCTTACTATTATTTTGCAGTCTAAGCATTGGCAGTCCACTTCATGAAAGAAAGAAGAATGTCTGGCTTTTTTTTCCACAGGAAGTTTCCAGACCCAGGGAAGAGTTCTTATCTTCACTGAGCCTGTTCACACTGGCTGAGTGAGAAGTCTTTTGCTGTGGGATGGTACTCCAAATGAAAGCATTTCCGTGATCACAACGGAACTAACCTCTCTAGCTTAGTGTATTTGGGCCACAGTGAGCGGCACCGAACTTTGTTGTATTCTCTTAGCTGAATCTGTTAAGCAATTTCAAAGATCTTTGGGTTCACTGATTTAAAAAGAGTGATTAATTCAGTACTCATACAGATTTTGATATGAGTACATGAAAAAAAATCTTTGGATAACAAACATAACCCTTGCGTGCAAGCAGTTCATCAGGTGTGATTGGCTTTGTCGTCTGTCACAGGATCAGGGTCTCTCACAGGACATGAGAGTAGGACTAGGGATGAGTTGACAGGTGCTGTCACGTTTGTAAGCGACTCGTCTAGTTGATTATGTTCTGGGGCCCTTCAACACGCCTATCATGTCACCTTATATTGATCTCTCCATAGCCATCTTTGAACTGAAGACCCCTGGCTTATTCTAGGACGTCTCTGCTTCACAAAATTAATGAAGTTGGGGTTTATTAGAATCGCCCCCATCTTATCAATGCAGGCTGTATAAACTGTCAGTCATTCCTCTCATACTCACTTCTTACTGCCAACTCTTGTTTTTTTTCCTCTTTTTTCTCAAAATTGGTACAGGGGTGCCCCCACGGTCGCCAGACTAAGGGATAGATAGATTTGATTTGATTTGATTTATTCTTTTATATCGAGGATAATGGGATAAGCAGTCTTGTGCTTTTTTACATCCAGTCCCCGTGTGTATGCAGTTTTGTAAATGTCATCTGTTCCCACCGGCACACGATGGCCTACTCTTACGAAAAGCGGAACAGGATTTAACGTGTGCGCAAGATGTTCTGCGTGCGTTCGCACACGGGGCCTCGGTTTAAAGTCTCATCCGAAGGACTTTTTTGGAAGAGTGGAGTCAGCACTGATGTTAACTCCAGGAGAAAAACCTCCTCGACCGGAATCGAACCCGGGTCGTCAAATTGCGAGCGCAATGTTCTGACCACAAAGCTATCCATCTTGAGATAGGTAGATACGGACGGACAGACAGATAGATAGATAGTCAAATATTGCTTACACCTAGCCAAAAAAGGCAAACGTGACAGCATTGCTGAGAGTATGAAATATGTAGTATAGGACAAAAGGCAGTATTTGAGTTCCTATGTTCCTATTTACAAAAAATAAATTTAAAAACCTCTTGTGTCTTACTTCTTTGTGCCCCCTTTCCAACCATGAACCCATCTTCTCTTAAAATTGGCCAGTTTTTCATTTCATTAATTAAAGAAGAGAACCACAAGAAAATTTAATATTAGGCAGTTTATCAACAAAAGATACAGAAGACTGAGATTTGGGGGGATTTTTTGTTGTTGGGTTAGGTTGTTTTTTTTGTCTTCCTATACTTCTTTAAAAAAAAAAAAAAAAAAGAAAGAAAGAAAGAAAGGCAGACAGAAAGAAAGGAATAAAGAAAGAAAGAAAGAAGAAGAGAAAGAAAGAAAGAAAGAAAGAAAGAAAGAAAGAAGGGGACACAAGCCAGCAATCAAAATCCTCATTTTGTTATTATTATTATTATTCCTAACCACCTCTCTCGGAGGAAAGGTTTAGGGGGGGGGGGGGGGGGGGGGGCTCATTACAAACATTGCTTCATCACTGACCGGGTCACATGGACTGCGCCATGACAGGAGGACAGCAGTGTCCATATCCTACCGCTAATGAACCCCACAGACAACACACTCTGGAGACACCACAAGCGGGAGTTCATTCAGTGTAGGTTTAGGTGTAGGGAGCAAGCAAGGATGAGACTATCAACCGAGGTCCCCTGTGCGAACGCATGCAGAGCATCTTGCGTACACGTTAAAACCCTTTCCGCTTTTCGGAGGAGTAGGCCATTGTGTGCCGGTGGGAACGGATTGACAAAATTTACAATACTATATTACATACGAGGACTAGATGGGGGGAAAAAAGCACATAACTGCCTATTCCATTTATCCTCGAAATGCAATAATAATAATAATAATAATAATAATAATAATAATAATAATAATAATAATAACAATAACAATAACAATAATGATAATAATAATAATAATAATAATAATAATAATAATAATAATAATGATGATGATGATGATGATGATGATGATGATGATGCTGCTGATGCTGATGCTGATGATAATAATAATAATAATATGAAGAAAGAAGAGGCATCCCACATGCTGAATAGGAAAAACAGTGGACAGTACACAAACCCAGCGTCGAAGTCAAAGTCAAAGTCAATTTTTTATTTGCAGATGGTACATTGAGTACAGCGTAACTCAGTTAAAGGTCCAGGAGGGCCCAGAGCAGCCCCTTCCTTTAACCCAATCCAAGTGCGCACAGCTCCTGCTATGACTAGTACCAGCTGGCCCCAGCTGGGCGGGGATGGAATGGAAAGGATAGCAACTGATAGCAGCTGGAAGTGGGGGGAAATGACAGCTGTGGCCGGCCGGAAAGAAAGATATAGTAAGAGAGTAATAATGTAAGAAAGAATATAGATAAACATAGACTGCAGACAACTCGCAAACATGGAGATAAAAAAAACTTTTTATTTTTTTTTATTATTATCTTTTTTTTCTTTTTTTTACTTCCATGGACCATAGCCAGACTCCGACAGCTCTCTTTCTGTACCCTCCCTAGTCTTCCATGGCGGATGGTAGAGATTCTGTAGGGATCTCTGTATCTTTTCTTTAGTTCCTCGGCTAGAGCTACGAGGTACGCCAATGGTGGGATTCTGCGTATGTGACCGTTTTTGCCCATCATGAAGGTAGCCGTATTCCGACTTCGGGGATGTATGTTGGGTGTGTTCATGTTTCCGTAACGGTCCGAACGTTGCATTGAATTAGGCAGTCTTTAACGTGCATACTTGATCTTCTGTATGTGTATGTGCACGAAGGGAATTAAGGCACTCGCAGGTCTACACTTGAAGTTGATCTGGAAAATCCAAAAACAAATCCCCACCCTGAATTCACCAGATGCTGCTGATGTTCGAATCCTCGACTTCATGGACCCAATGGATAGAAGTAGAACAGTCTTAACCACCCCATTATAGCGTCAGTCATCCCTGTAATTTGATTGTAATGTTCATTATATTTGTCACGTGAGAGTTAATCTGGTGCGGCGTTTGCTCCTGGTGCACTACAAATATGTGTGCAGGAAAAGAATAAAAGAAAAAAGAAAGAGGAATAGACAGCGAAAATAGATGGAGAGGCAGACGTATACATACGACTCTCAGAGTGAAACATAACAAGATTCAAGAATAAAGATAAGATTTCTTCTCTTTCTTTTTTTTTTTTTTTTTTTTTACTGTCATGGAGTATGAAAGATTACAAACAATTTTTCTATCATTCCTCCGCTACAGCTCCAAGGTTTACCGATGGCGAAATGTTTTTGCATGTGCGACAGTTTTTTTGCCCAGCATGTTGGTAGTTGCATTTCTACTTTACGCATACAAACAATAT
>CM060317.1:37166617-37169117 GCA_030674155.1 Stramonita haemastoma | reverse complement strand
TGTCTTTGAAGTCAGTCTCTGCTCCATTCGCAGACTCTTGTGTGTACTGCATGCTGTGTTGATGTATGTGTGTGTGTCTAAGTGTGTGTGTGTGTGTGTGTGTGTGTGTGTGTGTGTGTGTCTGTCTGTCTGTCTGTCTGTCTGTAACCTATTACTGTGTGCCTGTGTTCCTCTGTCTGTATGTCTGTCTGTCTGTTCCATTGATAAATAACACCACATAGGGTGACAATAATCATGAACTGACTTCACAATGCGCCTTATTGGTACTTGGTTGTATTGGCAGCAAACTGGTCTTATGTGATGATATCTGTCATAGCCCAAAACGTTTGCAATTGTGCTTTTTTCGGACTCTGGCCAGCCCCTAACCAGAGTGAGTCTGCTCTGGACAATGAGAAAGCTAGGATTACACAGTTGAACTTTTCCACTTCACCAATGCCATGTTAAGAGTGTTGCGTAAATTACCTGACCAACACGGCAAGTGTCTGTATCTCTCAGACCCAGTTGACACAATGATATAATATGATAGGAAGCATAGTGTACGGCCCTGTAATGAAGTCTCAAACACACGTACTTCGGTAGCAGCATCATTACATAATCATCATCTCCATTGATCGTCATGCAATAAAAGAACTTTGTGCCTCATTTGGTAGCCCTGGTTGCCTTATCTCATGATGACCACAGATTCCTTTAAACAACGCGGTTGGATTGGATTGGATCGGACCACAGTTTTGTTTTCCCAAGATACTTCTGTGTTGACTTTATGTCAATACCTGTGGGGTTGGGGGTTCACGGGAGAGGGTCGTTGGAGGGACGTTGTGGTGGTCGTGGCCTCAAGTGGGCATCTCACTCAAGTCTGGCTCCGTGACTGAGCTATTACTGTCGTCAGCAGGGGGCTTAGTAAGTGGTGCCTTGCATATGTTAGCTCTGAACAGGAACCATTGAGCATGACCAACGTGACTCAGCAGCCACTGGTTGGTGGCCTCATGGCAGCGTGACAGTGACAGGCTCCCTGTGGACTTTTAACTCTAAGGATGCGACATGGCTGGGTTATGGCTGGGAAGTGGAGATTAAGATGAGTGGCATAGGAACAACGGGACAGGAACGACATCAAAACAAACAACAATAAAACTTAACAAAACAACTTACATAGCTATCTTCAAAATACTTGTTAGATTTTAATACAAGGAGAAAAGTTGGAAAATGAAATCAAACATGAGGAAGATAAGATAGATTAGAATCTAGTGATTAAAAAAAAAAATTATCAAACGAGATTGCCCACATCATGGGAACAAGTTAGCGTGTTTTGAAAGATATTCAGCACAATATTAGAGTAAAGGTGCTCATACTCGCCTTTTGAGGTACCAATACGGGGAATTACGTTACATGTATTATATAACATATAAAAAAAAATTTCCAAAGTGAACAATAAAAAGAAAATTTTAAGTGGTTTTGTACACCTGCTGGGGTTTCCAAAGGGGTGGGTGGTGGGGGTGGCCCAGGTTCCAGACGTCATGGCTATCAGGAAGGAGCCCGAGGGGTGAACCTTTACCCAAACCCCTTTTTCTTTTGGGGTCGCGGCCGGGGGCCCCTCCCTCCTTTGTTTTTGGGCCCCGGCCCCCTTTTCCCTGACTCTCCTTGGCTGTTCCCTCCCCTTTTTGAAACCCCCCCCCCCTTCCCTTTTACACCTTTAATTCCCGGCTTTGTGGTAAAATTGTTTTAGAGTGAGAATCAAGCAAAAGGGCAAGGGGGGAAATGGGGGGGGTAAGTAAAAAACCTAAAAACCCCCCCCCCCCAAAAGCCCCCCCGGGGCCCCCCCTTCCTTTCCCTCCCGGGCCCCCCCCCCCCCCCTCCCCTTTTTTCCTTTTCCCCCCCCTCCCTTTTTCTCTTCCCCCTCTCCTCCCCCCCACACACACCACCAAACACCCCCCAACCCCCCCCTTTTCCTCTCTCCTCCCCCCTCTCTCTCTTTTTCTCTCTTTTCCCTCCCCCCTTTTCCCCCCTCTTCCCCCCTTTTTTCTCTTTTCTCTCTCCTCCTCTCCCCCTCCCTCCCCCCCCCCCCCCCAAAAAACCCCCCCCAAACCCCAATTTTTTTTCCCCCCCTTTTTCCCCTTTTTTTTTAAAACAAACCCCCAAAAAAAAAAAAAAAAAAAAAAAACCCCCCCCCCCCCCCCCCCCCCTTTTTTTGGGGGAAAAAAAATTTTTTTTTTCTTTTTTTTTTTTTTTTTTTTTTTTTTATTTTTTTTTTTTCCTTTCCCTTTTTTTTTTTTGTTTTTTTTTCTCTCTCTCTCTCTGTTTTGTTGCGCTCCGGGCTGTGAACTTGTTGTTTTGAAAATAGTGAATTAGAAAATGTTTTTTTAAAATTTTGTTTTTGGTTTAAAAAGGTTTAGTTTTTAATTCAAAGGCACAAAGAAAATGGAGAAAGGAGGAAAAGAAGGAAAGGGGAAGAGGAAAAGAGAGGGGAAAAGAAGGGGGAAAAGGAAAAAGGGGGGAAAAAGAGGAA
>CM060317.1:37161506-37166517 GCA_030674155.1 Stramonita haemastoma | reverse complement strand
AGCAGAACCCCCATTATTTTTTTTCTTTTCCTGTCTGCAGCTGTATTTGCTTCCCTATCAGAGTGGCTTTTTTCTACAAAATGTTGCCAGGGACAACTCTCTTGTTGCCGTGGGTTCTTTTACGTGCGATAAATAATAATGTGTAACACACGGGACCTCGGTTTATCGTCTCATTCGAAAGACTATCACCCCAGCACCACTCATGGTCTAATTGATGGAGAGGAAAATTTTGGGCCTAAACGGAATTCAAACCACCGCATACTTCAACCCGGACTTTTCGCTTTCTAGACATGCACGTTGCCTCTAGACCACCGACCCTCTATATTATCAGTCCTGAGGCAGACTGCCAACATCCTAGGTTGCCCTCACTACTGAGGTCACTGGTCTTGGGGAGGGTGGAGGTGGAGAGGCTACAAGAGATCGTTGAAATCCGCAGAGAGGTTTGAACCCTGGTGGCATTGTGCGAAGCTCCTCCCGGAGTCAGTGGTGATGGAGACAGTTGAGTTTGATAATATGTCGATGTGCAATCAGGAATAAGGCAACCATCGTTTATTAGTCAAGTAAAAACGAAAAGAATTTTTGCCGTTATTTTAGGTAAATGCAGACAGTGCACCAAAAAAAAGAGAAGAAAATCAAGAAGACTTCTTTTATTCACTCGACTCATCCTTCAAGGTTTCAAGACTGACCACAGAGGCCATAACAGGATTGTGACCGTGTTTAACTCTCAGACTAAAACTGTACAACCATGACAATGGCAATTTTTCATGAATTTAGGCCTCTGCTCATTTTTATGTCCTGCATAAATTTCTACAAACACAAGAATGCATATATCAAGAAAAAATATGAAAAGTGGAAAGAACATAATTATCATCATAAACAATGATTGACACCAACATTTGGAAATTCTAGGTAGACAAGAGACTGAGTTAACAGTCTCTTAATTCGAAAGATTTTGTCCAAAAACCATACTAGTCGTCTTATTATTGAAACGCGCTGGGTGGCCATAAGGCTCGCACACTTTGCTTTCTTGAAAATCAGTGGGAATTTCCTTCAGCATGTCTGGTCTCAAAGCAGAGGATGTATCGCACTGGAAACACACACAGAGTTCATTTTCTTCTGATCCTGGAAAAAGGGACAGTCATACAGTGAAAACAACATCAAAACCAACACCTGGATTCATCTACAAAAATACTGCCACACACAGAACCAGCCAGACACAACCTCCAACCTGACGTCGACGCACACACCTTCACTTGCCCCGTAGTCCCATGGACCGTGGGGGCACAACTGAAGATTTTGCAACCAAATTCCTCCACTTCCCACGGTCCTCCGCCCTCCGCAGTAGGTCGTTCCACCCAAGGCCTGTCCACTCTCTGATGTTGTCTTCCACTCGTTTCCTCTGTCTGCCTCTTCGTCTCCCTCCCCTTACTGTTACCTGTAAGACTGTCTTGGCCAGTCCAGATGATCGTGTGACGTGCCCGTACCACTTTAGCTGGCGTTTTTTCACTGTAGTTAGAAGATCTTCATATGGACCGATGGCATTCTTTTTTTTTCTAGTTTTCACTTCTTCATTAGTGATGTGATCTCTGTGTGAAATGCCAAGGAGTTTGCGAAAGCATCTCGTCTCCATTGCATACACCACTAAGATTCAAACCAGTGACTCTTCCCCTTACCGTAAACCAATCAAACCACGGAGCAAGCCAACCAGGCAGGAGGCGCCTTTGTCACTGTGTGTAGGGTGGCTGGTGGTGTGTGGCTTGCTGTGGATGAGGTGTGAACAGGGTGTGAGGGCAATGCCAAGCTGTGCAGAGGAGGGAGGGGTCGATGGAAGGAGTGGTGGGCTGCTGTCTCTGGAAGCAGACAATCAGGCCTGGGATGGTGCTTGGACACAGGCAGCCGAGTGAAAAATACACACATCCTCTCTTTCTCTCCCAATCATCTTTCAGAATTTTATTTTTGGGGGAGTGGGGGGTGTTTGTTTGATTCTTGTGCATGCTTATGCAAATGCATGTTTTTTGTATGCACACACACACTTGCGCGTGCGCGCACGCACACACACGCACGTGCGTGCGCGTGTGTGCGCGCACACACACACATGCGCACAAACACAAACACGTAAGTGTACACGAGCGAATAAATGCACTCATGCTCGCACACACGCACACACACACACACACACACACACACACACACACACACACACACACACACACACACACACACACAAACACACACACACACAAACACACACATACCCACACATGCATATTTGTCTAATAATCTATTGTGTCTAATATCACTTTTTAGTGGATAGACGTTAAAACGAACACACACACACACACACACACACACACACACACACACACACACACACACACACACACACACACACATACATACATACATACATACATACATACATACATACATACATACATACATACATACATACATACATACATACATACATAGAGACAGAGACAGAGAGGGGGAAAGAGACAGAAAGACAGGCAGACAATCAGACAGACATACAAATTGACAAATAGACCCATATCATAGGATGAGGCCAGTCACAGCCAATTTTAACGATTGCGTAATCAAAAAAAACTATAAAAAGGATACATTGTTCAAACAGATGCACGATAGACTACTACTACTACTACTACTACTACTACTACTACTACTACTACTACTACTACTACTACGACGACGACGACGACGACGACGACGACGACGACGACGACGACGACGACTACTACTACTACTACTACTACTACTACTACTACTACTACTACTACTACTACTACTACTACTACTATTACTGCTGCTGCTGCTGCTGCTACTACTACTATTACTGCTGCTGCTGCTGCTGCTGCTGCTGCTGCTGCTGCTGCTGCTACTGCTGCTGCTGCTACTACTACTTCTACTACTAATGCAACTGTTGGTGTGATGCTGCTGTTACTGCTGCTACTTCTACTACCTATATTACTACCAACGGTGTGATGCTCCTGCTGCTGTTGTTGTTGCTGCTATAATTGCTGGATTTTGAGAGAAACCTTTTATTCTGGTCATGGTGTTTCTGCGTAGAATTGTTCACCTTGTAAGAGGTCAGACATTTCAATTCGATTCAAAATACTTTATTATCTCTAAAACAGAGAAATTGACTTCTCCTCATTTCTGTATTACTCTCTGCTCTTCTGTTCTGTACTCAAATCAACCGCAAAATTTTCGTTTCTTAAAATAAGCAAAACAGCAAAAACAAAACAAACATACAAAATAAGCGAGTGAGACAAATTCTATCCAAAAACACACAAAAAACCCAACTACAGAGATTTCAGGATGTTTCTTTCTTTCCCCGTCTTCTCTCTTGTTGTGCTTATAACAGCAGGAGACAGGAGTGAGCAGCGGTGGTGGAGGGGGCATTCCTATTCGTAGGCACGCATCTGTGGAATCACCCTGGAACTCATTACAAGCCTTGCCGCTTCACTGCAGAGGTGCCCATGTAACAGACCGTGACATGAAAGGGGGAGTGGAGGGCATCGATCTCCACGCTAATGAAACTCCGGGAAGTGCAGGCTCTGAATAAAGACAATCCAATCCTGCAGCCAGCCAGCCGGGGTTTTGCATGCACGCTTCAGAAACAAGCAACAAGTGGTAGTAGTAGTAGTAGTAGTAGTAGTAGTAGTAGTAGTAGTAGTAGTAGTAGTAGTAGTAGTAGTAGTAGTAGTAGTAGTAGTAGTAGTAGTAGTAGTAGAAGGAGGAGGAGGAGGAAGAGGAAGAGGAAGAGGAAGAGGAAGAGGAGTAGTAGTGTAGTAGTAGTAGTAGTAGTAGTAGTAGTAGTAGTAGTAGTAGTAGTAGTAGTAGTAGTAGGAGGAGGAGGAGGAGGAGGAGGAGGAGGAGGAGGAGGAGCAGCAGCAGCAGCAGCAGCAGCAGCAGCAGCAGCAGCAGCAGCAGCAGCAGTAGTAGTAGTAGGAGGAGGAGGAGGAGGAGGAGCAGTAGTAGTAGTAGTAGTAGTAGTAGTAGTAGTAGTAGTAGTAGTAGTAGTAGTAGTAGTAGTAGTAGTAGTAGTAGTAGTAGTTGTTGTTGTTGTTGTAGTAGTAGTAGTAGTAGTAGTAGTAGTAGTAGTAGTAGTAGTAGTAGTAGTAGTAGTAGTAGTAGTAGTAGTAGTAGTAGTAGTAGTAGTAGTAGTAGTAGTAGCAGCAGCAGCAGCAGCAGTAGCAGCAGCAGCAGCAGCAGCAGCAGCAGCAGCAGTAGCAGTAGTAGTAGTAGTAGTAGTAGTAGTAGTAGTAGTAGTAGTAGTAGTAGAAGTAGAAGTAGTAGTAGTAGAAGGGGAAATGCTGAAGTAACAGGACGAGACGAACTAAAAACAGACATATTATTGGGTGTCGAACAAAGAGAGAATGGACATAGACAAAGGCAGTAAGGAAGTTCTTTAAAATGAAAAATTGCGAGAAGAAATAAAGCTGAATTTAATTTATCAGTGACATTTGCTACACTTGTTAAATTTCTGCGAAATAGAGTTGGTACTAGAATTTGGCAATTTGCATTGGTTTACCAAAATCTCGTTATTGTTGAACATAGAAACTAGCCAAGGAAGGAAAAAAGAACCCCACCCCCACCCCCAACAACCCAAAAAGAAGAAAAAACACTTACAGCATTGCACTAATCAGACAGAATAGAGTTTTTCTACACAATATCCTATACCTTACAAAACTAGTAACTTCGGATTGCTTTGATACAACAACAATTTATTTATATCACTTTATGTCAACAGATTTCTCTGCGTGAAATTTGGGCTGCTCTCCCCGAGGAGAGCGCGTCGCCACAAGTGCAGCGTCTACTCTTTTTTTTTCCTGTCTGCAACTGTATTTGTTTCCCTATCAGGGTGGCTTTTTTCTACAGAATTTTGCCAGGAACAATCCCCTTGCTGCACTGGGTTCTTTTACGTAGGCTAAATAATGATGTGTAACACACAGGACCTCGATTTATCGTCTCATCCGAAAGACTAGCG
>CM060317.1:37154006-37156506 GCA_030674155.1 Stramonita haemastoma | reverse complement strand
ACACACACACACACACACACACACACACACACACACCCTAGAAACAAAGCAAAGAAACAAAGTTAATTCATTGAAGCGCAAAGCCAAAACAAAATACTTTCAAGATTTGCTGTCTTCAGCCCAAAATCCAAAAGCAATTTGGAAAGCTATTAATACCTTAACTAATAAATCAAGACATAACTCCCAAAAAGTCATAAAAGAAATATCAGCAGAAAACCTTAATTCTCACTTTGCAAACATTGCTGACTCTATAATATCTAATGATAAAACAAAAACAAACGAGCTGATAGAATTAAAACAATACTGTTCATCAAAGAACATCTCATCTGATTTTGTTTTACCCCCAATAACAGTGTAACAGAGGGCAGATATTTGATCTGCCGCAACTCTGTACAACTTCTCGGCAACGACAGCACGGTCAGACAGTGGGAATGTGGCCTCTAAAAAGAGGCTGCATAATTACTACATTTTACCGCAATGGGCAAAGTGCATGCAGAGGACGGCTTTCGACCACCCCCCAACGATACAGAACGTCGCACAATTCACAGGTGTGGATCCAAACGTTTTACCCACGACGCTGCGATTGGCAGTTCCGATCGCAAGGGAAGTAATCTAATTACCGCCCTGCCACAACAGTAACAGAAGTGCTTAATAGTATACTCAGATTGAAACAGTCAAGATCAAAAGACCTTGACAAAATCGATAGTCAAATATTAAAAATCAGTGCATACGCCATAACTGACACCCTAACCTACATATTTAACTTGTGTATTGACAAAAATTACTTCCCAATGAAGTTCAAACGAGCAAAAGTAATACCCTTACACAAAGCAGGAGACCCAACCAATCCGTCGAACTACAGACCAATCTCCATACTATCAGTCCTATCTAAACTATTAGAAAAACATATACAATTTCACTTACATTCTCATTTTAAAATATATAATCTAATTAATGAAAACCAGTCAGGCTTTCGTGAAAACCATTCTTGCCATACAGCCTTAATACAACTAATTGAGCATTGTCTTTTGAATATCAATAACAATGAAATCACTGGAGTCCTTTTTCTAGACTTTGCTAAAGCCTTTGACGTTATTAGCCACTCTCTCCTCATCAAAAAATTAAAATGCTATAAAATTTCCGACCAAGTATTATTTTTAGACTCATTTCTCAGTAATCGTTATCAACTTGTTGAAATCGGGCCTAGGAGATCAACCTTATTACCCGTGAAATATGGAATACCACAGGGATCAATACTAGGACCACTTCTTTTCTCCATTTATATTAATGACCTACCCCTGCATATCCATTGTTCATGTCAAATGTTTGCCGATGATACATCAATTCAATGTAACAACGATGATTCAAACCAGCTTGTGAAAGATATGCAGGCAGATATCAATAAACTTATCGAATGGACAGAACTCAATCATATGTCTCTTAATTCTAATAAAACAAAATGTATGTTTATAACCACTCGACAAAAAAGACAGAAATTGCGTTCTCCATTCGAGCCAATTTATATCCATGGACAACAAATTGAAGAAGTAGTCTCACACAAAGTACTAGGTGCAGTAATCGACAACGATTTGTCTTGGTCAGATCACATAGCCACATTAGGAAAACGAATCTCAGTAAGATTGTATCAACTTAGAAAAATCAAAAATTTTCTAAATTTACAGTCACGAAAACTATTTTTTCACGCCCATATTCTATCTCTTATAAACTATGTTTCTACCTTATGGGACAGTGCAAGTGAAACAAACCTAAAGCATATAAACCGCCTACATAAAAGAGCTGTTAAACTAATCCGATTGAATCCTAATACGCTGACCACCACCAACTACAAAGAACTAGACATTCTTCCACTCAAAGACAGACTGCAGTTCAACAAGTATCTATGTATGTTCAATATATTAAACGGAAAAGCCCCAAAGAAAATTGTGGAACAATTTGCTGTCAATAAAAATAGGCCTACCCATAGACTGTTACTGCCCAGGCCCCATAATAATCTCTATAAATCAAGCCTTGCTTATTCAGGAAGAACATTGTGGAATAGTCTACCCCCTTTTCTAAAATCAGTTTCTTCAAAACAAATGTTTAAGAAACTTTTGAAGAAACATTTGATGGACAAACTATAGTCCGCAATTATGTTTGATACTACCTCATATTTGGCTGCTTGTTGTTATTCATGCCCATGTTATATAGTATTTGTATCATTTGTATGTATGATGTGAGCTTATGTTGTACTGTCTTGGGTTTGTTTTTTGTTTTGTTTTTTATCTTGAGAGATTTGTTGGAAAGTAATTCTGATTTATTTTAGTTTTTCAACAAAGGTTGATATTTGTCTTTGAATGTTTTAGAAGTCAATTTACATGATTTTTTTTGTGAGGGCAGGATGAAAAAAAGTTGTGTAAACTTAATCTTTTACCCTCAATAAAGATCATTTTGACTTGACTTGACTTGACTTGACTTGACTTGACACACACACACACACACA
>CM060317.1:37139006-37144006 GCA_030674155.1 Stramonita haemastoma | reverse complement strand
AGAGCGCGTCGCCACAAGTGCAGCGCCTACACATTATTATTAATTTTTTGATGGCCTGGTTGTCTCCCCTTCCTGATGTTTCTTCTGTCTTTAAAAATCTTGGGATTCTTTTTATTGTTGTTGAAGATTTGAAGTGGAGTAAGTGTTCAATTTTTTTTTATAGCCACATCTCTATGAAGCATTGCTGCTTCGCTGAACTTGGGTAGCTTGGAATTTTACCGTGACATATTATGAAGGGGAATTTTCAATCCTGTAGCTGAATAAACTCAAAGACAAGGAGCATTTGAAAAAGTTCCGTGATATAGATTTAAGTGTTAGTGGAACAGGAAGTAATGGAACATTTAGAAAATAAAGCACTAAGAAGAGTGTGGTATGACAAAATGAGGGAGTATATATTGAACACTAGGGAGGAAAATACATGATATACAACTGGTAAACACAGGAACATTTTTTTCGTTTGAAGAATAATGTTGTAAATTGGTTGTTGTTTTTTAAATATTTTTTTTTATAAGCACGCACCTGGTATATAAGCACTCTCTACATTCTCTCTATTTAAGCTGCTCTCTCCTTTTCCAGTCTCTGCTGTGTCATTCTGTCCTGGTCCCGCCGTCATTGCCTTGGGGCTTTTTTCCTGAAGTACTGAGCCTGCGTACTTCGGTCCAACACGGATTATAATAATAATAATAATAATAATAATAATAATAATAATAATAATAATAATAATAATAATAATAATAACAACACATGGAATTTATACAGCGCTGTAACTTGCAAAAACAAATCAAAGCGCTTGCATTCGACTATACAAGACACAAGCAATAAATAACAATAATTTTAGCAATTTCAAATGTACACACACGCCACGCAGGCCATGTTTGCTGACATTGTAGCGTTCTCTTGCTGCAGCCTCAGTGCAATGGCCGTGTTCTGGCACTCACCAGATATTTTCCAACTCCAAAGAGAGGTGTGGGATATATTATTAGGAAAGTCAAGGCAGACTCCACAGCAGTTAGCAGTCCAGTGACTGGCATGGTGACGAATAAACGATGTTTTTATTTCTTTGCAGGTGATTCGAAGTGCGCCCTGTCGGTTCACTTCTTGTCACCTGACCGAGAGAGAGAGAGAGAGGAGAGAGAGAGAGAGAGAGAGAGAGAGAGAGAGAGAGAGAGAGAGAGAGAGAGAGAGAGAGAGAGAGAGAGAGACAGACAGACAGACAGACAGACAGACAGACAGACAGACAGACAGACAGACAGACAGACAGACAGACAGACAGACAGATAGACAGACAGACAGAAAGACAGACAGACAGACAGACAGAGACACAGAGAAAGAGACAGACAGACAGGGTAAGCGACACACACACACATACACAAGCACGCACGCACACGCACGCACACACACACGCACACACACACACACGCCCGCGTGCACACACACACACACACACAACACACACACACACACACACACAACACACACACACACAGAAAGACAAATAAAAAGAGGCTGACAGACACTACAGATAGACAAACAGAGAGAAATACTCAGAGTAAGACACAGTGCATAGTAATGACACAGCAATACATTTAGCCAGATGTGGAAAAATGAGGAGGCAAAAGAGAGAGAGAGAGAGAGAGAGAGAGAGAGAGAGAGAGAGAGAGAGAGAGAGAGAGAGAGAGAGAGACAGACAGACAGACAGACAGACAGACAGACAGACAGACAGACAGACAGACAGACAGACAGACAGACAGACAGAGACAGAGGCAGACAGAGACAGACAGACAGAGACAGACAGACAGAGACAGATAGACAGATAAACACACACAAAGAGAGAGACAGAGACAGGACGAGAGACACACAGAGACAGACAAACGGACAGGGAGAGACACAGAGAGAGACACCGAAAAAGAGACAGAGACAGAGAGAGCGACAGTGACAGAGAGAGAGAGAGAGTAACACACAGAGAGACAGACAGAGAGACAGAGAGATACAAGAGGGATGTGTCATAGTAACAAGGCCTCGGGCAGCTAAGGGGGCAACAGCGTTAATGAATGCTCTCTCTCTCTCTCTCTCTCTTCTCTCTCTCTCTCTCCTCTCTCTCTCTCTCTCTCTCTCTCTCTCTCTCTCCTCTCTCTCATCTCTCTTCTTCTCTCTCTCTCTCATCACTCCTCTCTCCTCATCTCTCTCTTCTCTCTCCTCTCTCTGCTTGTCTTTTCCTCTCTTTGTCTGTCTGTCTGTCTGTCTGTCTGTTTGTTGTGTATGTAATGTATGTATGTATGTATGTATGTATGTATGTATGTATGTATGTATGTATGTATGTTGTATGTATGTATGTATGTATGTAATCTATCTATCTATCTATCTATCTATCTACTATTATCTATCTATCTATCTATCTATCTATCTATCGTACTTGTATCTGCAATGTATTAATCGTGAACAGGTTCTTGTGTGTGTGCGAAAAGTGATTTCTTTCTTTTTTTCTTTTGTTTTGTTTTTGTTTTTGTTGGTTCTTTGACTACAGATACGAAGTTCACCAATGGTGATATTTTGTGTATGCGACCGATTATCCACAGATTAAGGTAGCTGCATACCGTGATGATGTCTAAACACGTTACCTGTAAGCATGGGGAATTTTTTTTCCTTTTTTTCAATTTCGTCATCTGGTCCTACCGACACAGTTTTGACATCTGTTCTGACAAGCACCAATCGCCTACTCTTCCAAAAGATTTTAGTGTGTGCTCAAGATATTTGACGTGCGTTCATTCGCGGGACTTTGGTTTATAGCCTTATCCAAACGACTTTGGGGGAAGTAAAGTGGAGTCAGTGCTGATGACAATCCAGGGAAAAGATCCTCCTCGAACGGGTGTCTTAATAATAATATTAATGATGATAATAATAATACATGAAATTTATATAGCGCTATATCTTGCAATATAGTTTTCATACAGTCCCCGTGTGTATGCAGTTGTGTAAATATTGTCATCTGTTCCCACGGCACACAATGTCTTGCGCCTTGGCTTCAGTACAGTCTCCCCAGTTTACCCAGCTGTAAATGGGTACCTGCCCTCTTTAGGGTCAGGGAAGGTAAAGCAGCGAGGGAGAGGAGATGGGCGCCGCCCTTAATATGCTGACCCCTAGAGAAGCTGAGGTCTCTGATGCCTCGCTCCCCTACGGCCACTTTGGTTATGGGACACCTTAACCTAAACTTTAATATCTTGCCAAAAAAATTAAAGCGCTTGGACCTACACAACACGCAAACGATCAATAACAATTAATATTTTTAGCAAATTCACATGTACACCACACACGCACGCGCACACACACGCGCGCACACACACACACACACACACACACACGTGCGCACACTTATAAAGGTAATACACTGTGGCAGGGTGAAAGGCATTTCAGAGTGTCTTGGTTGGTGGTTTGAACCCGCGTGTCGTCAGATGGTGAGCTGAAGACTCTAACCACTAAGCTGTCCTCCTCCTCCCCGCCAAAGCCTGCCTGCCTTCCTTCTCTGGTTCACCCTTTTTGCTCAATAACCTGCCATCCAGGCCGACAGTGGACTGCAGTGCATGCTTCCTTTCATCTTGCCAACACCACTACAGCCAGGGCCGCATTTCAGCGGAGTGGAAGGGAGGTGTGATTTTCACTGTCTGAATGGCCTGCTGCTGTCTTTGAAGTCACTCTCTGCTCCATTCGCAGACTCTTGTGTGTACTGCATGCTATGTTGATGTATGTGTGTGTGTGTGTTTGTGTGTGTGTGTGTGTGTGTGTGTGTGTGTTGTGTGTGTGTGTGTGTGTGTGTGTGTGTGTGTGTGTGTGTGTGCGTATGTGTGTGTGTCTCTGTCTGTAGCCTATTACTGTGTCCCTGTGTTCCTCTGTCTGTCTGTCTTTCTGGCTGGCTGTCTGTTTCATGGTAAAAAACACCGCATAGGGTGACGATAATCACATACTGACTTTACAATGTGCCTTATTGGTAGTGGGTTGTATTGGCAGCAAACTATTTTTATGTGGTGATTTCTATCATAGCCCAAACATTTTGCAATTGTCCTTTTTTCAGACTCTGGCCAGTTCCTACCCAGAGTGAATTTGCTTTGAGTTTAATCAAATCAAATTAAATCAAAATTTTATTTCCAGATGGTACATTGAGTAAGCAATAAATTTGCTTTTTTCATCAAGCCATCTATCTAAAAAAAATAGAATATATATATATATATGAGAAGGCTAGGATCACAAAGTTGAACTTCATCCCCTTTACAAATGGTAAGATTGTTGCTCAAATTACCTGACCAACACTGTAAGTGTCTGTATCTCTCAGACCCGGTTGACACAATGATATAATATGATAGGAAGCATAGAGTACGGCCCCGTAATGTAATCTCAAAGCACATGTATTTCGGTAGCAGCAGCATTACATAATCATCATCTTCATTGATCGCCAAGCAATAAAAGAACTTTGTGTCCCATTTGGTGGCCCTAGCTGCTTTATCTCATGATGAGCGCAGATTCCTTTAAAACAACGTTGGATTAGATTGGATTGGACCACAGTTTTGGTTTCCCAACATACTTCTGTGTTGACTTTATGTCAATACCTGTGGGTTGGGGGTTCACGGGAGAGGGTCGTTGGAGGGATGTTGTGGTGGTCGTGGCCTCAAGTGGGCATCTCACTCAGTCTGGCTCCGTGACTGAGCTATTACTGTCGTCAGCAGGGGGGCTTAGTAAGTGGTGCCTTGCATATGTTAACTCTGAACAGGAACCACTGAGCACCACCAAAGTGACTCAGCAGCCTCTGGTTGGTGGCCTCATGCCAGCTTGACAGTGACAGACTCCCTGTGGACTTTTAACTCTGAGGATGCGACATGGCTGGGTTATGGCTGGGCAGGAGAGATTAAGATGAGTGGCATAGGAACAAGGGGACAGGAACGACATCAAAACAAACAACAATAAAACTGGACAAAACAACTTACATAGCTATCTTTAAATACTTTTTAGAT
>CM060317.1:37119006-37136506 GCA_030674155.1 Stramonita haemastoma | reverse complement strand
TTGTCAGCTTTGTATTTATTGCCAAAAACTACTCTATTTCTCAATATGATGACATTTAAGAGGTGCTTGTAAAAATATTGTCTATTTTGCAAATCATTAAATTATTGGTTCACAAAATAACTTGAAACATCTTTAACAGATGTTCACAGATTCAGTTCCAATGTCATGAAGATGGCAGTTCAACAAAATGTAAATATCCAACATCTTAGCATGAACTGTGCAGTGTGTCTTCCTAATCGGATAGTCCAGGACCTTCAGCAACTCTGACTGTGTGCACCTTTGCCCCCTGTATTGCCCACGGCAACTGAAGACACAAGGCCATATTTACAGCATGTACACCTCGCTGTTCGGCACTCAGTCAGACAATGGCATCTTACAATATTTTTTTTTTAAAGACATCGTACAATATACAAAAGAGCTTCAGGGGTTACATCAATATCTTTATACGTTGGAAACATCACTCCATGTTTTATTCCCCAATTCCAATCCTGGGGTTCTAACTGGAAACTATGTGAATTTAAATGCAGCATTCTTGGACCTGTAAATAGGTTCTCATAGAATGGAACTTTGCAACTAAGGATGTTTGGGGGCAGTTTGTTTGGGTGTAAGGACAACAGAAGTAGCTGATTTCTGCATGTATCACACATGTCGGAGCTTGTACAGGGAATCTTTGTTCTTGCCACCATACATCATTGCAGGGGTCTTTTCTCCTGCAGCTATCACTTGTTCTTTGCTGATGTTGGGTGTCATGAACACGCATGCATGCTCTCGAAAAAATGCAGATTCTAACTTTTTTTCCACAGGATCTTTTCTTCCGGAAACATACTTCTCTGGCTTTTTCTAATGATGTGCCTACAATGAGGCAGTTAGCATCACCACAATTATACAGTGTTGAATCCAAACTTTGTCAATTCTTCACCAAGCAGTCGAATGAAGCGCAGTCTGTTGGCTGGATTTGCTAGAAAACACTCTCTGGACTCAGTCAGCACCATGTTACCAGCAAAATAATGACAGGTCCAGTGTTCCCACCATTTTTTCTCAGATGAGCTGCATCTTCGGTTGGTGGTCCACTGCAATCAATCGCCATCAAATACAACAATATCCCTGTTGTAGTCGAGGTTCATGAAGTTGCTATACATCTGCATCAGCTTGTTGTATATTGTTCCACAAGGCCAGACAAGTCGATGCAAAAAGGGACCACCACAGATGACCAAGGCAGTATGATCTGCATGTTGAACACCCAGATGTTTTCTGGTTGACCAGATATGACTGGCAAGTACTGCTTTGTTTGCTTGCCTGAGTAATTGATACTTACGTTAACTAGAAACCGGGAACTAAACAGTTGATGCACTTGCACTGAAAGCCCAATCTGTACAGGTGTGATCACGGTGTTGGGACTGGTGCACTGGATGATGGCTGATACTTTTTAATTCCCCTCAGATTTGTTGGTGACTTGCATCAAGATTTCAGAAACTGTAGCTGGCAGGATGTCTGCGTGGTTTTCAATGCTGTCTGCATCAGGATAGCTGTCTTGCAGAAACCATTGACTTGATGTCATTGTGAATAATAGTTACTGCTGCTATGGTAAGACACATTTGTTCATCTTCAGCACTGGATTCTCTTTTCTCTTGTTAAAACTTCTCAAAAACACAGTCTGCTATTGTTTCTTAGTGAAATAATATCGATTTTGTTATTAGAATAAGCAAACCCAATTTCATCATCACAGTGTTTTAAGAATTTAAGTTTCATATGTTGTGGCGTCATTAAGAACTCAGAATGATTCAATTCCCCACCTCCCCTGTTTCTCCCCTCCACCCCCTCCCCTCCTAACACCCCCACCCCCCTCCACCCGTCACCCACCACCCTCCCACCCCTCTCCACCCCCCCACCAACCCCCTCCTCCCCCCCACCCCCTCCCCTCCCCCCTCCCCCCTCCCCCCCCCCCCCCCCCCCTCCCCCCCCCTCCCCCCTTCCCCCACCCCCACCTTCCCCCCCTCCCTCCCCCCTCCTCCTCTCCCCTCCCTCCCCTTCCCCCCTCCCACCTACCCCCCTCCCACCTACCCCCCTCCCCCCCCCTCCCCTTCCCCTCCCTACCCCCCCCCACCCCTCCTCCCCCCTCCCCCCCTCCCCCTCCTCCCCCTCCTCCCTCCCCTTCCCCCCACCTTACCCCCCTCCTCCCCCACCCCCTCCCTCTCCCCTCCTCCCCCACCCCCACCTTACCCCCTCCCTTCCCCCCTCGTCCCTCCCCTCCCCCTCCTTCCTCCCCCTACCCCCCTCCCTCCCCCTTCCCCACCCCCCTCACCTTCCTCCCCCATCCCCCCTCCTCCCCCCCTCCCACCTACCCCCCTCCCTCCCCCCTCCCCTCCTCCCCCACCCCCTCCTCCCCCCCCTCTCCCCGCCTTCTCCCCCCACCTTACCCCCCTCCATCCCCCCCTCCCTCCTCCCCCCTCCTTCCTCCCCCCCCCTCCTCCCCCCCACCCCTCCCTCCCCCTTCCCACCCCTCCCTTCCCCACCCCCTCCTCCCCCCTCCCTTCCCCACCCCCTCCCCTCCCTCCTCCCCTCCCCTCCCCCTCCCTCCCCCTCCTCCTCCCTCCCTCCCTCCCCTCCCTCTCTCCCCCTCCCCCCTCCCACCTTGCCCTCTCCCCCTCCCCTCCCCCCCCTCTCCCCCTTACCCTCTCCACCCTCCTTCTCCTCCCTTTGTCCTTCACTCCCCGTCTTCCCTCCCCCTATCCTTCTTCCCCCTCCCCTCTGCTTCTCCCCAGCACAAACATGGGAAGATAGACAATACATTACTCCAAAGCTCGGAGCATTAGAAGTTAGGGGCAGATCCCCCGTAGGGATCTGCAATTCTTAACTCAAAGCTGAACTCTTTACCTTCACATTTTTACAACTTATCATTAAACCAACAAGTTCAAATTCCAAGGGTGTCTTTTACGTTATGTTCACAAATTGAAAAACATGTATGGTTACATTCATTTACTTTCACCTTGTACTTCCTTCACACACGTCAACAGTAAGTCTACAATTTCATATCAAAACTACTGCTTCATTTCCATCAGATGAAACCTTTGATCTGGACTACAAAGCAATTGCAAACAATTAAAAGGGATGCAACTCTTTAAAAGGATATGTAGCCTGTGAAGGGGAAGTAATATTGATATCAAGTAGCACACACACACACTCTCTGAATGATTTGGAACAATATTTATCAGAAATTACTTAACACTGCATATTCAACTTTCATCTCATAGCAAATGTTAACCAGTTATGTTAAACTTTTACTTTATGCCGATGATACCATTTTATTTTCCACTACAAAGAAGGGTTACAAGATACTTTAGACATTTTGGATACTTACTGTTTCATTAGAAACTTGTTGTGAATCTAGTGAAAACCAAAATAATGATATTCGACAATAGATCTCTAATAATTATGTAAAATAGCAAAAAAGCAAAGATTTACTTGACAAATACTTGATTCAATCAGCAAGGCTAAATATGATTTTTAAAAATATCTTAGTACAAAGTGGATTTGGCTTTGTGGGAGAGACAATTATGTTCATGTATTAATTTTTTTCAAGTATTTTAAAGTTCACATAAAAAATTACCAATGTTAAAATTTCATAAAAACGAGGCCTTCTTAATAGAAAATGTTGTTAATCAATGGAGAAGTGAGCTGTGGGATAATAGAAGATGCCTTTATTATAGAAATTTTCAGATGATTTTGGTAAGGAGAAATATGTAACTTGTCTACCACATATATATGTTTACGCTTTTATAAAATTTTGTTGTAGTTGTCACAAGCTTCCAGTTGAGGATGGACATTTCCATAACATACCACAGGAATAAAGAATGTGTTCAAAATACAACATATATATTTTAGAGGATGAATTTTATTTTATGATGGATTGTCCCCACTTTATAAATTTACAACAAGATTTCAATCCTCAGCATTTTCTTCAACCCTTGTTTAGTTGTAAATTTTGAAGGCTGATGAAATATAAATCTTGAAAAGTTCTCCCTCTCTCAAAATTCATAAGATGTACGGGTATTTCTGGAAAATTCATTTGTTGTCATTCACATGTGTACATTGTGTATTTTAAGGAAATTGATATAGTTTAAAAAATGTTTTGAGGTTTTAATGCTATTTCTTTGTCATTTTGTGATGAACACATTTTGTGGTGGTGCCATTGGAGGATGCAATTTTTGTCTTTTTTGCCGAGTAGTTATAAACATATACTTTGTTTTATTTGAAATAAAAGATATATGATTGAGTTATGTCTATTCAATAAGTTTATCCATATCTGCCTGCTATCACTCACAAGCTGGTTTGGACCACTGCTGTTTCATTGAATTGATGTATTATCAACAATATATTTGACCTAAACAAGGAATATTTATTTATTCTTTTATATCGAGGATAACAGAATAAGCAAACTTGTGCTTTTTTTCATCCGGTCCCCATGTGTATGCAGTTTTGTAAATATTGTCATCTGTTCCCACCGGCACACGATGGCCTACTCTTACGAAAAGCGGAACAGGATTTAACGTGTGCGCAAGATGTTCTGCGTGCGTTCGCGTTCGTTGAATATGCAGAGGTAGGTTGTTAGTATTAGAGATAGAGAAAAGAAGTGGTCCTAGTATTGATTCCTGTGGTATTCCATATTTCACAGGTAATAAGGTCAATCTCCTAGGCCCAATTTCAACAAGCTGTTGATAATTACTGAGAAATGGGTGTAAAATCTTAATGCTTGGTTGGAAATGTTATGGCATTTTAATTTTTGAATGAAAAGAGAAAATTAAGTTATACTGAAGATGAACGGTGCTCAACTGTATTTAGAATTTTTGACACATTCTGCTGCCTGATAAAACATTTTTAAGGCAATATTACCTCCCCTTCAAAGGCTATTATAAAGAGTGAGATTCCTTTTTATTGACTTTTTTAGGCTGAGAATTCCAGAGAAATGTCTGTATGTAATGGAAACAAAGCATCAGTTCTTACATAAAATTGTAGACTGTGCTGTTTAGCTATCTGAAACGTGGGTGTGGTGGACCAAAATGTTTAAAGTAAGCTTTTATTTTCAAATTCTGAAGAGATCTAGAAAAGGATACCTTTAAATTGTGGAGTTGTTAGTCTAATATATAGGTTTTAAAAGTTTGAAGACAACAACTTAAGCTTTGAGTTAGGAACTGCAGATCTGTAGAGGGATCTGCCCCTAACTTCTAATGCTCCAAGCTATGGAGTGATGTGTTGTCTATCTTCCCATGTTTGTGCCAGGGAGAAGCTGAGGGGGAGGGGGAAGAAGGATAGGGGGAGGGAAGACGGGGAGGTGAAGGACAAAACGGGGGAGAGGAGTGGGGGGAAGGAGGAGAAGGGTGGGGGAGGGAAGGAGGAGAGTGGTTGAGGGGTGGGGGAGGGAAGGAGGAGAGTGGTTGAGGGGGGGGGGGGGAGGGAAGGAGGAGAGTGGTTGAGGGGGGGGGGAGGGAAGGAGGAGAGTGGTTGAGGGGGGGGGAGGGAAGGAGGAGAGTGGTTGAGGGGGGGGGGGAGGGAAGGAGGAGAGTGGTTGAGGGGGGGGGGGAGGGAAGGAGGAGAGTGGTTGAGGGGGGGGGGAGGGAAGGAGGAGAGTGGTTGAGGGGGGGGGGAGGGAAGGAGGAGAGTGGTTGAGGGGGGGGGGGAGGGAAGGAGGAGAGTGGTTGAGGGGGGGGGGGGAGGGAAGGAGGAGAGTGGTTGAGGGGGGGGGAGGGAAGGAGGAGAGTGGTTGAGGGGGGGGGAGGGAAGGAGGAGAGTGGTTGAGGGGGGGGGAGGGAAGGAGGAGAGTGGTTGGGGGAGGGGTAGGGGGAGGGGTGGGGGGGAGGGAAGGAAGGGGTGGGGGGGAGAGAGAGGGGGGGTGGGGGGAGGGGGGGAGAGAGGGGGGTGGGGAGGGGGAGGGGGAGAGAGAGGGGGGGTGGGGAGGGGGAGAGGGGGGTGGGGTGGGGTGGAGGGGGGTGGGGGGAGGAAGGAGGGGTGAGGAGGGAGGGGAGGGGGGTGGGGGGGGAGGAAGGAGGGGGGAGGAGGGAGAGGGGTGTGGGGGAGGGGGGGTGGGGGGAGGAAGGAGGGGGGAGGAGGGGGAGGGTGGGGGGGAGGGAAGGAAGGGGTGGGGGGGAGAGAGGGGGGGGGTGGGGGGAGGGGGGAGAGAGAGGGGGGTGGGGAGGGGGAGGGGGAGAGAGAGGGGGGGGTGGGGAGGGGGAGAGGGGGGTGGGGTGGGGTGGAGGGGGGTGGGGGGAGGAAGGAGGGGTGAGGAGGGAGGGGAGGGGGGTGGGGGGGAGGAAGGAGGGGGGAGGAGGGAGAGGGGTGTGGGGGAGGGGGGGTGGGGGGAGGAAGGAGGGGGGAGGAGGGGGAGGGGGGGTGAGGGGGTTAGGGAGATGGAGGGGGGGGTGAGGGGAGGGAGGGGGGAGGGAGAGAGGGAGGTGGGGAAGAGGGGGGAGGGGTGGGGGAGGGGGAGGAGTGAGGGGGAGGAGAGGGGAATGGGGAGAGGGGTGGGGGAGGGGATTGGGGAAGGGAGAGAGGGTGGAGGTGGGGAGGAAGGAGGGTTTTTTTTTTTATTTATTTATTTTATTCTTTTATATCGAGGATATTAGAATAAGCACTCATGTCCTTTCTTTCATCCAGTCCCCGTGTGTATGTAGTTGTGTAAATATTGTCATCTGTTCCCACCAGCACACAATGGCCTACCCTTACCAAAAGCGGAACAGGATTTAACGTGTGCGCAAGAAGTTCTGCGTGCTTTCGCACACGGGGCCTCGGTTTTCAGTCTAATCTGAAATACTTTTGGGGAGATTGGACTCCAGGAGAAAAATCCCCTCGACCGGGAATCGAACTGGGGTCGTCAAATAGCCAGCGCAGTGTTCTGACCACTAGGCTATCCTGTCCCCCTTCACTCCATGGGTGCGGGAGAGGTGGAGGGAAGGAGGAGGAGGGTGGAGTGGGGTAGGGGGGGGGGGAGGGAGGAGAGGGGATGGGAGGGAGGGGGTGGGAGAAGGAGGGAGGGGATGGAGTGGGATAGGGGTGAGTGGAGGTGGTGGGTGGGTGGGGGGAGGTTTTCTTGTTGTTTTTTTTATACAAGAGCAGGAGGAGGGGGGTAGAGAGGTGGGGTGGGGGGTAGGGGGTGAGTGGGGGAAGGGTAATAATATATATTTTTAATACAAAAACAAAGACCACTTCTTTTATACTTTAGATTAATCTATGACCGTAACTTGTTTTATACACTGTTATGTCATGCCTTGTTATTTTGTTTTCTTCACTATTTTTCTGTCTGAATCAAGCAGATCATGCTGTCTTCTTTTCCGTTATATTGTGAGTAATACATTTTCTCTGTTTGCTTTCCTATTTTATGCTATATTATTTGTACCTAGATTAAGACTGTTTTGTTTTTCTATCCTTTATTGATTTGTTTTTGTATTCATTTTTTTTAAAAAAAACTTGTGAGGGCAAAATGGAAACAGTTGTGAAAGCTTAATGTTTTACCCTCAGTAAAAATCTTTTTGAATTACACACACACACTCACACACACACACACACACACACACACACACACACACACACACACACACACACACACCACACACACACACACACAACACATACAAACACACACGCCTGCTTATCAAAATAACTATTATTTTCAACACAATTTCTTCGGATTTTGCAAAACAGACTGTATATCAATTATACTACGACGCTGGATGTGCTTGTTTACACCTGTGCTGTGGGTGTGCTACTCCTTTTGTTTTGTCTTCCTCCGTGGATTTCTCACACAGGTTTTATTCGTTACTTTCATTCTTTCTGTGACTGTACCAAGATTTACAAACGATATGGACTTTGGATCATCCCATTTATTAGCTATATAAGGGTCAACAAAGAAAACTTATCTCTGATTAATTCGCGGAGGGGTCTGACCCTGAAACTGCGAGTGACGCAAACACGAGGCTGCACTGTGACTGAAACTCCCGCCCGCTGGCGAAATGGACAAAAAGTAGTTCGACATAAAAAGTGTTTTTACGTAAAATCCCCTCACAAAACTTTTATCAAAACCAGTGGAATGTAATAGGGAAGGGTCAATTTACTAGTTTGTGTAGTCAGAAATTTTGAAGCAATTACTTTGCACCAAAAATTTTTTTTTCATGGACTATGTGTCCACAGTTCGTCTGTTGTCTATGTGGATTCGGCTCTTGGCCCTGTCTATTCACATTTTGTCCCCATCCCTTAAGAACTGAGCTACTTTTTTATCTTGTACACATCTTTGTTTTTTATCCCCCCCCCCCGCCCCTTTTTTTTGCGTTTCTACACTCTGTCAGAACATCACTTTATGTAGGACCAGATTATATTGGTTTGGTTTAGTTCTGTTTTGAATAAAAGCCACAAAGTTTGCTGGGTTTCTTTTAAAGACATCACAAAAAGGAAACCAGCAAACAAACAATTTGTTTTTAACCAAAATTTAAAGAAAGAAAGAAAGAAAAGTGAAGATGAATGAATGAATGAATGAATGAATGAATGAATGAATGAATGAATGATGAATGAATGAATGAATGAATGAATGAATGAATGAATGAATGCATGCATGCATGAGAAATAACAAATAAAAGGAGAAATAGATAATCGAAGACAGAAAAGAGAAAACGATAAAGCACAGACAAGCAGACAGACGATTTACAGGTAGAAAGAAAGAAAGAAAGACAGACAGACAGAAAGACAGACAGACAGACAGACAGACAGACAGACAGACAGACAGACAGACAGAAGAAAGAAAGAAAGAAAGAGAAGAAGAAAGAAAGAAGAAAGAAAAGAAGAAAGAAGAAGAAAGAAAGAAAGAAAGAAGGACGGAAAGAAAGAAGACAGAAAGAAACAAAGAAAGAAAGAAGACAGAAGGAAACAAAGAAAGAAAGAAAGAAAGAAGAAAGAAAGAAGAAAGAAAGAAAGACAGACAGACAGACAGACAGACAGACAGACAGACAGGACAGACAGACAGAAAAAAGGAGGAAAGAAAGAAAGAGAGAAACCCGAAAAGAAAAGACAGATAAAATGAAAGCACAAACAAAAGAAAACAAAACCAGCATAACACGTGACTAAACATTATTTTGTCTGTTAATCTACGATGATATTTTTCGTTTTCTTTCTTTTACATTTTTCTACACAACCTGTTAAACACCTCAGTCCTCCTCCTCCTCCTCTACACAACCTGCTTAACACCTCAATTTTCCTCCTCCTCTTCCTCCACACACACCACGTTAAACACCCAGCTGTTCACCCAGCTGTAAATGAGTACCTGCCCTCTTTAGGGTCAGGGAAGGTAAAGCAGCGAGGGAGAAGAGATGGGCGCCGCCCTCAATAAGCTGACCCCTAGAGAAGCTGAGATCTCTGATGCCTCGCTCCCCTACAACCACACAGGTTATGGGACACCTTTACCTTTTTTTGTTTTATTATATCATGTTGAACTTATAACAATAAAATATACATGTGGCTTGTACATCCTGCTGGTGCTTACCAGAAGTGGGTGGGTGGTGGCATTACGGTGCCAGACTGCTTCATGTTTGCTATCAGGAAGGATGCCTACAGGGCTGAACGCTTCATCCACAATCGTCCATTTTTCATCTTTTGTCAGGTCTGGCGGCCTGCGTCTGGCCCTCCCCTCTTTCTGTTGTCAGAGTTCCCTCAGTCTGTCTCTCTTCTCCTCTGCTCTCTCCTTGTCTGTTCACCTCTATCTTTTATCTGGTAACCCCCCCCCCCCCCCCTCCCTTCCTTCCCAGTTAGTCCCCTTCCATCTTGTCTGTTTTCTGTCTTTGCACTTTGACAGTAGAAGAAATGGAATGATGGGCACAGAGTTTGATAGGGAAGTGTTTCAATGATCACAAGGGAAATGAACTCTCTCCCGTGGTCTGTTATGTCCACTCTCAAAAGCTTTTGAAGGCAAATAAGATTGGTATTAGTTACCATCGTCATTGCCAGAAGTAGTAGTAGTAGTAGTAGTAGTAGTAGTAGTAGTAGTTAGTAGTAGTAGTAGTAGTAGTAGTAGTAGTAGTAGTAGTAGTAGTAGTAGTAGTAGTAGTAGTAGTGGTGGTTGGTGGTGGTGGTGGTGGTGGTGGTGGTGGTAGTAGTAGTAGTTAGTAGTAGTTAGTAGTAGTAGTGAGTAGTAGTAGTAGAGCAGCAGCAGCAGCAGCAGCAGCAGCAGCAGCAGCAGTGTAGTAGGAGTAGGAGTAGTAGTAGTAGTAGGAGGAGGAGGAGGAGGACGACGACGACGACGACGACGACGAGTAGTAGTAGTAGTAGTAGTAGTAGTAGTAGTAGTAGTAGTAGTAGTAGTAGTAGTAGTAGTAGTAGTAGTAGTAGTAGTAGCAGCAGTGTGTAGTAGTAGTAGTAGTAGTAGTAGTAGTAGTAGTAGTAGTAGTAGTAGTAGTAGTAGTAGGAGGAGGAGGAGGAGGAGGAGGAGGAGGAGAGTAATAGTAGGAGGAGAAGGAGGAGGAGGAGGAGGAGGAGGAGGAGGAGGAGGAGGAGGAGGAGGAGGAGGAGGAGGAGGAGGAGTAGTAGTAGTAGTAGTAGTAGTAGTAGTAGTAGTAGTAGTAGCAGCAGCGGCAGAAGTAGTAGTAGTAGAAGCAGAAGTGGTAGCAACATGACTCGCAGTGATGATGGTGATGGCGATGGTGGTGGTGGAGTGGTGAATATAATCATGTTCCTTTCCGTGGTTCACAAAGCTCAAACCTATATAATGCAGAGAGAGGACAAACAGCTCTTTTATGTCCACAGAGTCCTGTTCAAAGCAGACCTGTCTCCCTTTAATCCAGTTTTCTCCCTTCCTCCTGTTTGGACACTAGGAGACCAGGCAGGAGGACAGTGTCAGCTCACGGTGTGCCAGGGTCTGTGTGTGTGTGTGTGTGCTGAGCTCTGTGTCCACACTTTTGTCGGTCGTCTGTGCTGATTCAGCTCTTGTTCCTGTCTGTTCAAATCTAATAGCTGTTCCATCGCCAGTCATTCTTGAGAGCTGAGCTAGCTGTGTTGGGTTTTTTTTTTAATCTTATTTTTAACCTCTTTTTTTTCTCCCTTTCTACCGTATGCATTTTTTTCTCTTTTGTTTTGTGTTTAGGGTTTACTCAGCTATTGTGTTGCATTGTTTGAACTCTGGATTGATTTCTATATTGTTGTTGTTGTTTGGTTGGTTTTTGCATGTTTTTGATAGGGTGGTGTTTCTTTCAGTTTTTTTGCTTTGTTTTGGTTACCATCCCCTTTCTAAAGGATGAATATTCTAAATTGAAGAGGAGGCAAAAAATATCGAAAGGTAAAAAAAAAAAACAAGCGAAGGAACGAACAAAAATATCCAAACAAACAAAAGAGGACAGTATGTAGAAAGAAAGAAGGAAATATAAAAAAGAAAAGAAAAAAAGAAAGAAAGAAAGACACACACACACACACACACACACACACACCACACACACACACACACACACACACACACACACACACACACACACACACACACACACACACACACATCGAGAGAGACCGAGAGAGAGAGAGAAGGAAAGACAGGACAGAGAGAGAGAGAGAGAGAGGAGAGAGAGAGAGGAGAGAGAGAGAGAGAGAGAGAGAGAGAGAGAGGAGAGAGAGAGAGAGAGAGGAGAGGAGAGAGAGAGAAGCAAAGAAAACAAAGAAAACAAAGAAGGAAACAAACAAAGAAAACTCTGCATGAAACGTGACTCAACATTTTTTCTTGTTAATCTGCATCGCTATTTTTCGTTTCCTTTCTTTCTTGGCCTTTCTGCCCAATATTGACTATGCTTTTATCATCCGCAATCCTCCTGTCTTTTTTCATGAAATATTCTTTTTCCTCTCTTTAACACCTATCATTAGGAAAAGAAAACAAACAAAAAAATCTACAACCTCCAAAGCACACTCTCCTCCTGCCTAAAGCCCCTGTTTGCTTGAATGTCAATTAATACTGCTTCTTCCTTCCCTTTTCCTCAACCCTGTACTTACTCATGCCATCTCATTTAACTCTCTGTCTCTCTCTCTGTGTCTCTGTCTCTCTGTCTGTCTGTCTGTCTGTCTGTCTGTCTCTGTCTGTCTGTCTGTCTGTCTGTCTGTCTGTCTGTCTGTCTGTCTGTCTCTCTCTCTCTCTCTCTCTCTCTCTGTCTCTCTCTCTGTCTCTCTCTGTCTCTCTCTCCCTCCCTCTGACACCATTTTCTGTCCTTCCCTTTCTACCCGAAAGGGACAACAGATTTTTTTTTCATCTTAAAGGACGGTTTCTAACGCCTGAAGCTTTAGGCACTAATGAAAGGACTGTGTGCCAGGTTTTTCCTCTGAAAAATACGTTGTGGCCTGAGATTACAGTGATTAACAGCCATGCACAGAAAAGGGGACGGACGGAATAGCTCAGTGGTCAGAGCACACGCTTTCCTCAAGCTAAGGTTAAGAAGCATTGAGCGTGGTTACCAATTATATGGGTGACCATTTGCACGCCTTTGCTTCGTAGAGTTCTCCAGTTTACCCAGCTGTAAGTGGGTACCTGCACTCTTTTATAGGAGCAAGGTGGGAACAGCAGCGAGGGAGAGGAGATGGGTGCCGGCTTCAATAATATGCTGGCCCCTGGAGAAACTGAGGTCTCTGACAGCTCGCTTCCCAATGACCACATAGGTAATAAGAACGCCTTTAACTTTTACCTTTTACCCACAGAGAAAGAGAGACGAACGAATAAGGTACTGAAAAGTAAAGGATTGATGGTAAGTTAATTCATGTAGTGTCTGGTTTTTAATGGTACTGGATACCACAGGGTTAGAGTTCTCAAAGCAAAAATCCATCCACTTGTATTTTTCTGTCCAGACATGGTGTCTTGACAAATTGATATTTGTTTAAAGAATGTTGTGCTTGGGTCATGCTATACCCAATACTGGTAACTGGGTACGGATTTAGTTTCCTATTTAATAAACATGCAAACAGGACATGAGAAACTACTAAATACCCCCCCCCCCACACACACACACACACACACGCACACGCACGCACGCACGCACATACACACACACGCACGCACACACGCACACACGCACGCACGCACACACGCACACACGCACGCACACACGCACACACGCACGCACGCACGCACGCACACACACAAGGATGACAAAAATTGACAAAACTGCATACACACGGGGAGTGATGTAAATATTAGAAAGCCCATTAGTGCTTATTCCATAAACCTCGAAAATAAAAGAATGAAATAAAAATAAAACAAACGCACACAATACGCTTAATATTTGCTTGCACACAGGACTCCAGTGTATCATTTCATCCACAAGATCAGTATTGCAGGAAACGGGGCTTGGTGGGTAAGTGTAGTGTAAAACAGGAATTGAACTCATGACACGTGCACCATTGTATAGCCCCCCTTCCCCCTCCCCCACACTTATCTAGTATTTCGACATTCTACCCGGCCCTCCCCTTTCATTCTTTTTTTTCTTTTCGTCCCTCCTATATCTTCCTAAAAAAGAGGACAACAGAACAGTCAGCATGAGAAGCAGTATTTGGAACATCCCCAAACCTGAACAACTGATGATAATATTGCGTGCCAGTTTTGCCCCTATATATTTTCCCCTCCAAAACCACTATAGCGTCAGATTACAGCGATTTAAAGAAACGCTGAAAAGGATTATACGAAAGAGGGGGAGGGAGGGAAGGGGCAGTGGTGGGAAGGAGGTGTGAGGAAGAAGAGAGAAGATGGGTAATCCATTGTGTCCGGTTTCTGTTGGCATCTAGTGATAGTCATTATTCAAGTAGACATCTTGATGCAGGGAAATGCTATTTTTGTGTAGTAGACGACGCTTCTGCTTTTGCTATATACTTATGTGCCTGGAAACACTGTATTCAAAGAAAAACAGGCGCACGTAGTTTGTAAAAGCAGGTATAAACACAAGCAGAAAAATACATACAGAGTGACCTAAATGCGTGCCTGCGTGTGTGCTTTGTGTGTGTGTGTGTGTGTGTGTGTGTGTGTGTGTGTGTGTGTGTGTGTGTGTGTGTGTGTGTGTGTGTGTGTGCGTGCGTGTGTAGGTGTGGGTGGGTGTGGGTATGGATGTGGGTATGTGTTTATTTAATTTACTTATTCTTTTATCCAGAGGATAATGGAATAAACACTTAAGCGCTTTTTTACATGCAGTCTCCATATGCATGCGGGTATGTGTTCATTTAATTTACTTATTCTTTTATCCAGAGGATAATGGAATAAACACTTAAGCGCTTTTTTACATGCAGTCTCCATATGCATGCGGGTATGTGTTCATTTAATTTACTTATTCTTTTATCCAGAGGATAATGGAATAAACACTTAAGCGCTTTTTTACATGCAGTCTCCATATGCATGCGGGTATGTGTTCATTTAATTTACTTATTCTTTTATCCAGAGGATAATGGAATAAACACTTAAGCGCTTTTTTACATGCAGTCTCCATATGCATGCGGGTATGTGTTCATTTAATTTACTTATTCTTTTATCCAGAGGATAATGGAATAAACACTTAAGCGCTTTTTTACATGCAGTCTCCATATGCATGCGGGTATGTGTTCATTTAATTTACTTATTCTTTTATCCAGAGGATAATGGAATAAACACTTAAGCGCTTTTTTACATGCAGTCTCCATATGCATGCGGGTATGTGTTCATTTAATTTACTTATTCTTTTATCCAGAGGATAATGGAATAAACACTTAAGCGCTTTTTTACATGCAGTCTCCATATGCATGCGGGTATGTGTTCATTTAATTTACTTATTCTTTTATCCAGAGGATAATGGAATAAACACTTAAGCGCTTTTTTACATGCAGTCTCCATATGCATGCGGGTATGTGTTCATTTAATTTACTTATTCTTTTATCCAGAGGATAATGGAATAAACACTTAAGCGCTTTTTTACATGCAGTCTCCATATGCATGCGGGTATGTGTTCATTTAATTTACTTATTCTTTTATCCAGAGGATAATGGAATAAACACTTAAGCGCTTTTTTACATGCAGTCTCCATATGCATGCGGGTATGTGTTCATTTAATTTACTTATTCTTTTATCCAGAGGATAATGGAATAAACACTTAAGCGCTTTTTTACATGCAGTCTCCATATGCATGCGGGTATGTGTTCATTTAATTTACTTATTCTTTTATCCAGAGGATAATGGAATAAACACTTAAGCGCTTTTTTACATGCAGTCTCCATATGCATGCGGGTATGTGTTCATTTAATTTACTTATTCTTTTATCCAGAGGATAATGGAATAAACACTTAAGCGCTTTTTTACATGCAGTCTCCATATGCATGCGGGTATGTGTTCATTTAATTTACTTATTCTTTTATCCAGAGGATAATGGAATAAACACTTAAGCGCTTTTTTACATGCAGTCTCCATATGCATGCGGGTATGTGTTCATTTAATTTACTTATTCTTTTATCCAGAGGATAATGGAATAAACACTTAAGCGCTTTTTTACATGCAGTCTCCATATGCATGCAGCTTTGTAAATTTTGTCGACCGTACCCGGCGGCAAAAATGGCCTGCTCTTCCCAAAGGCATAACAGGTTTTTTAGTATGAGCACAAAATGCTCTGCGTACGTTTGCAAAGTGACCTTGGTTTTATTGTCTCACCCAAAAGGACTTATCTGAGTGAGTGAGTGAGTGAGTGAGTGAGTGAGTGAGTGAGTGTGAGTGTGTGTGTGTGTGTGTGTGTGTGTGTGTGTGTGTGTGTGCTTGCGTGCGTGCGTGCGTGCGTGCGTGCGTGTATGCATGTGTTTATGTATGCATGCACATGTGCGTTTGTGTATGAGTGCTTGCGTGCATTGGTGCGTGCATGCGTGCGTGCGTGCGTGCGTGTGTGTGACATGCGCAAGCACCCACAAGTACAGAAGAAAACAGAAAGTAAGAAAGCAAGACTGGATATGGGGTTTACAGATTTTATATGATCATCACACCACAACTGACGTCAATGTAAAGCTTGACGTAATCATGGTCAAACTTGGAAGATGTCTATCCACGACTAAAGCCTTGCTTTACTTTTCCATTCCTCCTTTTCTTTTTGGATTAATCTGTCACACAATTCCATTGACCAAAAGATTGGAACAAGTCAGTATTCCCTTACAAGAAACTAAAAGTCAACTGGTATGAAATCAGCACGAGCGTTGACTGGACAAGTACGGTCTCCTCTCCCTCACTGCTTTACCTTCCCTGACCCTAATGAGGGCAGGTACCCATTTACAGCTAGGTGAACTGGAACTGCACTGAAGCCAAGGCACGTAAACAGTGACCAATCCACTTGGTAACCACGCTCCATGCTACTGAACATTAGCTTGGATGGGGAAAGTGAGCGCTCTGACCACTGACCTACCCTATCCCCTAGCTACCCATAAAAACGTGTGTGTGTGATATCTGGGAGAAAGAAGATGGGAATTTGTGTTGTATTACATAATTACGCCTGCAATTTTCCGTATGATATCTAATAAAAGAGTTGCAAGGCATTGTAGGTGGTAAAGTAGCGTGCTAAACAATAAAAAAGAAAGCAAATGACTTGTTTATTGCAGAATTGGGGGGGGGTGTGCAAAATCACATCAATTTCTTTTTTTTTTAAGTAGTATTTGTAAGACGAGCGTAAAAGCAGTGTACTTTTTAGTAGCAGATACAGGCGAGGGTTTGCATGGATAAGAGGCAGACTCTTGGAAGCATTTAAAAAGTAAGATAAAAAAAAATGCACCCATAGAGCTGTTATAAGTCATATCAAAGTTTGTTGAGCTGCAGGAACACAACACACACACCCTGCATGGATCTGGAGGATTCACCAAACCTTTGGGAAAGGCAGCAAGTCAAGCATCTGCTCCTCAGCATTTTTCTTAGCAGACAATGAAGAACAGTGTAAATGAAGTGTCCCTAAACAATACCACCTCCTTGTGCAAAAAAAACAAACAAACAAAAAACACCCGTATGATGGCGCAGGGATGGAGAGGTAGCGTCATGACCTAGGCTATAACAGTGAGGTTTGACATAGCATACAAGGGCAAGGACAGGACGGTAAGGTTGCGGTCGGTTTTCATGCTGGATAATGGAACTGGGATCGTACGATGAAAGATCTTGGCCTAACATCTACGGTTAAAAGCGTAGATAACGTCTCACGATCGCTTAGAAATCAATAATTGTTTGATCCATCAGAGAGAGAGGTAGGGCGATTGTTATACCCCACTGAACAAGCAAACACTATAACTATTGACAGCACAGGGGACAGCGCAAAGTAATGGCTTAGCGTAGAGAAGTAGTCCCGCATCAGCGACCATACAGAGAATTCCTTCTTCATCAGTCTGGGAGTGGGATGTGTGGGGGCTTACACACCCACTGGACAAGCAAATACTGTTACTTTTGATAGCACAAGGAACAGCGCAAGGTAAGGCCTTGGAGAGGTATTACCCTACCATCAAACATGTGACGAATTCATATTTCATCCAC
>CM060317.1:37109006-37111506 GCA_030674155.1 Stramonita haemastoma | reverse complement strand
GTGTGTGTGCTCAATCTGTCGCTCTTTCCTTTACTCAATTTGCATTACATACCGCTCTGTCTACAATGCATCAAATTACTGACTGACCCATTCCAGCCCTGCTGAATCAAATCACATCTGCACCTCCTTAACCCTGACTAGACTAGGCTTCCAATGCTAAGCCAAAGTCGCCACGATCTTCTGACAGATCAACCTTTTTTTGTTGTTTTGGTTCCCGTTTAGCCCTCAAGTCTCTGGCCCTCTAATGGCTTAGGCATGAGTTCTCAGAGCATGATCGTGCTTTCGTCATTTGCCACAGAAGCCTTCGTGGGTTTGCAGAAAGCTTTGCGCGTGCACATGATCAGGGAAATACTTTTTTTTTTTAAAAGACAGTGAAAGATGCCCATGCTAAAAATTATAATTGAATGATAAAGACTTTGAGATGTGATCTGTTTGATATTTTTGGTGCTGTTTTTGGTTTGTTGTTGTAATTGTTGTTGTTGTTGTTGTTTTGTTTGTCTGTTTCTCTTCTTTGGGTTTTTTTTCTTTATATTTTTCTGGTAATTTCTTTAGTTTGTCGTGTGTTTCCAATCTTCTTTATTTTAGATTTCAGTTCTCCAGGTTTTCTTTATTGCAGTGAAGGGTTACGAAAATACTCAGAAATTGAAAGGTTTGTATGAAGTTTTATGAAGGATTGTCAACAGTGAAAAATCAAAGAGCTTATGTACACGCGCGTGCGCGCACATTGGCGTGTGTGTGTATGTGTGTATGTGTGTGCGTACATGCGTGCGTGCGTGTGTATGTGTGTGTGCGTAAGTGCGTGCGTGTCTGTGTGTTTGTGTGTGTGCACGTGCAAGAATGTGTGTGTGCGTGCGTGCGTGCGTGTGTGTGTGTGTGTATGTGCATGAATGTGTGTGTGCATGAATGTGTGTGTGCATGAATGTGTGTGTGCATGAATGTGTGTGTGCATGTGCACGCAGGCCCGTGTCAGTATCTCTGTTAGTTTTCCTCTCGCACTTGTTCAAAATCTACACAGCCACTTATTTGCAGCAGCCTTTTTAAGAACATCAGAATAAAGATAAATTTACACCTTAGCCTTGGCCCTTGTTGTTTTGTGTGGGTTGTTGTTTTTGTTTATTTTAATGCGTCTGGAGGGGGGAGGGCGTCATTTATAGAAATCTGTGACGAACCTCTGACAATTCTTTTTCTTTTTGGTTTTTAATTTACTCCTCAGCCATTTTCCACTCTAATAAGTTGGACACGATTTCCCGAAAGACGATCGTGATTCTGCTGTTGGCCACTGAAGCCTCTGTGGATTTAGAGAGCGGTTTTGTGTGCACGATTTGGGAAAATTTAAAGACAAGGGAAACTTGGGAGGATTTGAAGTGATGGGATTTTGTATACATGTGGTCTGTATTCTGGATGTTTATCTTTAAAAACTTCCTCGTAATTTTGAAGTTTTGTTTACTTTGCTTGGTTTTTTTTCTTTAGTTTGCTTTATTTCGTTTGTGTGTGTGTGTGTGTGTGTGTGTGTTGTGTGTGTGTGTGTGTGTGTGTGTGTGTGTGTGTGTGTGTGTGTGTGTGTGTGTGCGTGCGTGAGTGCGTCCGTGTGGTGTGTGTGTGTGTGTGTGTGTGTGTGTGTGTGTGTGTGTGTATGTGTGTGTGAATGCGTGTGTGAATGCGTGTGTGTGTGTGTGAATGCGTGTCTGTGCGTATGTTGTGTGTGTGTGTGGGGGGGGGGGGATGTTCGTATGCGCGCATGCACATGCATGTATGTGGGAGGGAGAGGGTTTGTATACATGTGTGACTGTGTGTGTGCATGTGTGACTGTGCGCGTGTATGTACTTTGTGTATGTTTTGTGTTTGTACTTTCTATATATATATATATATTTCTTCTGCATACACTTAAGATCCCATAAAAGCTGTTTGTTAAAACTATTCAACCCTAGATCTGTTCTAGCTTTAGCTACCACTATCCAATAAACCAACATGACCTACATCTCATTAGTCGTTGCCTTTCACACTTTGCTAAGATTTTCTTTCAACTTTTAACAGATGACTAAGTTTTGTTTTTCTTCTCATAAGATTTTCTTCAACTTTTAAAGGATGACGAAGTCTTTGTTTTTCTTCTTCTTCTTCTTCTTAGCCTTCGGCCTTCTAATGGTTCCGGCACGATTTCTCAGAGGATGATCGTGTTTCCGTCAGTTGCCAAGGGAAGAGAAAAGAAGCCCTTTGTGGATTTGGAGACAGCTTGCGTGCACACGATCCGGGAAAAATTCCAAGACATTTGAAACATGCACCGTGTTAGAAAATAGTCAAAGAGTCCGTGATTTTACAGGATGTCTGTCAGGTTTTAGCCTTTGTTCTGATTATCGTGTTATTTATTTTGAGTTGGGGGTGGGGGTGGGGGGGGGTGATGGTGGTGGTGGTGGTGTTGTTTTGTTTCGTGTGTTTTGAGAATAGGCTCATTTTGAAAAACATTTGTGTTTGTGTTTCGGTTCTGTTTTTTGTCACAAAATGA
>CM060317.1:37103546-37108906 GCA_030674155.1 Stramonita haemastoma | reverse complement strand
CAGCCCCCCCCCCCCCCCCCCCCCCCCACCCAGATTTCCCAGCAGTTTTTCGCAAAAAACGGATTTATCTAAAACACAAATCTCATCTCAAAGGGTCTTTTACTAAAGAGCCAGGCCAAAAGCATTCTCCACACAGACTAATCAATACAAATATTTTTTCCTGAGTTACAGTTGACATTTTGCCTTTGCCACTTGCTTTAATTCAATATAAATGCTCTTTTCACTCGATATTATTTTTGAGAATATTGTGAAAATGAATCGGATATATTTTTGCTGAATAGAAATGACTGGACTTTTGCTTACATTCAGAAATAAAAGCAACACATGCTTCCATGTCTTTCATTGGTAAGGTACCTTTTTGGTTTAAATGACGGAAATATTTTTTTTTCTTATCTTTGCAAGAATCTTACCCACGTAAACACGTGTCTTGATTTTCTATATTTTTGATTATTTCTTTTTTTGTGACAGGTGAAAAGGACACTCGAAGAATTTTGTTGACTGTATTTTCCATTCCATATTTTAACTCGTTAAAGATGTATCTCTTGTCTGTGATAATTTGTTACGAACGTTGAGGACAATTATTTTTTTAAATATATTTTCAAAGAAAATAGTCTAGGGCGTGTAAATTTGCTTTGACCTGTGCATAGTTTGTTTTGGTTTCTTTGACCAAAAAAAAAGAAAAAAAAATCCATTTACCGCTTGTCTAAAGATTCAAGAGGAAACTATGTGTAAGAAATTATGATATAATATGAAGTATTTTGTAACTGCGTGTTGAATGTTAGTATGAATGTATGCATTGCTCTTCTTTTTAATTTGTGCTTCATGTCTTTTTGCTTCTTTGTTTGTTTGTGTTTGTTTGCTGTTGTTATTTCTCTCCTTTATTTCATTTGTTGGTACAACATTATACCTTGAAAAAAGTATTTGACCCCCCCCCCCCCCTCACAGTAAAATGCACATTGCAAATTTGAAATAAACCTGAACACCCCCTCCTTTCCCCCCTTTGTTTCGGAGAGTGCTTCTCTATCTATGCGTCATATATGTTTTGAGGTAATGTGCCTTTTTGTTGAAAAAAAAGTGTCTTAATGTGGTCGATTGTACTTCTTCTGTCATCGTTTTATGTCTATAACTCACGTGCCTATAGGACATATTGATAAAAACGTCAGGCAACAACGATGACCGTCACTCGTCGTCATCATCATCATCCCATCACCATCATCATCATCTGGAGCAGTAGAAGCAGTAGCAGCAACGACAACAACAGAAGCAGCCCAGGAACAACAGCAGCCATAACAACATCAACAGCATCAGCAACAGCAATAGCTGCTGCAGTCGCATTTCAAAGAAGAAGAAGAAGAAGAAGAAGAAGAAGAAGAGAAGAAGAATGGAAGAAGAAGAAGAATGCGAAGAAGAAGAAGAATTGGAAGAAAGAAGAAGAATGGGAAAAAGAAGAAGAATGAAAGAAGAATGAAAGAAGAAGAAAAAGAAGAAGAAGAAGAAGAAGAAGAAGAAGAAGAAGAAGAAGAGAGAAGAAGAAGAAGAAGAAGAAGAAGAAGAAGAAAGAATGCGAAGAAGAAGAAGAAGAATTGCAGAAGAAGAAGAAATGAAGAAGAATGCAAGAAGAATGCAAAGAAGGAAGAAAACGAAGAGGAAGGGGTTAATTTCAGTTCATGTTATTTATATCTCCCCTATAACCACGAAATCCACATCAGGGCTGTCACCTTATATCACTTTCAGCAACCCCGATAGCATTCTCAGCAAGTTCAAAATCAACACCATTTTAATCCCTTCGAATATCTAACACCGCCAGTCTGAAAACAAAGAAACAAACAGTAGACGGCAAAGGATCTTAATTACTTTATTCCTTAAGGCCAATAAAACCAGGCCGTGCCGAGGACGCCAAAGCCATTCCGCTTAATTTATCATCCCCTGTTTCAAAAAAAGCGTAAAAAAAGGATAATGAACACTTCAATGTACAGAAAAAAGGAAAGGACGCTATGTGGACAAAAAAAACACTACAGAATAAACATCCTGGTCCCATTAGAGTGTTTACAATATCGTTACCTGGTTGCTAGAATGAAACAATACAGGCAAAAATTAGGATTGTCATAATTATAACGTAGGGAGAGAAATATTTGCAAGATTTGTAAAAAAAAAAAAAAAAAAGGCAGAGGAGTGAATGAACTGGGAGGGTAGAAAACTAGAGAGAAGAGAGAGATAAAAAAGTGTGAAAAAAGACAGAAACAAGGAAAATGATAGAGAAGTGGAAATTTCTGGCACAGTATTTCCAGAAGTGGCGATACTGTTTCTACTGAAAGAGTCCCTGGCAAGAAGACGATAATTACAGCTTGTTGTGCCAAAAAGAAAAAGCCCAACCCAAACAATAAGGCATCATTTTTATGTTAATGTACATTTAAAACACAAAGAGAAAAAAAGGAAAGAGCAGGGATGATGATAAGGAGGGGGAAAGAGAGAGAGGAGGAGAGAGGAGAGAGAGAAGAGGAGGAGGAGGAGAGAGGAGGAGAAGAGAAGAAGAAGAAGAAGAAGAAGAAGAAGAAGAAGAAGAAGAAGAAGAAGAAGAAGAAGAAGAGAAGAAGAAGAAGAAGAGAAGAATTGCGAAGAAGGAAAAGAATTGGGAAGAAGAAGAATTGCCAAGGAGGAGGAGGAGGAGGAGGAGGAAGAGAGGAGGAGGAGGAGGAGAAAAGAGGAATAGGATGGAGAAGAAAGGTTGAAGGAGAGGATGAAGAGACCGACAGAGAAGAAAAAAGGATTTCAGCGTGAAATCGAAATGTCAGTGAAGCATAAGCCTGTAACCAAGGCTGAATATAGGAAGCAATATTAATAAAAAAACAACAACAACACACACACAAACGCCGGAAAATAATGATTTGCCATCAAGTTCAAGCATGCGCAGAGGCACGACTTTCTCTCATTTTATCGTAAAAAGAAATGTGCTTTTTTATGTATTTCAATATACGCTTACATTCTTAATTTAAAAATAGTTTTTCTCTTAATTTTCTTCTTTGAGTACAGAAGTGACCATGAATTGAAGATTTTCTCTTTGGGGTAGCCTTGAACAATTTGTTTTGAATTATCAAATCATCATCGCATCTTTGCCATCATGCTCAGAAAAAAAGAAAGTTGTCCAGGGAGGTTCAAACATATCGTGATGAGATCACAATCGATTTTTAAAGGTTTGATAGTTCCAAGCAAAAGGTCCTCATAGGGTACAAAAACTGGGAACTTATAATGAATGCAAAACAATTCGACGTAAAAGCGTGTTCAAAAAACAAATCTAACATATAACATTATCAAGTTGGTGTAAGGCATGAACTATGAAAAACTCTGCTTCTTTAGGGAATAATTGAGCCACAGGAAAACAACAGCATCTTTAAAACTTCCTGACCTTTCTCAAGCAATTTAACAATGAAATCTAAAAAAAAGAAAAATCCAGTGAATGTCTTCCTAAAGTTCTTATAATTGCCCACACTTTAAAGAGAATATGGATTTCTGACGAAAATGAAAAGTTTAAGGACTCTAACCTTTCGCAAGATGTCAATCAAAGTCTGAGGTCTGGCATCAACTAGCATCTGTTATTGCAGTCGTTCAGAAATGTCAACACCAAATTGGAAGAAAACTGAACATGAACACATGCAAGGATTACGATAAACAAAGAATTAGTGGTAAAACTTGCTGCTACAGACTCCCAGGGGGTAAAGTCACATAAAACTTGTTGAGCCTTGAAGTTCGCTTTTTCTTCCCAAAAATACAAAACTAAATAGTTTCGTGAAAACTTTTGACAAGAAGATTAAGAAGACTGCCACAGCAGTGACAGGATTTTTTTTTATTTCGACGTTCAAAGCATTCACAAGAACTTTTTCCGGGCCTAAAGCTTTGTCAGTCATTGCTGTAAGCTAAGTAGCAAGGCTACATTAAAATGATATAAAGCTTAAACTGCTATGTTGAAATTGTTATCGTCCATGAGAAGCTGTAAGTATAACAGTCTGCATATTTTCCTTGAAAGGAGACCCAACAAGCCGCCCACAGCAAATCCTGTGAAGTTGGAATATGGCTGCCTACATGACGCGGTACGTACAGAGTCATACATGCAAACGTCTCATCCTGAGTCTACTTACAATCTCACGGTGATTCCTCGTGGGACGAATGAGTCAGGGTGTATATTCTGGGTGACCCCCCTGAGAAATGTGCAAGAGCAAGAACAACATTCACAAGAGCTCAAAGTGGACTTGTTCCGATGGAAAGTGATAACCGCTTTAAGCAAAGGACGACTTTCTGAACTGTGTTGGATCAGATATCATATTATTTCTCTATAAGATAACCGAGCCAGAAAGAAAGCCTAACAAATGAGGATGGCATAACCCTGAAGCCAGAGTGCGGCTACCTTAATGATGGATAAAACAGTTGTCTATGCAGAAATCTCATCAGTGGATGACCTCAGAGTTCTAGCCGAGGAACCCAAAAACAAACCCCAAACACCCAAAATGTTCCGCTTCTAAAAGACAATGGTATGATGAGACGGAAGAGGCTCTTGTATAGAATTTCACTTTCAGTCAAGGCAGTTTCTCTGCATGAAACTCAGGCTGCTCTCCCCAGAGAATAGTGCGTCGCCGTAAGAGCAGCGCCACACGTTATTCAAACAGTTTCATGTCAGCAATAATTGCACTTGTTTTGTTATTGTTAGTGTTGTTGATGTTGTTGTTGTAGTTGTATATTTCTGTTTGTTTTGTTTCCCCCACGAGAGAGTGGTATATGCTTTACAGAAGTTTACCTTAGAAAACTCTTCTTGTTACCGTGCGTGTTTTAATTTTTTGTTTACTTGCGTTAACTGTGTGTTGCTTACAGGGCCTCACTTTTTATCGTCTTAGCTGAAAGACTAGCACTTGGAGCATGAGACTCGTGACCTGACATTCTATCTGAGGACAAGGGCTTCAGACTCTGATACGTAGTCTTTTCCCTCTCTGGAGTTAACACTGATTCCGCACCCACTCCTCTGCAAATCCTTCAGCTCAGACTATAAATCAAGGTCTGGCGTGAGAAACCCATGCACAACTTTTTCTAAACACACACACACATAAACCTCCATTTTTCGAAGAAGAATGAGTCATTAAATTGATGGAAGTATGGCTTGCACGAACAGACCCAGCATGCAATCTTTGGGGTAGAGGAGAATGAGCTTCATCAGGCTGGACCGATTTCCCCAGACTCTGTGTATTGATTAAAATCTGGGTGCAGTGTTCCCTTGACTCCTTAATTAACGAGTTCTCGGTCAAGCCCCAGCTTTCTGGTAAAATTCCAGCCACCGCAGAGACGCCTGTTCGAGGGTATTTTCCCCCTGGAGTTAA
>CM060317.1:37091046-37096046 GCA_030674155.1 Stramonita haemastoma | reverse complement strand
ACTACATTGCAAGAGACATTAGAGAGAGGAAGACGCAGGGGCAGACATATAAATTGGACAAAAATCGTCAAAGGCTGGACCAGCCTTGACATGGCTGTGCTACTGCAAAAGGCTACAGACAGACACACCAGCCTGGAGAACACTGTCGAACAACAACGCAAATCTCGTGTCCTACCGACGACCGTTATAATTCATGAGAATGATGACAAAAATAATCCCTTTCTAAAAAAAACAACAACTCAGTTCCTTCTCACTATGATAATAAAATCTACATCTAGGCAATGTTGTCCAAAGCGTCTCTCATTTTTGTGAAAGGCACTCCTGTCATTGTTTCTCCCATTTTTCAGAGAGAAGAGAGAGAGAGAGAGAGAGAGAGAGAGAGAGAGAGAGAGAGAGAGAGAGAGAGAGGAGAGAGAGAGAGAGAGAGAGAGAGAGAGAACTCGAACTCGGAACTCGGATGTTTATTGTACATCGGCCACAGGCCATTATACAAAACAAATGAAGAAAAAAAAATGGAGGGGGGGGGGGAGGGGCTGCAGGAGACATGCTTGTCAGTAATGTCAAATTTACAACAAAATTTAAGCTTACAAAACATGGTGTGATAAAGAAAACATCTAATAATATAACATAATTATTCAAATATACTGACATTCAATGTTTACGATGTCTGAAAGATGTCAAACAATTGAGAGAGAGAGACAGAGAGACAGAGAGAAAGGGTAGTGGTGTGTGTGTGTGTGTGTGTGTGTGTGTGTGTGTGGTGTGTGTGTGTGTGTGTGTGTGTGTGTTGTTGTGTGCGTGCGTGTGTGTGTGTGTGTGCGCGTGTGTGTGCGCGTGTGTGTGCGTGTGTACAGCTCATCATCAGTAATTGCATCGCCTCTGGTATCATAGACATCCGATTGCAGATCTGCAAAATAATAACACAATAACACAATTAATAACACATCAAAAAAACAAAAACAAAAACAAAAAAATCAAACAAAAAAACAGGAAGAAGTATCATAGTACAAACAAGTCAACCATGGGATTGCGTTAATGAGTCGGAACGTGAAACCTCAATTACTTCATTTCGATCAGAGATCATACTGTCATTACAATTACAATATTACTTGTTACGTCTATACAACCAAACAAAAGACGCAGGATGAGTTCGTTGGGAAATCATTGAGTCATACTGAATAACTTTCATATCAAACCTCACCTATCACAATTCTAGATCGTTTTTTAATGCCATGGAAAATAAATCTAGACAAATTCTCTTTGTGCTGCTCACTTTGTAACTGAAGCAGTATTGATAATGGTAAATAAACTGAGTCTCTTAAAAATTTTGACCGTATATCAGAGTACATAAGGCATTCGTACAGAAAATGCTTTTCATTTTCAATTTTGGATGTGCAAAAGGGACATGATTTTCTTTGATTTGATTCACTATAGCGATGCATGTTATTGTTAAGGGGTAGAACACCACATCTTATCTGTGCAAGTGCAACTCTAAAGCAGTAAACGTCAGTAGTCATAAGATACTTCTCCCTCTCAAACACTGTTTTGAATGATCGGTACTGCCTGTATGTATCTCTGTCTCTTAATGCACCAGACCATTCCTGTATGAACATGTCAATCAGACGCTGTTTGAACATATTAAGAAAAGTTTTCACATTGCCAACACCCTGATGCAGCCAAACTACATTAAATCCTGATACACATAGAATTAATCTTATTTGTGACACCCAACAGTCTTTTCCCTTTTCATCTAGACACAGTAACATTTCGTAAGCTTTACGTGGCAGTCGTTGTTGTTCCATTGCTAACAATTTAAACCAGTATCTGAGTGAGTTTATATAAGAATTAATATACAGGGGATAACGTCCCAAATCGCCATACACCATTTTGTTAGGAGTACGGGTTGGAACGCCTAAAAACCTCTTACATGCCCTGAGGTGGACTTTCTCAATGTCATTCAAACGTTGAAGACCCCAAATTTCAGATGAATACAGTAAAACTGGCTGTATTTTGGTGTCAAAAATCTTAAAGTATGTGCTTGGAGCCATGTCCGAATACGTTTTGAAAACTTTATTCACACTAAGAAGTGCTTTTTTTCCTTTTGTTACCAGATGTTTGGTACCTCGTTTAGCACTAATTTTAGTAGTAAAATTGTAACCTAGGTAACAGTATTCGTTGACAATTTCAAGTGAAACATTATCATAGAACCATTTTTCTTTTTCACCAAGGAAGCCACCTTTACGAAAAACCATAATTTTAGTTTTATCTTTATTTACATTGAGTTTCATATTCTCACAACAGACCTTTAGACAATTTAACTGATTCTGGAGACCAGAAGGAGTATTGGACAGTAAAACTACGTCGTCAGCAAAAAGTAATAGAAACAATTCGGTAAGTTCAGGTAACATTTGAATACCATGTCTTCCATTTAACGAGATGTAGTCAGCTAACTGGTTAATGAATATTGAAAACAGATTAGGGCTTAATACACACCCTTGACGGACACCAACAGGACAAGCAAAAAAGTCAGACAACTGAAAATCCACCCTTACACAAGACAGCAGAGAGTTATACATGGCTCTTAAAGAACATAAAAACTTTCCTTTTATCCCGTTGTTTCTCAGACATTCTAAAAGTTTACCATGGTGGACAGAGTCAAACGCTTTCCTAAAATCTAAAATCTATGAAAGCAACATATAACTTTTGCCCTTTTCTACTTAAACATTTTTGGACTATAGAATAAAGAGAAAAAATCTGATCAGTAGTGGAATAATGCTTCCGGAAGCCAGCTTGAGATTCAGAAATCAGCATGTTCTCCTCAAGCCACAGGTACAATCTGCAATTTAAAATGGTGGTATAACATTTAGACAGTATACTAAGCAGAGAAACACCCCGATAATTATCCATTTTTTCTGTGTCACCCTTTTTATGTAAAGGTACAACAATTGCTTTAGTCCACTCTTGTGGATACTCACCTTTATCAAATAAATTATTAAACAACTTTGTCAAAAATAATACAACATCTTTTCCACCTGACTTTAACATTTCTGCACATATGCCATCAAGCCCAGTTGCTTTGCCACTTTTTAATTTCCTGATAGCATGTTGAACTTCCTCTACTGTTATAACTCTGTTTAGAAAGTGATTTGGTTCTTCAAATTTATCAAAATCTGGTATATCTTGGTGCTCATTATTGTCACTACTAAAGACATTTTTGAAATGACTATACCAGTCATTTATAGTGAGATTACTACTTGTTTTATTTGTTCTTTGCGTGCATCCCATATTTCTGACTTCTTTCCAAAATGATTTTGGATCCAGCTTGTCTGATGCAAGTGCAGCAGCTCTTTCTTTTTTAAAATTGCGTTTTTTCTGTTTTATCAAATTTTTATATAGCTTCCGAGCCTGTATATAATGAGAGAGAGAGAGAGAGAGAGAGAGAGAGAGAGAGAGAGAGAGAGAGAGAGAGAGAGAGAGAGAGAGAGAGAGAGAGAGAGAGAGAGAGAGAGAGAGAGAGAAAGACAGACAGACAGACAGACACAGAGAGAGACAAAGACAGACAGACAGACAGAGAGGGGACCAAAAAGCAGGTAAACAGTTCCAAGATGGACTACAGCCAAAAATGAAACCTGACATGCAGAACAACTTTACACTGTGCACACACACACACACACACACACACACAGATTGCGATCAAAGAAAAGCTGACCAGTGGAACCCTCTCCTCTACTCTCTCCTCCTTTAAGGAAACACCAGAGGTTTGGATAGGAGGGAACACATTCACACACACACACACGCACACGCACGCACGCACACACACACACACACACACACACTCTCTCTCTCCACACACACACACTCTCTCTCACGCACACGTACACGTACACACACACAGAGAATATGACCATGCTGAAAGGCAACAGAGGTTTCTGAGGCCACTAGCCTATCAGGCATGCAAGAACTTTAAGCTGTGAGGAGGGAATATGGCTATTGAACCTTGGGGTACTAGCCATCGTTCTGATATAAGTGGTTGTGGCCTGTTGGGTTAATAACTGGGGGGCTAAGTTGATGGCTGGCTTCAGTTCAGTAGGCCTATAACACAGTCTGATTTCAACAGTTTAGTGTTTCGTTAAGGGAAATGGTACATAGATTTTATTTTTTATTTTATTTTAGTTTATACCACTTTATGTCACAGCAGATTTTTCTGCGTGAAATTCGGGCTGCTCTCCTCGGGGAGAGCGCGTCGCCACAAGTGCAGCGCCTACCCATTATAGTAGATAGATAGATGGATAGTCAGACAGACAGATGGCTAGATAGATACACGTGATGGTGTAAATCACTACTGGCCGTTGAACACAGCGGGGTGTGTGTGTGGTTGGTTGGGTATGGGGTTAAGTGAGTTGTGTGCTGCCACTGAAACTAAGTGGTGGTGGCATTTGGCTTAGTTTTTGATGGCTTGTTTTGACACGTGATGTAGTTTTCACGATTTGGTGTTTCGAGTTTTAGGAAACGTGCATGTGTGTGTGTGTTTGTGTGTGTGTGTGTGTTGTGTGTGTGTGTGTGTTGTGTGTGTGTGTGTGTGTGTGTGTGTGTGTGGTTGTGTGTGTGTGTGTGTGTGTGTGTGTGTGGTGTGTGTGGGTGTGTTGGTGTGGTTGTGGTGTGGTTGGTGTGGTGTGTGGTGTGTGTGTGTGTGTGTGTGTGGTGTGTGGTGTGTGTTGTGTGTGTGTGTGTGGTGTGTGTGGTGTGTGTGTTGTGTGTGTGTGTTGTGTGTGTGCTGTGTTTTGTGTGTGATGTGTTGTGTTGTATGTTGTGTGTGGTGTTGTGTGTGTGTGTGTGTGTGTGTGTGTGTGTGTGTGTGTTGTGTTGTGTTGTGCGAGAGAGACAGATTGAGAGAGAGAGAGATAGAGAGAGAGACAAAGACAGAGATACAGATAGAGACAGAGATACAAACACAGAGAGAAAGAGACACAGAGAGAGTAGAGAAATCAATCAATCAATCA
>CM060317.1:37076046-37078546 GCA_030674155.1 Stramonita haemastoma | reverse complement strand
AAGAAGCGTGGATAGAAGAACAATGCAACAACATCGAAGCTGGAATGGCCAAGGGAAACAGCAAAACAGCTTACAACACTCTGAAAGCACTAACTAAAACCACACAGCCTAAAGCCTCTGTTATTGAAGACAAAGAAGGAAATCTTTTAACGGAAAACAATGCCATCCTCCAACGCTGGACAGAATACTGTGAGGGATTGTATAACTACCCACTACGCCCAGATACCAACATAGTTTCCAACAAACCCCCTGAACACCAAGATAAAGACCCACCAATACTAAGGTGTGAAGTAGACACAGCTATTAAACAATTGAAGAAGGGGAAGTCCCCTGGAATCGATAACATCCCAGCTGAACTCATAAAAAATGGAGGGAATGAAACAGCAAGGCGATTCACAGATCTTTGTTAGAAGATCCACAACACCAAAGAATGGCCAAAAGAATGGACACAGTCTCTTGTAATACCCCTGCCAAAGAAAGGAAACCTCAAGCAATGCCAAAACTACAGAACCATCAGTCTCATAAGCCATCCTAGCAAGATCATGCTGCAGGTAGTCCTCAACAGACTGAAAAACCAAGCAGAAAAACTCCTGGCAGAAGAACAAGCGGGCTTTAGACCAAAACGCAGCACAATGGAACAAATTTTCAACCTGAGAATTCTGATAGAGAAGCATCTCCAACACCAAAAAGACTTGTACCACAATTTTATAGACTTCAAAAAGGCCTTTGACAGGGTATGGCATGACGGCCTCTGGCAAGTACTCAGGCACTTCAACATTGACAACTGCCTAATTGAAGTCATCAAGGCTCTGTATGAGAATGCAAGAAGTGCAGTTTTCATGAACAATCACGTGGGCGAGTTCTTCAAGACCACGGTTGGAGTCCGCCAGGGCTGCCTTCTCTCACCTGTACTCTTCAACCTCTTCCTCGAAAACATCATGACAGAGACACTGCAAAACCACCACACTTCCATCTCCATTGGTGGAAGACCCCTTTGCAAGCTCAGATTTGCAGATGACATTGACCTCATGGGCAGCAGCAAACAAGAACTGCAAATCCTCACAGACAGTCTAACAGATCGAGCGAGCGCATACGGCATGGAGGTTAGTACAGAGAAATCGAAGATCATGGTCAACAGCGCGAGTAATGACAGCACGGAAATAAAGATGAATGGAGAAATATTGGGAGAGGTGAGCCAATTCAAATACTTAGGCTCCATCCTAACAAAAGATGGCACATCAAACAATGAAGTGAAAGCTCGCTTTGCAACAGCAACATCTGCTCTAGTCAGACTCCAGAGGATCATCAGAAGCAACAACATCAGCTTCTGCACCAAATACCACCTCTACAAATCCCTGGACTCTAACAGCAGAGTTAGAGAGGAGAATCCAAGCATTCGAGAACAAGTGCCACAGAAGACTCCTCAAAATATCATACAAAGAACAAGACCAATAACGATGTGAAAGAAGAAATCAAAAAGCGTGTGGGCCCCAAGAGCTTTTGCTCTCCACCATAAAGAGGAGAAAGCTGATGTGGTTTGGTCACACCACAAGACAACACCCTAGCAAAAACCATCTTGCAAGGAACAGTCGAGGGCAAGAGAAGAAGAGGCCGCCAAAAGAAATCATGGGTTGACAACATCAAAGACTGGACTGCCCAACCCCTGCAACACCTCCTACTAGCCACACAGGATCGTGAAGCATGGAAAAAGATCTCCGTTGCGTCTTCTCTCATGTCCCCTTACGTCCTTTGGGACATGGGACTGAGTGAGTGAGTGAGTGAGTGACATGGGATAAGTTCTGCATTTACTATTTTCATCATGCCATCCATATGAAAAAAAAGAAAACAACAACAATCTCAAACAAGAGCAAAAAAAAACAAACAAAAGCTGATACAGTCCAAAATGATAAATACACATCATTTGCATCTTAAAGGGGAATAGCATACTGGTCAGAGCATTGTGCTCATGGTTTAATGACCTGGCATCAAACCAGGGTTCCGACCTCCACTGAGACACCCGTTTAAGAGGAATTTTACTCTGGAGTTAACATCATTACTGACTCCACTCCCCACAAAAGGCCTTAGCTTTGAATCAGACTATGAACCAAGTTCCTGTGTGCAAATGCAAACAGAATACCTTGCACATGTGTTTAGAAACGTTATGTCTTTCTGAAGAGTATACCATTGCATACCAGTAAGAACAACTAACAGAAATAAAGATCCATACCCACTGGTCTCATGTTTATACCTCCTCCCCACAGTTAGAATGTGGCTACATTCATGGTGTGCAAACATGTTGTATACACAAAACTCTCACCATTGATGAACCTGCAGAGGTCTAGCCGAGGGACAAAGAAACAACCCCAGAGCTCCCAACACCTCACCACCCCATCACCAGAAAGGTACACACCAAGTGAAAGACACGACACATTCTAGCAGCTCGCTGTCCATTGTTTGAAGATCCTTTTTTTTCATGGGCTATTTCTCACCAACTTGTCTC
>CM060317.1:37058546-37061046 GCA_030674155.1 Stramonita haemastoma | reverse complement strand
AGAATAATTCTGTTCTGACAGCTAAATCATTCAAAACTTTTCAGACAGAAAGGGAAAGTTTTTCTTTTTTTCGTTCTGAGAAAAAAAAGTACACTTATACAGACATGAGAGAAACACGATTTCTTAAATGTTGATTGTTCTTTCCTATAGCAACAGATGCTACATAACCTATAGATGATAGTTATTCATAGCAATTTGCACTTGGTTACAATGTATGCTGGTTGAAAACTGCTGACAGTATTTTAGATCTAACGGTGAAGAGGAAAAAAAGAGCTAATGTATGGACCTCCCTCACCCCCCCCCTCCCTCCATAACGAGTTGTGTTTATTGGTGATGGGCATTAAACCATTAACAGCGTACGTAGTATATCATGACTTTTCTTCTGTTAAAAAACATTACCCATTTGAACTACTGTTAAAGAATCAATGACAGAGAGAGAGGAGAGAGAGAGAGAGAGAGAGAGAGAGAGAGAGGAGAGAGAGAGAGAGAGAGAGAGAGAGAGAGAGAGAGAGAGAGAGAGAAGAGAAGAGAGAGGAGAGAGAGAGAGAGAGGAGAGAGGAGAGAGAGGGAGAGAGAGAGAGAGAGAGAGAGAGAGAGAGGAGAGAGAGAGAGAGAGAGGAGAGGAGAGAGAGGAGAGAGAGAGAGAGAGAGAGAGAGAGGGAGAGAGAGAGAGAGAGAGAGAGAGAGAGAGAGAGAGAGAGAGAGAGAGAGAGATGAGAGAGAGAGAGAGAGAGAGAGAAGACAGACAGACAGACAGACAGGAGCACAGAGAGAGACAGACAGACAGAGAGAGAGATTAAAAAATTAATAAAAATTTAAAAATTACCATCAAGATCCACTTTCTTAGACATCCACAAACTTACCTTGAAAACACATAACACAACACTCCAATACCTCTTCCAACCCCGACACGACTTGAGTTTATATAACTATCCTGACACATATTCAACCCCACCTAAAACTTATTCAGAAGAGAAAGCTCATACAGTACACAGGGTTAACACGACTTCGATCACCGAAGTTCAGCCGGCCCCAATTTGCATAAATCATGTCGGGAGACACTTGCCATTACTTTGCCTCTCTTCTCCCATAATTCATGATCTTGTTTCAAAATACTGGTCGATGCTTGTAACGCTTTGTGACTCTTTTTTTATATACTTGTTCTTTTCTTTTTTTGAAGTCTGCTACAAGCAAAATGCCATCTAGGTACAAAAAGTTTAACCTCTAAAAAAATGATGAGCGACTACAGAGAGTAGTCTGTGTTTTAAGGTCCGTTTTTGGGAGGTTAAAAGTGTTAACTAAAAAAAAATTACAAAATAAGAAAAACAATTATGCTTGACAGAGAGACAGCAACGTCATGTGGACTATTCTTGGCAATTATACTTTGAAGTCATTGTAGAACCATGCTTGTTTTTTGTGTTGCTGCTGACAGTTGTGATGATAAAACAATGTAGAAAAAAAGGAAGGAGAAGAAAACAAACAATGTGAAGAGAGGGGCCAATGCAGGAAGAGCGTGAAGAGTGTGTAAAATATACATTTAACGACACTGAATACTGATGAGTAAAAGGTAAAAAAAGGTAAAGGTGTTCCATAACCTAGGCGGTCATAGGGGAGCAAGGTGTCAGAGACCTCAGCTTTTCTAGGGGCCAGCTATATTGAGGGCAGCGCCCATCTCCTCTCCCTCGATGCTTTACCTTCCCTGAGCCTAAAGAGGGTAGGTACACCCATTTACAGCTGGGTGAACTGGGGGGAGTACTGAAGCCAAGGCGCACAAACGGTCACCCACCCAACTTGTAACCACGCTCGACGCTACTTAACCTGACTGGGGGAAAGCGAGTGCTCTGACCACTGAGCTATCCCGCCCCTGACTGTTTGAGTACAGAACAAAATTAGTGGCATAATATCATGATTGTTGTGAACGTCATAGATTTATGTTGTTAAAAAAAAAAGACTACCCATTATTAATGAGAGTAGAAAGAGTAAGAGAAAAGAGAGAGAGATGAGATGAGAGAGAGAGAGAGAGAGGAGAGAGAGAGAGAGGAGAGACGAGAGAGAGAGAGACAGAGAGAGACAGAGAGAGACAGAGAGAGACAGAGGCGAGACGAGACAGAGAAACTAGAGACAGAGAGACAGAAGAGAACAAGAATTTCATAACACCAACACATATTACCAGAAATTGAAATAACTTTGTTCAGAAAGACTCCATCATAAGCACAAAGAAATGTTGCTAAAAAAGCACTCGCCATAAAGTCTCTCTCCTGCCCACCATGATGATGAATAAGCTTGTTTCCAAGCTAGTCGAGGCAGAAGCCTTTTTTTTTGCCATCCTTTTAGATCGGCCCTTTTGAAGTCTGCTGCTGGTGATTGGTGTCCAGACACACCGGCTCGTTCTTCGTTATCTTTATGTTATTTTATTTATACTTTCATTTCATACCACTTTATATTAAGTCAGGGCAGATTTCTCGGCGTGAAATTCGGGCTGCTCTCCCGGCCGGGAAGA
>CM060317.1:37051046-37053546 GCA_030674155.1 Stramonita haemastoma | reverse complement strand
TGACGCGTGAAATGCACAAACGGTGACGTATTACATAGAGATGGGAGGCAGGGGGCGGGGGGTTTGGTAGCAATATGGCCGTCACTGTTTTTCTTTCATCTGCTTGAAACATTCCTAGCTTGTGTTCAGGATATGATTGTTGATTGATGGATTGAAGTGGTGTGGCTTCAAAGATATATATGTATGACTCTTTTACAGAGAGAGAGACAGAGAGAGAGAGAGAGAGAGAGAGAGAGAGGAGAGAGAGAGAGAGAGAGAGAGAGAGAGAGAGAGAGAGAGAGAGAGAGAGAGAGAGAGAGAGAGAGAGAGCAGACAGACAGACAGACAGACAGAGACAGAGAGACAGAGACAGAGAGACAGCAAAGAGAAAGGGACGGGAGGGGGGGAGGGCGGAGAGAGAGAGAGAGAGAGAGAGGAGAGAGAGAGAGAGAGAGAGAGAGAGAGAGAGAGAGAGAGAGAGAGACAGAGACACAAGAGAAGAGAGACAGTAGGGGGGAGAGGAGGAGGAGAGAGAGAGAGAGAGGAGGGAGGAGAGAGAGAGAGAGAGAGAGAGAGAGAGAGAGAGAGAGAGAAGAGAGAAGAGAGAGAGAGAGAGAAGAGAGAGAAGAGACAGACAGACAGACAGACAGAGACAGAGACAAAGAGAAAGACACAGAGAGGATATATAAACAGACATACAGACAGAAGAGATGAGAGACAGAGACAGAGAGAAGCATACAGAGAAAGAAACAAGAGACATACAGTCGACAGACAGAGACAAAGACAACGAAGAGAAAGACAACGGTAGGTAAGGGGAAGAAAAACAGGGGCAGAAAGAAGAGGCGAATTTCTACCACCAACATAATCCCAGATCAACGTTGGAAGAAAAAAGAAAAGGGACTGTATCAACAGACTTCTGTTGGTCGCGATGAACATAGAGAGAAAAGCTGGCATGGTATTCTAAGTCTACTTTTAGTTCATGCAAGGTTTTGGTAACAACACATGATAATGTGATAAAGATGAAGAGGAAGAGAAGAGATGAGAAGGGAAGAGAGGAGGTAGGTGAGAAGAGGAGAAGAGAGTAGAGTAGAGGAGAACAGACTAAGAGGAGAGGAGAGAAGATAGAGAAAGGAAGAGAATAAAGAAGAGAAGAGAAGAGAAGAGGAGAGGAGAGAAGATAGAAGGGGAGAGAAGATAGAAGAAGTAAAAAAAAAAAGAGAGAGACAGAGAGAGAGAGAGACAAAGCAAGGCAAGGCAAGGCAAGGCAAGGCAAGGCAAGGCAAGGCAAGGCAAAGTCTTTTATTCGAGGATAATAGATAAGCACTCGTGTGCTTTTTTACATCCAGTCCCGCCCTTTTCAGGGATACATCAAGTTGAAAAGATACTAAACGATAAAACTTTACGCAGTACCAAACAACACACAAGAATAAGGACACTATATATGATAAGGTAATAAAAATGCACTCGATCAGAAGACAAAAATCAGAAGTCACAATAAAAAGATTTTGATTATGGAAGAATAGAAAAGTGTTAATAGGTAAAGAGCAAACAAGAGAACAAGATGAAATAAACAACTGAAAACATCAATCCACCACCATCTGTCAAAAGTTATACATGTGATATAAATCATACATTTGGATAAAAGGGGGGGGGGGAATTTAACTAATATCCTTATTGGAGGGGGGGGGGAGATACTACCAATAAAAATATAAATAAAATAAAATGAAATAAGAAAAAAAGAAAAAAAAGTTACATAAAACATCCTAGATGTTTCAAAAGAATAGGCACAGGAGAGAGAGGGAGGGGGAGGGAGGGAGAGAGAGAGAGAGAGAGAGAGAGAGAGAGAGAGAGAGAGAGGAGAGAGAGAGAGAGAGAGAGAGAGAGAGACAGACAGACAGACAGACAGACAGAGACAGAGAGATAGACAGACAGACAGACAGATAGACAGACAGACAGATAGACAGCTAGCCAGCCAGCCAGACAGAGCTTATCATCTTATTTCTAAACTTTCTTACACTTATGAAAGTGTCCATTATTCAGGTCATTAAACAAATTCCCTAACAACCCCCCATTCCCCTATCTTTCCATCGACTACACCATTCTCATCCCCCGTCTCCTGGTGTCTTCACACACACAAGCACATACGCACACACAAACACACACACATACGCACACACACAAACACACACAAACCACACACACACACACAAACACATACACACACAAACACATACATACACAAACACACACACATACACAGAAAAAAAGAAAGAAAGACATAAAAATCAGTTTTGCAAAGCAACCCTCACACATGGTTAATGAACTGTCACAGGACCATACAAAAACCCAACCAGGTCAAACGTACAGGGCAAAACAGAAAAAAAAACAAACACTCGCCACTCATGTCCCCAACCCTGCTCTCCACGTCACCTGATTTTATTTTCAAAAAGCAGGCAAGCTAGAAAATCTTTTTTTTAGTATTTTTTTTCTTTACCACAGTGCCTTTAAGGTCGTCAATCAG
>CM060317.1:37038546-37046046 GCA_030674155.1 Stramonita haemastoma | reverse complement strand
CTCTCTCCCTCCTTTCTCTCTCTCTCTTTCCACCAAGGATCCACCACAGTCAGAAAGAAACTAAGGTACGGTGGCTTCAGAATGAAGTGTGCAATGGTCTTGCCGGTCAGTCATCATCTGACACTGGGAGCGGCGACAGGACAGGACAGGACAGGACAGGCAGCAGCAGCAGCAGCAGCAAAGGGAGAGGTGGCCTTTGAAGTGACGGCAACCAGGAACAGGAATAATGATTACACCCAGCTAACGGCACCGCCACCGCCACCACGCAATAGAGAGACGCTGTCTTCTTTTTTTTTTTTTTTTTTTTCACCACCGTTGACATCCCAGGAATGCTTTTGAGAAAAGCCGAGTGGTTCTACACAGACACACACACATGCGCGCGCACGCACGCACGCACACATGCACGCTTACATACACACACGCGAGCGCGCTCATGCACGCACGCATACACACATGCGCCCACGGACACACGCACGCATGCATGCACCTACGAAGGCAGGTTTACACACACACACACACACATACACACGTATGTGCGCGCGTGCGCGCACATACACACGCGCGCGTGCACTCACACATATTCTATCTGAAAATAAATGCTTGACTTTGATTTTGACTTTAGCGCGCGCGCGCGCGCACACACACACACACACACACAACAGTCTATCTCTCTGTATGTCTGTACATCTCTCTCTCTCTCTCCGTCTCTGTATCTCTCCCTTCCACTCTCTCCCCTCTATCTCTATCAATATTATATATGTAAAACTAATTAAAACTTATCTCCAGACAGCTGTAATGACAGCCAGTAAGGAAGAAGGTGTTGTGTCTTTGAACTCCAAAGAGTCTGACCACACAGATGCTAGAACCAAAGCGCACAGAGAACTAGGTCTTTCATCCCTATCAGTCCATGAAATCGTGTTTTTTTTAAAGCTTGGCATCAGCATCTGGTTCATAAAGGAAGAAAAGTTTTATAATCCCCTGTGTTAACTCAAGGTGCAGACTTATACTAGTCTTTAATTCTCTACCTAATCCGATCCAATCATGTTGTTTATAGCCCACACAGGCCATATTGGGGCAGTCACCTCGGTCAAATTTAAAACTGAAATGAAAAAACTGTGCCAGTTCATACAGTTTTAAAACAGGGTTATAAAACGAACTTGGACTATCCTTGCATGTATTGTCGCCCTGGTCAACCATAAGGTCCAGCTTGCAAGAATGGGCATGCAGGAGATAAAGCCTACAAATAAAAGATCCTGTAGTTCATGTCAGCGTTGACTAGATTAAAGAAGCAAAATAAAGTACCCACCCAGCAAGCATCTAAAGGACGGGATAGCCGGGTGGTCGAGAGTGATGCGCTCGTGATCTGTTGACCCGGGTTCGAATCTCGTTCAAGAGGATTTTTCCCTGGAGTTAACATCAGTGCCAACTTCACTCTCCCCCAAAAGTCTTTCGGATGAGACTATAAACCGAGGTCCCGTGTGCGAATCCACGCAGAACATCTTGCACACACGTTAAAACCTGTTCTGATTTTCGGAAGAGTAGGCCAGTGGGAATGGATAACAAAATTTGCAAAACTAAATACACACGGAGACTGAATTTTAAAAAAAGTACATGAGTGCTTATTCCATCATCCTCAAAATAAAAAGAATAAATAGATAAAAATTTTAAAAAATTCAAATATCTGGAAAGACCTCCATCTGAATCTACAAAATTCAACTTCTCTAAGAGATCTGCTTTGAAAAAAGTAAGATCATTGCACCAACGACTCCTCCAAGAGTTAAAGAAGATAAGAACAAGAAAAGTGGGGCAGAAAAAAGAGACGTGCCACATCGTTGGTAGAACACTGGCACCAGTGCAGTTTTTAAGACGATGTGTAGTGGCAGTGAACACAAGTGGACCATTACCGGTACCCTGGCAGACACATTGCCCTGCAAATCAAAACTCGATAGTTTCTGTTCTGTTCTTTGCGTTTCTCCCCTGCGTCTTGAGTTGAGAGTTTTAAAACGTTTGTTTCATTTCTGTTTAACCATTAACGTCTAGGTTAACTTATTTATCTAAGTACTGCGGAAATCGAATGATCATAATAACACACAAGTACACACTCACACACACAAACATACACACAAAGAGAAAGGAAGGAAAGAAAGAGAGAGAGAGAGAGAGAGAGAGGAGAGGAGAGAGAGAGAGAGAGAGAGAGAGAGGAGAGAGAGAGAGAGGAGAGAGAGAGAGAGAGGAGAGAGAGAGAGAGAGAGAGAGGCAGAGAGAGAGAGGCAGAGAGAGAGAGGCAGAGAGATATAGAGAAACATAGAGACAGAGAGAGAGAATGGGTGACAGAAACACACTGATATGGAGACAAATAAGACAGAAAAGACAGAGGAAGACAGTGACAGCGACATCAAGACATAAAAAAAAGGAAACGAGAGAAACTCAGTCACAAAATCAGATAACATACCTAAAAGAAGAAACTATCCCAAAACAGTACACGTAGCATACACAAAGTACACAGAACCCTAAAACTGCTAAATATTCATTGTCAGACAGTCGATAGCAGGTAAGGAGAAAATATTAATGTGTCTTTGAACTCAGTGGAGGCTGGAAAGAGAGAAGGGGGAAAAATAAAGGTACTACCATACGGGCGATAGGACACTGACCCCATAGCAGTTTTCAAGACGATGGCTTCTGACAGAGAAAACAAATGGACTGTTACCCTGGCGGAGTGTGTGTCATAAAAACCTAAAGTGGGCAATTTGGTTTTCCGGTGTTTTTGTTTCTTAGCTTGTCGAGTGTTGAGTCTTTTTTCAATGCCTTGTTTGATCATTTGCTTTTTTCTAGAATGAGTTTATTGGCTTGTTGGTCTTCTGCTGGTATTTTTTCTTTCGTTTCGTTTCGTTTCTTTTTTTTCATTTTCTTTTCTTTCTTTCTTTTTATGTCTTTCTGTCTTCCTTCCTTCCTTCCTTTCTGTCCTTCTTTCTTTCTTTTTAGCTGTCTGTCTGTCTGTTTGTCTTTAGTTATTTTTTTCTTTGTTTCTTTGTTTGTTCGTTTCTTTCTTTCGTTTTCTTTCTTTCTTTTTTCTTTTTTCTTTCTTTCCTTCTTTCTTTTATTTTCCTCTTTAAATCTATTAAAAAAAACTGACACAAGGAAAGTTTCATTCATTCATTTATTTATCCACCCATCCATCCATCCACCTTTTTTACCGGAAGGAAAAAAACAACACATGAGTGCTTATTCCATCATATTCGAAATAAATGAAACAACAAACAAATAAATAAATAAACAAATAAATAAATAAATAAATAATAATTCATTCATTCATTCATTCATTCAGTCTGTCAGTCAGTCAATCAGTGCTTCAAGCAGTCACTTGTTCGATCACTTCCTTCTAGTTTCTCTTTTGTATAAATCTGAACTGGCTTGTTTTTATCGGAAATATGCTGTCATCAATGGCAGTTTGAAATTCTAAGGGCAGCGTGTGAACGACTGATCAAATTTGATGAATGTATTGCATCGATCATTGAATGTCAGTTTGACATGAACAATATCCCAAAGCCCAGATAAGTCAGTTCCAATAGTAAAATTATAGAGAGACAGAGAGACAGAGAGACCGAAAGACACACACACACACACACACATACAGAGAGAAAGAGAAAGAAAGAGAGAGAGTGAGAGAGAGAGAGAGAGAGAGAGAGAGAGGAGAGAGAGAGAGAGAGAGAGGAAGAGAGAGAGAGAGAGAGAGAGAGAGAGGAGAGAGAGGGAGAGAGAGAGGGAGGAGGGGCGGAGAGAAAAAGGGAGGGAGGAGGGAGGGAGAGAGGGAGGGAGGGAGACAGAGACAGAGAGACAGACAGAGACAAAGACAAAGAGACAGAGAAACAGAGAAAGACAGAGAGAGAAAGTCAGAGACAGACAGACAGACAGACAGACAGAGCGAGTACTTGCAAAATTCAGAGAGAGGTATTTAAAAAGTAAAATACTTAGCGACACAGATAGATATAAAAAAAAAAAAATACACAGTACAGAAGCAGACAGAAACACACACACATACACACACACACACACACACACACACATACACACACACACACACACACACACACACACACACACACACACACACACAGAAACCATGAACAACCAGACTTAACCAGAAAACATCCTAACCCATTTTCAGAAAATCCCACGTAAACGAAAACCTCTTCAGTCTGGATAGAGACAAGAAAAACCCCAGCACGTCCCACACGGTTAGTAGCTTCTTGACACCAGAGCAATTCTGCAGGAAAATGTGTCCTGACAGGGCCAACAGATGGACCATTACCTTGGCTAAACAAGGTGTCCCCTCACAGAGAGCCGAGTGACTGAGTAGCTGGCTTGTGGCGCTTGTGCCTTTTTAACTGCAGCGCTGGAGCATCAGAAGATTTAGAAAGAATGTGTAAGCATCAGAAAATTTAGATAGACTGTGTAGTTTATACATTTACTTTGAGGACACGTAGACGATGAAGAAGAATTGCGAAGAAGAAGAATTGTACAGAATGCGAAGAAGAAAAATTGCAAAGAAGAAGAATAGCAATGAAGAAGAATTGCAAAGAAGAAGAATTGCGAAGAAGAAGAATTGTAAAGAAGAATTTCGAAAAAGAATTGCAAAGAAGAATTGCGAAGAAAAATGGCAAAGAAGAAGACGAAGAATTGCGAAGAAGAAGAATTGCGAAGAAGAATTGCAAAGAAGAAGAAGAATTGCAAGAAGAAGAAGAAGAAGAAGAATTGCAAAAAGAAGAAGAAGAAGAAGAAGAAGAAGAAGAAGAAGAAGAAGAAGAAGAAGAAGAAGAAGAAGAAGAAGAAGAAGAAGAAGAAGAAGAAGAAGAAGAAGAAGAAGAAAAAAGAGAAGATTATGGACCAAAATCCTGAGTTAAAAACAAAAGGAGATGAGACAGTGGATGAAAAGAAGGGTCATTTGCATTCTATTTGCTGCCAAATTACTAGGTTTCTAGCCACTGGTAGGTGCTTTCTTTTTGAGGTCAACAAACCAATACTTGTTCAGATAAAAAATAAGGAAATACATCGTAATATCCATTCAACTACTTTGTACTTAATAATTCTTTGAAAAAAAACCTGGCGCCACCCCACTTCACTACAGCCAATAACATGTAATTTTCTCTCATTACAAATAAGTAATCAATTAATACTCAGGATACTAACTATATAAAATGGACCAGAAGACAATCACGCAATACGAAATTTTACAACACTTGGTTGTGTACACAATTCGTAAGTTCCTAAATTCCTTCCCCGCTCCCCTTCATTCTACCTCTCTTCAAACCACAACAAGTTTATTGGATTTTTTTCCCTGAAATGATGGATTTCTGCTGACGTGTTTTGTGTGGTGTGTTGTGTGTGTGTTTGTGTTGTTGTGTGTGTGGTGTGTGTGGTGTGTGTGTGTGTATGTGTGTGTGTGTATGTGTGTGTGTATGTGTGTGTGTGTGTGTGTGTGTGTGTGTGTGGTGAGGAGAGAGAGAGAGAGAGAGAGAGAGAGAGAGAGAGAGAGGATGAGAGAGAGAGAGAGAGAGAGAGAGAGAGAGAGAGAGAGAGAGAGAGAGAGAGAGGATGGAGACAGAGAGAGAGACACACACACATAGACAGAGAGACTGAAACACACAGAGCAAGAGTCACAGAGGCAGAGACAGACAGTGAGGAATGGTGGAAGAGAGGCAGAGAGACAGGGGAAAATCAAACATACAGAGAAAGGGGGAGACATAGACAAATACAGATACAGCAAGACCCTGACACAGAAAGAAGAAAAGATAGAAACGCAGAACCGAAATCAAGCAAAAAGATTAACAGCTTTCACGAAGTAAGATGAACCCAAACTAATCTCTGAACATTTAACAGAAAAAAACCCAAAATGAGTAGAACCCCAAATAATCAAATTTATCTCTGAACATTTTAACAGAACATACACAAAATTAGAAGATTCCAAACTAATCAGATTTATCTCTGAACATTTTAACAGAACATACCCAAAAGTGAGAACAACCCAAAACTAATCAAAACTACTCTTTGAACATCTAACAGAACATGCGTGAAATGAGAACAACAACGCAAGTTGATCAAAACACATATCTGGAGATTGAACAGAACAGACAGAAAGTCAGAAGACCCCAAACATATTCAGACCATCTACAGACAGTGGCAGTGACAGCAAATTAGGAGCAATGCGTCTCTGAACTCGGGGGAGGCTGGAGAGAGAAAGCACTGCCACACGGCTGAAAGAGCACTGACCTCGGAGCAGTTTTCAAGGCGATGTGTTCTGACAGAGAAAACAAATGGACTATTGCCCTGGTGGGTCATTTGTCCTGCACGTCATACTGGGCGACTCGTTGTCTTGCCTTTCTCCGTGCTTGTTGAGTTTAGGTTTTGCAAACGTTTTGTTCACTGGTTTGCGTTTTGCATTATTAGGTTCTTTTGTCTGTTGTTTTTATTGGCTGGTTTATTTTATTTTACTTAATCATCTATGCTTTCTTCATTTAATTATTCATTGCACACTATTCTTTACCTACTTCTTTTGGCATTAATTAATTAATTATTAATTCATCCATTCGTTTTCAGTTTGTCAGGTTCTTTTTTATTTTAGCAAGCTTGTTAGGCATTTAATGTGCATTTAATGCAAGGATCTACAGAAATTACAATTCCTTGGTTTATTATAAAATCTTGTCCATATAAGACCAGGGTTGGATTAACAGCAAATCTAGACTTTGTTTTTCTCCTCATTCTCTTTTCTTACAATTGTATTTGTACTTTTTTTCTCACTCTCTTCTTTCTTTAATTCCACTTTTCCACTCATTTCATTTTTCTTGTTTACACAATGTTTCTTCTTTTTAGTCCATCTTTCATGAAATCAACGTGCTCAAAATGTTCAGAAATAGTCATTGATGAATGCTCCTCTGATGATGTGTAGTTTTATGCTAATTTATTGTATAGAGTTTTTTGACTCCCTTTTTCATTCTCTTTGGAAAAAGAAGAAACGAAAGCTGTTTGTTCTCTGGGTGTCGATTATTTTTTTCATTGTAGTTTTGCTACAGTTATTCTCAAAAGCTGTCCATCTGTTTCACTTGATGACAAACTATGTAAATTTTGTGAAAAGCTTTGAAGTACGCTTGTAGACTCATTGTCGACAAACCATATGTTGTAGATTAGACACAAAGGTGGGACCAAAACAAGCTATGGCTTGATGTTCTTACCCGTGTAGACTGGAGTGATGTAATCATTTACTAAATAAACGTTATAAAGTCTAAACTGTACGGTTTATTTTCAAGAGAAAATACCTCAACAATTATCAATTCTGAGCTATGAGAGGTAATTGCCAAAGGCTGATTCAACTTTAAATAATTGTGTTAATCATCTGATGTCAATCTTACATGAACACAAAACTGATGTAATTTTGTTCAAAAGGTCTAAAGGATGAGAGAGAGAGAGAGAGAGAGAGAGAGAGAGAGAGAGAGAGAGAGAGAGATG
>CM060317.1:37013546-37036046 GCA_030674155.1 Stramonita haemastoma | reverse complement strand
AGAGAGAGAGAGAGAGAGAGAGACACACACACACACACACACACACACACACACACACACACACACACACACACACACACACACACACACACACACACAGTCAGACAGACAGACACACACACATACACAAACAGACACAGAGATTGAAACATCGTTTTACCTGGAAGGCTTGTGATTATCCAGTAACGATAAAATGTTGATGACTCTCGCAGAGACCACTTCAGTTCTGTTTGCTATCACTCAGGAAGATGGCTTCCTACTGTTATCGATATCACCCACCAACGGCTGGGGTAAAAGACACAATCATCCACGCTAACACATGCACGCACGCACTAGCGCACGCACCTTTGATTCATTCAATCATAACTAGATATACTACAAGGATAATTCTTTGTATGGTGAGACTTATCATTTTTGAAAAAAAGGATTGGCATGAATAATACGTTTTTTTAAACAGGTAAAAATATAAAGGCTTGTCGAGAGTTAATTTTAGATCTCATCTATAAAGTGCGTCTTCTTCTTCATCGCAATCCTTCTTGTTCTTCTTCTTCATCGCAATCCTTCTTGTTCTTCTTCATCGCAATCCTTCTTCTTCTTCGCAATTCTTCTTCTTCGCATTTCTTCCTCTTCCTCACATTCTTCTCCTTTTAACTCCACGATGAGGCAGAGGGGTGGTGCACTTGATAGCTATTTACCAGATTTCACCATTTACACCAGATGCATGCAAAAGTCAATGTCTCTACACATGGTTTCCATGTTTATTCTGCATTGATATCATTCCACTGTCTTTTGGTTGTTTTTTCTAGGTATACCTCTCCTCCTTTTCTTTCAAAGGTTCCCTTGAATGGTCCCTTAGCAAGGCCATAGAATCCGCTTACTTAGCATAGAGTCGTTATAGTTAGATATTACGCCGTAAAAATGTAAATACATTGAAGTATCAACAACACTGTATTTTTCATCAACAAACAAGAAGCCTCTGTTCAATGTTGTTACAACGAAGACTTATACATGTACAGCATATTCAAAGAATTTGAAACGCGTAAAACAGAAAATGAGTTACCGTTGATGTCCCTTGATATCGTATTGAAATACTGCAGCCGATTGGTGCACATCCACTTTTTAAGTTGATCAGTTATGAAATTCTGTGTTGTTATTTGGTAAAATCCTCCATATCTCCAAAAGGGACGACAGGAAAAATGTAGATTCTGGATTTGGATTTGTCAAAAAAACAAACAAACCGTTGTTCGTTTCTTCTAAATGATGCCAGCTTTTATGTCGTTTTCTTGGCTCTTTCACTGCAGGCTGACCATGCAGACTTGACCCTCGTGGTTGGCTGGGGCATTGACACGAGAAACGACTGAACAGAAAACAGCTGGCTTTGATCTTGGCGTTTTAATCTTTATACGGCTACACAGTGTTTCCGCGTGCTGTACTTATTAAAGTAATGAGGTAATCACCTTGGTATGGCCGTGTGTGTGTGTGTGTGTGTGTGTGTGTGTGTGTGTGTGTGTGTGTGTGTGTGTGTGTGCGCGCGCGCGTTCGTGTGTGTTTGTGCTTGCGTGTGTATGTGTGTGTGCGCGCGCTTGTATGTGTGCGTGTGTGTATTTTCTTGGTTAAGTACTTGAAAACCAGTTAATGCCACTTGTTTATAAAACAAAACTGTATTTGTACTATGCTTTTTGCTTCGTTTGTTTTGTTTAGAAATGTTTGTCGTTAATTATTTGTAATGAAAAAATGAAAAATAAAAAAAGTTTGAAAAAAAACCTTGGTATGGCCTCTGTGGTCAGCGGGGCTATAAACACTATGGTTGAATTCCATTCGATATCAGGGAAACACGTTTCCTTCACAGTGGGGTGGTTTGATGCATTTGCAATATCTTTTTTTTCAGTTGCTTGAAAGTGGACAGGCCTTGAGTGCAATGACTTGCTACCGAGAGCTGAAACCATGAAGAGTGGAGGAAGCTGGTTGCAAAATCTTCAGAGGTGCTCCAAACGGTTTACAAGACAGATGAAGTGAGGAAGAGTCTTTTACGTGATATCCGCTATATTGCATGGTGTGTGAACACACAGACAGACAGACAGACAGACAGAGAAACAGACACAGAAAGATAGACACAGACAGACAGAAACGCACACACATACAAACACACACACAGGTACACACAGGTACACGCACACACACACGTACACGCACGTACACACACACAAACACACACATGCACACACACGTACACACACACACGTATACACACACACACACACTCACACACACACACACAACAACACACACTAGTACGCACTTTGGCTGCATGTTTTTATGTCGTTGAGAAAGTAAGAATACATTCCTAATGTAACGCTACATGCTGTGGACCGGAGAATGAAACACCAGTAAAACATGCACAAAGCTATGTCAGAATATCAAATGGTGCTATGCATCACAACCCACGACGATACACACCGATTCTTGGAGGGGAGAGGAGAGAGAGAGAGAGAGAGAGAGAGAGAGAGAGAGAGAGAGAGAGAGAGAGAGAGAGAGAGAGAGAGAGAGAGAGAGAGAGAGAGAGAGAGAGAGAGAGAGACAGAGACAGACAGACAGATAGACAGAGACAGAAATCAAACGCACCAGTGACTCTGACGATTTTCCCTTAACCACCAAAACTTACGCACGAATTATTTCATCAAATGAAAAAAGTTTGCAGCAGTTTTATTCCAAAAGTCCATCGTTGCAGTAAAAACAGTTTTTCCACATGACAACAGTGACAATGATGGCTAAAGGTGTAATGGAGGGTGAAAGGGAAATACTCCGTGACAACAATACGCTAGCCGCCGAAAACTCCTTTGAAGTTAAGAAATGCAAATTACACTGTCCTTGGACAAAAAAATGTAACTAACATAAGGATCTAACACTGAATGTAGATCGGTGGTCTAGAGCTAACGCGCCTGCCTTAGAAAGCCACAAGTCCGGGTCGGAAGTGTGCGGTGGTTTGAACCGTCGTTGGTCCTGAAACTTTTCCCCCATCCATTAGATCATGAGTGGTGGTGTGGGTGCTAGTCTTTCAGATAAGACTATAAACAGAGGTCCTGTGTGGTATACAAAATTATTTAGCGCACGTCAAAGAACCCACGGCAACAAGAGTTGTCCCTAGCAAAATTCTGTAAAAAAATGTCACTCGGATAGGGAAACAAATGCAGTTACAGACAGGAAAAGAAAGAAAATAATGGGTGGCGGTGCTCTTGTGGCGACATGCTCTCCTCAGGGAGGGGAGCAGCCCACATTTGACGCAAAAAACCCTGACGTGACTTAAAGGGATGTATACAAATAAAAGACTATAATTATATCTCTGTAAATTATTCTTAATTCTTTAAGTTTAGTTCTTCCGCTAGAGCTCCGAGGTTCACCAACGGTAAGATCTTAGGTATGCGACAGTTTGTGTCCATCATGAAGGTAGCCGTATTGTGTCTTTGGGGGTCATGTCCAAACACGACATCAGTGTGCTTTCTGTTTTGTTTTTTTGACTTTGACATCTGTTTCTATAGGCACGCAATGACCTACTCTTCCAAAATACAGAACAGGTGTTAACGTGCAGGCAAGATGTTCCGCGTGCATTCACACAAGGACTTTGGGTTATATTCTCAACTAAAAAAAACTTTCGGGAGAGCGGAATCAGCACTGATGTTAACTGCAAGGGAAAAAATCCCCTCGAATGGGCGCCTCGCTATTGGCTCGATCTCGGGCTGTCATATACCACGAGCGCCACATTCCTGTGGGAACAGATGACAATTACAAAACTGCATAAACACGGGGACTGGAAGTAAAAAAGCACATGAGTGCTTATTGTATTATCATCGATATAAAAGAATAAATAAATAAATAGAATAAATAAATTCTAACCGCTAGGTTGTTCCTCCAACGTGTATTTTTTATATTGTTGTATATGCCAGCTGCTTGTTTAGCCAATATTCTCGCGATATTTTTTTTTCATTCATTCTGTGTGCTGTAAAGAGTGGAATATGCTTTAATATTCTCGCGATAGTTTGTTTGTTGTTTTACTTGTACATATTGTGTGCTGTAAAAGAACGGGATATGTCTGGCATGTAAGCTCTTTTGTGATGTTAACAATATTACACTTTATTATTTTTTTCTTCTCTGTGACGACTCCACTGCTGGGCTAAACAATGCAGTTGTCTGTTTTCAGCCAGTTGCGCTTGAATACGTGGACGTGTGTTCTGAATAAAACATACACATTTTGTGTTGACTCTTCATGTTTCAACATGAAAGATGAATGCGTCTTCTGAATAAACCATGTCTCGTGTGGCGCGAACTGTTTTTCTTCATGTTTCCAAAGGAGTTTTGAAAGAATTTTTTGGTAAAAGTCACCAGAGCTGAAAATGACAAAAGGAATCCAACAGACAAACGATTGGCACGGTGGTTTGCAGAATCAATCAAGGATTGTAAGGTTGTGGGTTTGTTCCTCATCTGAGACTGTTATACTCTTTCAGCCCTCTCTCTCTCTCTCTCTCTTCTACCTTCTCCCTCAACTCCTTGTGGGGGCTTTAGGGCATGGCACTGGATTTTACGCCGCGTCTATTTGGGTGAAGGAGAGGAGATGGGCACCACCCTCAATATGCTGGCCCCTAGAAAAGCTGAGGTCTCTGACACCTCGATCCCCTACGACCACATAGGCTATGGGACACCTTTACCTTACCTTTACATATTTGGGTCAGTTGAACCTGGCGGAGCCCAGCCCTCTCCAGGTACAGGATACATGCTGGGTATGGCTACGTCTCCACAACTCGTAGAACTCAGAGACAGATTACGGGAAAATGAACGTGGATATTTAGACGTTTTTGCATACATATATATACACGAAAGGGAATGAAGACACTGAGAGGTCTGCACTTTAAACTTTTATGACCTAGGAGATCGTAAAAATCCCCTCCCTAAATATGAAAGAAAGAGAGAGAGAGAGAAGAGAGAGAGAGAGAGAGAGAGAGAGAGAGAGAGAGAGAGAGAGAGAGAGAGAGAGAGAAGAGACACAGAGAGAGAGAGAGAGAGAAGAGAGAGAGAGAGAGAGAGGAGAGAGAGAGAGAGAGAGAGAGAAAAGAGAGAGAGAGAGAGAGAGAGAGAGAGAGAGAGAGAGAGAGAGAGAGAGAGAGAGAGAGAGAGAGAGAGAGAAAGAACGTAATAGATATGACAGGGAGACAGGCATCGAGCACCCTGTCAAAACTATTATTCTCAAAATTATTAAGGAAATAATGATGATAATAATAGCATTCACATAAACTTTGTTGTAAAAAAAAAAGTCTAAAAGAGATCATTACTGCTGCCATTGAAAGCACAACAGGAATAAAAGGGTTTTTTTGCATTTTCTTACAGACGATGATAGGTTCACAAAATAGGATGTAAAATATCAATGATACCTGTAATGTTTTGCACTTTTTGAATAGACCTTCTATCCTTCTTAAACTCACATTTGCAGCTTAAAAAACCGTACTTCTCAGTATCTCCGGAACAATACCAAAAATCCTTCAAAGAAAGGTCAATATTTGTATGACTTTTCTCGAAACATAGTCTGCTTGTAAGTACTATGATGTCTGCTGTTGTCTTACATGCACTTTTCATCTGCTTTAAAAAAAAATCACATTCTTTGGCGCACTCTTGAAGCAGAAAATTCCAGTTTAACTTAGTTTAAAAGTTAAAGTCTGTCCCGAGCCTAAGGCTCATCAGGCCGGTGCTTATCCCGGGTTCTGTGGCGTTAAGCGACTGAGAGTCATAGACTCCTCCCTGGATAGGACGCCAGTCTATCGCAGGGTTAACCCCCAACACAAGGTTGGTACCCCTTTTACACCTGGGTGGGGTGAGAAAATAGCCGTCAAGTTCCTTTCCAAGGGCACAACGCCATAGCCGAAAGTTGGGATCGAACCCGCAACCTTTAGATTACGAGTCCAACACCCAAACCACTAGACTACAGCGGCGGCTAAAGGTTGCCAACAGCACCCGGTGTTCCCAGGCGGTCACCCATCCAAGTACTAACCGGGCCCGACGCTGCTTAACTTTGGTGATCGGACGAGAACAGGTGCTTTCAGCGTGGTATGGCCGTTGGCCCAGTTTAACTGGTCAGCCTTTATTTATATCTGATACGTGTTGATTGCTGTTTAGTGTTGTTGGATTTATTTTTCGAAATAACAATTAAGTCCAGAACACGTGGTTAGCAGGATAATATTAATGGGATGCTGCTGCCACCGCCGCCGCCGCTGCTGCTACTGCTGCTGCTTATCATCATCATCAATCATCATCATCATCATCATCATCATCATCATCATCATCATCATCTTCTTCTTCTTGTTTTCTCTTCTCTGTTCTTGTTCTTCTCCTCGTTCTTCCGTTAAATCCGCGAGAAACTCAATTGGAAACAGAAAATGATACAAACAGATAAAAACTTTTTAAACACAATCTTCTATTGATAATTTAATGGCAAGTTTTCTGAATTTGTTTCTCTATTAAAGCGTCTTCAGCTTTTGATATAATTCATTCTGAGAGATATTGTGAACTAAGTGACATGGTCAATGGTGCCCCCAAATGAAAGGCAAAATACCATAGCTTCATTATCAGCACTTTTTCTTTAAAAATTGATTGTCTGAATATCCAAAAAGTCTGTGGCAGAGAAGGTAATCGGGGATTTGAGATCAGGTGAGAGGACCTGATGAGCTAATAACTCTGCTTTTTTCTCGTGGCTTCATGTGCCAGTTACATGATGATTGAAACATTTTTTTTTTATTTAACGGCCAGAGAAGAGGGTAATGGGAGTAATATCGGCAATACAACACACACACATATTATAGGATAGCTCAGCTTAATCAAACATGTGCATCTATTGCCCAACATTTTTATGATAATTTATTATCTGTCTTGTTATACGTTCATATCTCTGTTTCGTTCTGTTTCTGTCTGTCTGTGTTTCTGTCTCTGTAGCACTTTTCCTGTTTCACACACACACACACACACACACACACCCCACAAACACACACATACACGCGCGCGCGCGCACACACACACCACCACGCACACATTATCCACGATATAAAAGAATAAGAAAAACAAAAACACACACACGCACGCACGCACACACACACACACACACACACACACACCACACAAAACTCACACAGGACTTAGGCACATTCAAGTGTCACAAGAGAAACCCTATTAACCTTATAGAAACAAACATCCAAAATTAAAAAACAACAACAACCCAATATAGAATGTGCCGCGTTCGTGTTCCGAGACTAACTTACTGACCCTTTTCTCTCCGCCTTCCTGTCACTCCACTGACCGTTACCCTACTCCTACCCGATATCACATGTTGGAATACTTTCAGAATAAGTTAAGAAATTTCATCAACAACGCTTCACAGATTCCTCTCCTTCTTTATCGAACGCTCAGACAGCAACAACCGTTGTCTGTCATATGAGCGAAAATGCGTTGCATTGCGGTTTGTTAAGCGCCTTACAAGTCAGGCCCGGCACATCCACCCGACTTCGGCGTGGGAGAGAATTGATATCTAATTTAAAGTCTCTCTGGGAAGAAAGGGTAGGAGACTGGACCAAGAAGGCAGATATCTGAATAAACGGGGGCGACAGGAAGAAAGGAAACAAGGCAAAAAAAAAAACCAAAAAAAAGAGAGGGATAGAAAAGAGGGGAATTCCTAGCACATACTTTTTTTTTTAGAAGGTGGGGATGCTGTTAATACTGACAGTGCCCCCCGGCATACCCATAGAGGGAACTTCACAGAGAAACAGGAGAGAGAGAAAAACAATGAGGCAAGGTATCTTCTCTGAGACTTGGTTACGTACGATGAATGAGAGGAGGGAGCAGAAAGCAAATAGCCCTCTTGAGAAACAACTTTTACTGAGAGAAATGAGTCGTTGGTTGTGCATCTCCTTTGTATCAGCAGTTCTCCTCTGCTTACAAACGCCTCATCAGTATGATGTTGATGGGCCACTGCTGGAAAACCAGACTAGACAGCTTTTAAAAGACTGTTCAGTGTCATGCTTATGCTTACTTGTGTCGAGTTTGTTTGCAAGCTTGCTGCCTTCGTTTTTTTGTGTGCGCTGTTTACCTATTCTTTACATACATGTATGTATGCATATATGAAATCAGCATAGAATGCTCACGAAACACACACATTATTTTATTATTATTATTTTTTTTATTCTATACCACTTTATGTCACAGTAGATTTCTCTGCGTGAAATTCGGGCTGCTTTCACCACGGGGAGAGCGCATCGCCACAAGTGCAGCGATAGCGCCATCCATTATTTTTTTCTTTTTTCTGTCTGCAAATATATTTGTTTCCTCATCATAGTGGCTTTTTCTACAGAATTTTTTTTCCAGGGACAACCCTCTTGTTGCTATGGGTTCTTTTACGCGCGCTAAATAATGATGCGTAACACACGGGACCTCGGTTTGTCATCTCATCCGAAAGACTAGCGCCCAGACCACCAATCATGATCTAATGGATGGGGAAAGGGGAAAATTTCGGGCCTAAACGGGATTCGAACCACCGCACACTCCGTCCGACCCGGACTTTTCGCTTTCTAGGCAGGCGTGTTATACGTACCTCTAGACCACTGATGCACCGATCTTTGCTACACAGGATGAATGAGAGAGGGGCTGAAAACAAAACATCCCGCTTGAGAACACAACTTTCACTCAGAAAAATGCAAGGTTTGTACAGGTCTCCTACGTATCACTGCTTCTTGTCTGCTCCTAAAACGCTTCGTTAGCGGGCTGTTGATGTGCAGTTGCCGGGAGAGCAGACTTCTTTAAAAGGTTGTTAAACGTCCTACTATGCTTGTGTTGAGTTATTATTTTTTTTTTTTAGCAAGCTTTCTTGCTAAATGTTTTGCATAATTTTTTGTTTAGTTTTTTGTTAGCACGTACATGGACCCTGACAGACAGACAGACAGAGAGGCAGGCAGACAGACAGAGGCAGGCAGGCAGACAAAGAGGCAGGCAGCATGTAGACAGGCGGAGGCTGGCAGGCAGGTAGACAGAGACAGACAGACAGACGGACAGAGGCAGGAAGGAAGGCAGGCATGCATGCATGCAGCAGGCAGACGTACAAGAGTAGAGGAAACTGGTTACAGACTCTTTTGTGGTTGTGGTGACCAACTGTCCTCGACCAGATTGCAGGAGAAGTGGAGAAGAATGGTGAAGGTGCATGCATGTGCGCGCACGCGCGCGCGCGCGCACACACACACACACACCACAGAGGATTGAATGCACGTGAACAAAAACATTTGACCATACCAAAATCACACACAAAAATCAGATTTAAAAAAAAGCCCCTACCTCCCCCCACTGTCTTCTGCACGGAGACTATGGTGCCATAGTTTTCTGAAAACTGCACATTCTCCCCCCCCCCCCCCCGTTTATGCCTCTCTATCCCTGCAGTTGTTTCTTCATCACCCTACATCCCTCACTCAATCATTCCATGTGACCTATTTCGCAATAAGTTGAAGGCTTTACCACCAAGTCTTCAAACATGAACACGAGAAGGTAAAAAAGGAGTCACAATAGGACTTTTGTCCGTGTCTATAATGTCTACTCTGAGACTTCATATCTTCAAAGAATGGAGTGAGTCTGAGAAAATGTATAGTCCCTTGAGAAAACTGAACCCAGACAGATGTATTCATGTACAAGACACTTATAACACACGCAGGAAGCAACACTAGAGCAACAATAAACTCAGCGAACTGTCTGCAGCTCCAGTAAAGCAGAGACTGCACACGACAACTCACGCTGTTCTGGGGCGATCATTGCTCAGACTAAAGGTCAGATATAACAAATACAGTTGCAGACAGGAAAAAAAAAAAAAAAGGGTGGTGCTGCACTTGTGGCGACGCAATCTTCCCGGGGAGAACAGAACAGCCTAATTTCACGCAGAGAAATCTGCTGTGACATAAAAGTGGTTATAAAAATAATAATAATAAAGATAAAAGTATATGTATATATATAAATAGATAAAGTAGTATTATATATATATATATATATATATATATATATATAATATATATATATATTTATTATATATAAGCTATTGAAAATCATTTTAAAAAAAACACAAAAAAGAGAATTAGAAGACATGGAATAAGAGAAGAAAAGAACAAAATCCCAGGAAAAAACAATACTTTTTTTTCTTAAAAACGCCACATTAGAATTAAACCTCTAAGAGAAGTGTATCGATTGTGGCTCACTTGAATTGGTTAGCTTCCAAAACTGTTTGTTCGCCAATACTTCACAGATGATCATGGAACAAAAAAGAATAGGCGCACTATATATTCTGGTTTCTCTTTAAGGATAATGAATGAAACTAGGACGAAAAGGACCCCCCCCCCCCCCCCCCCCAATACAACTTCTGCTAAGTGAAATGCATAGGATGTTTTGGTCTCATTTGTATCAGGTTTCTCTCGTCGGCTAGGGATTGTTTCATTAGCCTGCTGTTTGTGGCAAGTATCACTACCGAAAAAGAAACAAACTAGAAAGCTTTCAAAGGTGGTGAAACGTCATGCTTGTGTTTGCCTTATATTAATCTATATTTTATATTTTATTTATTATATTTATTCTTTTATATCAAGGATAATGGAATAAGCACTATGTGATTTTTTTTACATCCAGTCCCGTGTGTATGCTGTTTTGTAAAATGTCATCTGTTCCCACCGGCACACATGGCCTACTCTTACAAACAGGGATAATACGGAAGGATTTAACGTGTGCGCAAGATGTTCTGCGTGCGTTCGCACATGGGGCCTCGGTTTATAGTCTCATCCGAAGGACTTTTGGGGAGAGTGGAGTCAGCACTGATGTTAACTCCTGGAGAAAAATCCCCTTGAACGGGAATCGAGCCCGTTTGTTAGTTGAGTTGAGTTTGTTAGCAAGATTGTTTGCTTAGCCTTTATGGTGGTATCAACCTACATGCTTGTAGGTGTACATGAATACTTATAAATCACACACACAGATGTTCACATGCACACGTGGGGGCACACACTCACACCTAACAACAACACCCACCTACCCATACCCGACATAACACGCACACACCTCCCCCTCACACAGAGAAACACACATAGAGAGAAACACACAGACAGAAACACACACATCACACATATCCCCCACCCACCCACACGAAACGCACAGACACACGCACGCACGCACAGACACACATACACCACCACCACACCACCACTATCAAAATCAATAGGCAACAGCAGAAATACCAAAATGAGTATCAAAGGGGGTAAATGAACATTAGTTAATAAAGAGAAGCACACCGCAAACAGCTTGAAAAGATAAGAAATTAATGATACACGCGAACCCCCCCCCCCCCCCCCATCTGTGTCTGTCTGTCTGTCTCTCTCAGTGAATGGCTCTTAGATAAGGCAATATAATCACTTAGGTCCTCTGAAGGTCAATACGACTTTATAGATAGTACGGACATACTGTTCATTCCTAGACCCTCAGAGTTCTTTGCTGTCCTTCTAATGTCATAATTTCCTCACTGCTAATGTGATAAAAGCATGAGTGCTTTACGAATGTGTGTGTGGTGTGTGTGTGTGTGTGTGTGTGTGTGTGTGTGTGTGTGTGTGTGTGTGTGTGTGTGTGTGTGTGTGTGTGTATGTGTGATGTGTGTGTGCGTGTGTGTATGCGTGTGTGTGTGTGCATATATGTGTACGTGTGTACGCACGCGCATAAGTGGGTGTGTCTATGCACGTGCACGCACGCATGAGTGTGTGTGGATGTTAGCTTGTTTGTCTGTGTAGCCGTGTGTATTCGAGTGCGTGTATGTAGTGGGTAGAAGTGCATAATGTGCATGTGTGTGAAGGTAGGGGCACTTAGTAACTATGGAGAAAAGAGAAAGGTTTTTAATAGTTCGCTTAAATGTACTAAATGTTATTGACTTAAACATTTTATGAGAAAACAATCTACGGCCTTAACATCCACATCTTGTTATGTAAAGACAAGAATGTCTTGAACTTAAAAAAAAAAAAAACGGCAGCGTAACGCATTTTTGTTTGCATGACAGACGACAACAGTTACTGTTTGAACGTTCGACGACGAAGATGAAATGATCCCCCAAAAGAAATGTACATAGATTCACTGACTGTTTACTTCCTTCTATATATACATATTTTTTTACAAAACTTATTTAAAACATATCCTATCCCCCCACCCCTTTCTATTTTCATCTTTCGAAGGCAGCTTTGGTAGGCGACAAAAACATCTGTTTATTTTTAGGAATGTGATGGACACTTATGGGTTATGAAAAATGTCTCGCTTGAGGGTAGCACAGAGAGGGGGGGAGGGCATCAATCACTGTCAGGACTGTGGAAAAGTGCTCAACCAGGAGCAAAATCTCTGTCAGGTCCAGCCAAGAGCATGGCTCTCACTCAATAATTCATCAACAGCTGCTGTTTTTAGGAGAAAGTGTCTTAAAATAGAGTTTGTTTTGTTTTTTCGACTTTTTGATGAATTTTAGTGTTTTTTTTTAAAGAAAGAAGTTTTTATTAATTACTTGTACTTGTTTTCCTGTTGTGTATAATTCCAGTTATACATCTTATAATCTTTTGCAACCAGTTATACATCTTTTGCAACCAGCTTCCTAAACACCTTTCAGTTCTTCGCTTTCTGCCGTGTGTCGTTCCACTCAAGGCTAATCCATTCTCTCATGCCGTCTTCCCATAGTTTGCCATGTCTGCCTGTTCATCTCCCTCCCTAGAGAGTTCCCTGTAGGACAGTCTTGACCAGTCCAGATGTTGGTATGATGTTCTTGTACCACTTCAGCTTGAGTCTTTTCACTGAAGTCAGACGGCCTTCATAAGATGGCTAGAGAGAGTGAGTGAGTGAGTGAGTGAGAGAGAGAGAGGAGAGAGAGAGAGAGAGAGAGAGAGAGAGAGAGAGAGGAGAGAGAGAGAGAGAGAGAGAGAGAGAGAGAGAGAGAGAGAGAGATGATCCTAACAGTGTTTTATCAAAATGCTGTCTTTAAAAATTGTATATTGCTCATTTCAAAAAGTTTACTTTTTTGCCATAATTGAAAACAGAGACCATCTATTGAATCATTCCTCACAATTTCTAAACATAGTGGAGGATGTGTTTACCTAAACAGGATCTGAAAACATACTTAGACCCTAAATGCTATGCAGCTTCTTCTTTTTTAAAAATAGAGGCAAGCTTATTTCTCAACATTGTTTCAGAGAAACAGTACTACATAGATGGTCCTGAACTATGCAGGAAAAGTCCTTCAACGTGTGATCAATATTTTTTTTAAATCTGCTGATTGCTTTTATTTACATGCACATTATATTTGTTGTTGTGTTTGGATCCACATTTTGTGGTGTTCCTGCAGAAGAAAAACCCAGTCTAATAGCAATAAATTCTGATACCATTTTGCTACTAAATACTGTTGTTAGATTTATGGTTTGATACCACAAGACATTTACGAAAAGATATGATAATAATGATGATGATGGTGATGATAATGGTAATAATAATAATGATGATGATGATGATGATGATGATGATCATCATCATCCGATCAATCAATCAATCGGTATAACTTTCTATTTCTTTCTCCTCTTCAACTTCACCCCCCCCCCTCCATAACTCTTATGAGACGGCATTGGGCATAAAACAGGAAAATACAAACAATAAGATCTCTCAACACAATCTTCTATCAATAATTTGATGATTTGACCCACACCCCACCCCGCTCAGCCCCTGCCACTTCCATTTTTTCCCAAAGGAGCACCTTCAGCCTTTCATCTCAGTCTGACAGAGATTGGGAAACGAGCAACATTGTCGATCATGTCTTTGAAAACGACAAAAGACCATTGTTTCTTTATTAGCACCTTTTCCGGAGTTCCACTCTTCTTTTCTCTCTGATGGCAGATTGGGTGGTGACCAGGCATCTCAACCGGGTGGAAGAAGGAGATGATGAGCTCTCCTGGTGTCCTGCGCCAGATGGGGTTTGAAGCGTTTTTGAGGATCAGGACAGGGGACCACAATAATTATTATGAGCAACACCAGCAACGAAGCGCGTTAAATCCTGTTCCGCTTTTCCTAAGAGTAGGCCATTGTGTGCCGGTGGGAACAGATGACAGGATTTACAAAACTGCATACACACGGGGACTGGATGAAAAAAGCATATGAGGGCTTATTCCATTATCCTCGATATAAAAGAATAAATCAAATAAAAATCCCTTGCGATGTATTCTTTGAAAAAAATCTCTTACCGACTTCATCTTTCAGTTTGCTGTTTGTTTCTCTCTGTATACGCCTATCTCTTTCTTTCCGGCTCTCTCTGGCTCTTTGTCCCACTCTGTCTGTCTCTCTCACTTCTACATACACACCCACACCCACCCATCCACCCACCCAGACACACGTACACACACAGACACACAAACACACACGGACAGATACAGACACACACACGCATGCTTGGGTGCAGGAAAAGTTTAATATATCCTACATGGATATAATGAAACAAACCTCATTCACCCTTATAAAAAAAATACTAAAATAAAGAAACCTAGCACAGTAAATCAAACAACAACGTAAGGGCAGAACGTGTTACTTCGATTTAAAATAAAAAAGACTTTCCTATCTCTCTCTCTCCTCCTCAATTCACTCTCACAATGTCTCTTCACCTATCCCTCACCTCCATCCATCCATCCATCTCTCTCTCTCTCTCTCTCTCTGTCTGTCTGTCTCTCTCTCAGCTCTCACTTTCCCTCGCTCCAATCCCCTATTCGATGATGACATACTGGTTTACTTCCAGAGTAAGTGCTAAAGTTTGGTATCACTGCTACTAAAAACAAAATAGCCCCCCTCGGGAACAACTTTTACTGGAGGGGGGGGAATGGATAGTTTGTTTTGGGCCTCGTTTATACTGAAAGCTCTTGTCTGCTCTCATAGTACTTCATTAATATGCTATTTGCCTGTCACACTACTGGAAATAACAGCAAACTTTACAAGGCTGGCGAATGGGATGATTCTGCTGCTTGTGTTGCGGTTGTTAGCAAGCTCACTGGCTTAGTGGTTTGTGTTATTAACCTATTTTTGTGCACCTGCATGTATATGCACGTGTACGCGATGCGCACATAGACTCTCTCACTCTCTCTCTCTCTCTCACACGCACACACACACATATACAGACACACACACACACACACGCGCGCGCGCGCGCACACACACGCACGCACCACACACACACACACACACACAGAGACTCCAGATAAATCTACACTTTTTAACTATCAAAACATTACAAGAAAGAAATAAAGCAGCCTCTGACACTTTACTGCTCCACGAAAAGACACAGAAAATGACCTTTCTACCCCCCCCCCCCAATCAAACTGAAAAGCACAACACAATTGAAACAGACAAACAAGTACAAAAGCAAACAAAACAAAACAACAACAAGCCCCCCCCCCCCCCCACAAAAAAGACAAAGAATCCCCAACAAAGCCCAACAAAAACCCAAATACAAACCAAACCCCAAAATAACAAACAAAACAACTAAAAGGCCCAAAGAAATAAACATTAAAACAAAACAAAAACGAAACAAAACAAACAAACTCACAAACAAACGCAGACGCAAACAAATAAACAAACGAAACAAAAACAGGGAAAAGATAATGTTGTTTGCAAGAAAAAAGATTATAAAGAAAACCCCCAAATAAACCCACACACTTCCTTGGAAAGGCAAGCTGAATAACATGATGCTCTCACATCAAGAAGAGACTGAGAGCGGCCAATGCAGCTTTCTATTCATTCCGCATTTCTCTCCTCGTCACAAAATTCAATGTTGAAAAATGCAGACAAGAAAGGCCGGGTTTGATAATGCGTTTGAATATATGCCATTTGCCTGTAGTCTCTCACACGGATTGGGATGCCTAGGCCATTTTCAGATCCATTTCCTTCCGACCTGAAGAAGGCGGGAGGAACATTGGGAGGAGAGAGTGACAGCTGCGGCGTTCGTTGCCTGTAGGAAATGAAAGAGATAGAAGAGAGGAAAAAATATCTTTTAGCTAGGACAATCTTTTTTGTGATCTTTTTGTTTTGTCTGTATTGAACTTTTCATATACCAAAGTTCTGAAGATCTGATCTGATTGAATTCAAGTAGCTCTTAAATCTTTTGCTGATAACAGTAAACCTGATAATTATGTTTGCTGATAAGTCATCTCGGCAATGTTTTTATTTCTGATCTCCTTCTCAGGATTTTCCTCTTGAAAAATAAACGATAACGAAACAGAGATGGTTATGTTCATCAAAATCAAAAGTGCAATTCTGTACAGATTAATATTTTTTTCGGCTTATTGACTAGGATCCAAGTGTATTATTTTCACCTGCGAGCATTGGGAAGAAGATTTGAAAGGCTTCAAATTTTGAGAGGATGTGACCGAAATGTCTGAACAGTAATTAAGCCATAAGATACAAACGTGTCATAGAAGAAGGGAAAAAAATCTGGATCACTATAAGTTTAGGCCGAAATTGCTGTAAATCATTGATAAAATCAAAATGCATAGACTTACAGGAAAATGTTGGTACTCTATGAAATTCTATGATGACACTGTCTTCATCTGTGGCAAGCTTTTAACATAGCAACTAGTGCCCTACCTTAAATCTGAATACAGAGTATTGTTGCCTATATTACAGTGAGATATCTGTAAATAGATGTAAAGGAAAACTTTTCGTACAGTGTCTACTCACTGTCTCATGGTGATTTCCAGGATTGATGAGTGAGACGGAGTGCATTATTCTGGGTGACCCCATAGTGTTAAGCTGGGAAACGTACAAGAACAATATCACACGGTGACAATACACAGATATCTTCTTCAGAATTCAAAACACATATCTTTTTCTCCTTCTCCTCCTTCTTCTCCTCCTCCTCTTCTTCATCGAATGCTGATACAGCAACTATTGTTGTCTGTCATATGAGAGAAAATGCGTTCCGTTGCCTTTAAGCGTCTGACAGGTCAGGTCCAGCGCATCCGACTTCGGCGTGGGAGAGAATATTGGTATTTGCTCAAATGCTTTTCTGCAAGGGTGAAAAGGACAATGAAGGGAGTGCTAGGAAAGTCTGGAAGACCATTTTAGCTGAAAGGCACAAGTGTCTTGTAGAAGAAGAGTTCTTCCTTGACCTTCACCTGTACCTTAGTCCTATGGGCCGTGGGGACACCAGTGAAGATTTGCAACCAGATTCCTCCGATCCCCGTGGTCCTCTGCTTTCGGTAGCGAATCGTTCCAATCAATAACAGTCCACTTCCTGATGTTGTCATCTCATCATTTCCACTGTCTGTGTCTTAGTCTCCTCCTTGTCCTGTTCCCTGTAGGACAGTCTTGGCCAGTCCACATGTTCGTGTGACGTGCCCGTACCACTTTAGTTTGCGTTTTCTTTTTCAATGGTTAGAAGCTTATCAAAAGTATGGTCCGATGGCGATTTAATTCTTGTTTTCATTTCTTTATTAGTGATGTGATCTTTTTATGGAATGTCAAGGAGTGTGCGAAAGCATTTCATCTCCGTTGCCTGTATCCTTCTTTTAATGTCTGCTGTTATGGTCCACGTTTTACATGCGTAGAAAAAAAAATATGGACATCATCAGGGAACGCATCAGTCAGATCTTGAAGCTGATGGCGATGCTCTTGTCGTTCCACAGGACTGTCAGTTTTGTAAAAAGAAGAGTTGCACCGATCAACAACTTTCCAAACCTGGTTTGTTGAGACATAAGGGAAATGCAATGCATGGCACATGCCAGGCTATCTTTAGATTCCTTTGAAACATGGCTTGCTTAAGTTTAGAATGGAATTGTGCGTGCGTGTGTGCGTGCGTGTGTGTGTGTGTGTGTGTGTGTGTGTGTGTGTGTGTGTGTGTGTGTGTGTGTGTGTGTGTGTGTGTGTGTGTGTGTGTGTGTGTGTGTGTGTGTGTGTGCCCGTGTGTGTTTGTTTTTCATTTAAAGTCTGTTCACTCTAGGTGATATTAGACTTAAACAAGCATGAAAAGTAGCTAAAGCAAACCCAACAAATAAAACAAATAAATTCAAAAGAAAACCTATCACAGAACATTAATAGCAGACCGAGAAATAATCTGTGCGTGCGTGCGTGCGTGCGTGCGTGCGTGCGTGCGTGTGTGTGCACTTTTCAGAATATCATTTTTATAATCGACACTAAAGGACTAATTGGCTCGAGATCCCTGACACATCTTTTGACATTCGATATTATTTCCTCTGCAAATTAAAAAAAAAAAGAATTAAAGTTCACGTGGACGCGGGGGATGAAAAAAAAACCCCACAACGACGACTAAACCTCGGATCAATTGTAGCAAAAATATCACGGTAAGCTAATCATGATTTTTATAAGCAAACAAGAAAAAAACAAAACAGATCCAGCACTTAAAACATCGATTACGGAATGACATCCTGTGATGATGGCACTAAAAGATTGATCATGGCAGAACATCTTCGAAATATTAGCTGTCCATACATTCCTTGAAAAAAAAAGAGAAAAAAAATTAATCGTTGCAGCATTCGCAATTTGCTGATGTCCAGTTTATTGGAAATCTATACAGATTTTTTGTTTGAACGTGACAGAAAACTGAACATGTAGGTGCATGCAGTGCAAATTGCCGTGGAGCAGCATGTAGATTAAGTGTTGATTCTGCATCGCTCTCTGGTCTTTTACCGGCAGCTTTGATGATGATTGAGGAGTCTAGTGATGTCTGAGGATGAAGATAAGGTCAGCAGGTCGCTGCTTTTGCGGGTCATGAAATAAGACACGTGTGTGTGTGTGTGTGTGTGTGTGTGTGTGTGTGTGTGTGTGTGTGTGTGTGTGTGCGTGTGTGTGTCATGCATGTAGTGGTGTTGTGTGTGATGCGTGTGTGTGTGGTGTGTGTGTGTGTGTGTGTGTGTGTGTGTGTGTGTGTGTGTGTGTGTGTGTGTGTAGTGTGTGTGTGTGTGTGTGTGGTGGGTGGTGTGTGGTGCGTGCGTTGTGGGTATGTATGTGTATGTGTGTGTGCGCACGCGCGCGCATTTGTACATGCACGCTTGCAGGTGTATCTATGCGTATATGCACAAATGCTTATACACAGACACACATTACATGCGCACAAAATCGCTGGAAAACGTGGAGGCAAACGCATACGCGTTACTACTCATTTGCAAGAATGCATGAACCCAAGTACAGACACTAGTCAGCGTGTTTGTACGCAAGTAGACACTTATGCACATAAGCATGTACACATGGATGGAAGACTTATGTACACCACACACACACACACGCGCGCGCGCGCACGCACGCGCGCACGCACACACAATAAATATATACACACACATTCACACTCACAATTCGCACACACATGCGCAGACACACGCATGACTGCATGCAAGTACGTACACGCACACACACACACACACACACACACACGCACGCACGCACGCACGCACGCACGCACGCACACACGCACGCACGCACCACACACACACACACACACACACTCGCTCGCACGCACGCACGCACGCACCACGCACGCACGCACACACACACACACACACCACATCCATACACACATACGCACGCACGCACTGACGTACGTAGGTACGCGAGCACGCACTACTGTCACACAAGAATAAGCTGCCAGGTCATATCAAAGGGCTGTTCATGAAAACCAAATTCGTACAAGACAGTGACTGTGCAGGTTGACGTCCCAGCAAAGGTTTTCCATTGAGGGACTAGTCAAGAAGGCTTTATTTATTTTATTTATTTGATTCATTTATTTATTTATTATTCTTTTATATCGAGGATAATGGAATAAGCACTCGTGTGCTTTTTTACATTCAGTCCCAGCGTGTATGCAGTTTTTAAAAATCTTGTCATCTGTTCCCACCGGCACACAATGGCCTACTCTTACGAAAAGCGGAACAGGATTTAACGTGTGCGCAAGATGTTCTGCGTGCGTTCACACACGGGGCCTCGGTTTATAGTTTCATCCGAAGGACTTTTGGGGAGAGCGGAGTCAGCACTGATGTTAACTCCAGGGGAAAAAAATCCCCTTGAACGGGAATCGAACCCGCGTCGTCAAATTGCGAGCGCAATGCTCTGACCACTAGGCTACCCCCCCCCCCCCCCCGGTTGGCTGAGTGGTTAAGACCCTTCGACTTGAATCACATGGGTCCATGAAGTCGTGGTTTTGAATCCCTCAACCGGCATCTGGTGAATGAAGGGAGGTGATTTTGCTTCCTCTTCGTGACAAGATCCAGGACAAAAAATGGCCAGGGATTTTTTCTGTAATGTTGCATCTTCTTCAAGCTGTTGAATTGTTCGCCTGCTTGTTCTGCCGTTAAAGTCCTGGAATGGCTTGCACACGGGTATATATGTGTATATAAATTATAAAGGTGTCCTATAACTTAGGTGGTCGTAGAGGAGCGAGGCATCAGAGACCTCAGCTTCTCTAGGGGCCAGCATGTTGAGGACGGCGCCCATCTCCTCTCCTTCGCTGGTTTACCTTCCCTGACCTTTAAAAAGGGCAGGTGCCCATTTACAGCTGGGTGAACGTGGGGGACTGTACTGATGCCAAGGCATGCAAACGGTCACTCATCCAACTGATAACCACGCTGGACGCTGCTTAACTTGACTTGGGGAAAGCGAGCGCTCTGACCACGATATATATATATATATATATATTATATATAATATAATATATATATATATATATATTTATATATATATATATATATAAATATATATATATATATATATATATAAATTGAGAAAATATAGTGGAAAAAACAAGTGCAGGTAACCAGTTACAACTTCAGTCTCATCATAGAATTGATGTTATTCAAAGATTAAAAACAACAACAAAAAACCAACAAAAATAAATCACTATAAGATAAAAGTCAAAACCTATATAAATGTATGAAACTAATACCAGTTTAACACCAGTTTAACTAGTTTCAGGTGTTTATTTTTTTCTCAGAGTGATATTTCTACTATCCCACGTTGATGTAAACTCCTCTTCATCTTGGTGAGGTCCGAGAGGAGCTCTTTGAAATCACCCCCGCTTTAAAAGACCTATTTTTGTTGTTATTAATGGAACTTGACGTGTTCCAATTTGCTCACTGTCTGAAGTTCATGTCCGCTGACAAGTCATCTTGGTTGAAGAGTGGACTTTCGATCTTAGTAATCAAGTCGCTGTTTCTAAGCATCAAGCCGAACTATCATGATAATTATTTCATCTAGGCGTTTTAGCAAGTTGACAAGCTCCTCATCTTGTTTTTCCCTGTAAAGTCCCATCAATGTCGTCTGCAAATCCATGAAGGCTTGTCACGATGGCTCTCTGTCTCTGTCTCTCTCTCCTCTCTCTGTCTCCTTCTCTCTAGCTCTCTCCTCTCTCTGTCTCTCTCTCTCCCTCTCTCTGTCTCCTCTCTCTCTAGCTCTCTCCTCTCTCCCTCTCTCTGTCTCTCCCCCCCCCCTCTCTCTCTCTCCTCTCTTTTCTCCTCTCTCTCTCTCTTCTCTCTCCCTCTCTCTCTCTCTCTCTCTCTCTTTCTCTCTCCCTCTCTCTCTCTCTCCTGGCTCCCCCCTCCTCTCTCTGACACTGATTGGCTGTCGATGATCATCAGGCGGCATAACTCATGACGTGTTATGAAAAGATGCTGAAGAATCGGGGATGAAAGAAGGCAAGCCTGGAGTACTACTACACACCTAGCCTACTAAAAAGTATGGTATTCCTCTCCACAAAAGAGAGAGAGAGGGGGGGGAGAGAGAGAGAGAGAGAGAGAGAGAGAGAGAGAGAGAGAGAGAGAGAGAGAGAGAGGAGAGAGAGAGAGAGAGAGAAGAGAGAGAAGAGAGAGAGAGAGAAGAGAGAGAGAGACAGAGCAGAGAGACAGAAGGGGAGAGAGAGGGGAAGAGACAGAGACAGACAGAGAGAAGAGTGAGAGACAGAGACAGAGAGACAGTGAGAGAGAGAGAGAACAGAAACTTATAAGGGGAAAGATGCTTAGCCAGATGATTTGAATTGATTTTAGAAACACAACACGCAGCAGAATATATTTCAGCTCTAGATCTGAGATTGCAAGAGGTTGATAGTTCTGAAGGAGAAAAGAGAGATAAGATGCTACAGATCCATAAAAAAGGCGAAAAACTAGAACATCTTATTAAATTCAATTCCAGATGCAACAGGAAGCCAGTGGAGTTTAATCAAAAGTGTAGTAGTATGATCTTTCTTTGAAGCCTCAAATATCAACTGAATTTGTTTTTAACGAGTTTTGACGGTGAATTTATTTAGTTTTCTTCTCCAAGTTATTTGTTGGTATTTACCTTACAGTTCGTAATCTTGTTTTTGTTGTTTTTATTGGTTTGCTTATCTTTTGTATAATGATTTATCTTTTTAATTGAGAAAAAGAAAGCTTTGTCCTTCTTCTTGCTATCCTGATTGTGTTTATTGTT
>CM060317.1:37005019-37007340 GCA_030674155.1 Stramonita haemastoma | reverse complement strand
AAAGTCCTGGAATGGCTTGCACACGGGTATATATGTGTATATAAATTATAAAGGTGTCCTATAACTTAGGTGGTCGTAGAGGAGCGAGGCATCAGAGACCTCAGCTTCTCTAGGGCCAGCATGTTGAGGACGGCGCCCATCTCCTCTCCTTCGCTGGTTTACCTTCCCTGACCTTTAAAAAGGGCAGGTGCCCATTTACAGCTGGGTGAACGTGGGGGACTGTACTGATGCCAAGGCATGCAAACGGTCACTCATCCAACTGATAACCACGCTGGACGCTGCTTAACTTGACTTGGGGAAAGCGAGCGCTCTGACCACGATATATATATATATATATATTTATATATATATATATATATATATATAATATATATTTTATATATATATATATATATATATATATATATATATATATATATATATATATAATTGAGAAAATATAGTGGAGAAAAACAAGTGCAGGTAACCAGTTACAACTTCAGTCTCATCATAGAATTGATGTTATTCAAAGATTAAAAACAACAACAAAAAACCAACAAAAATAAATCACTATAAGATAAAAGTCAAAACCTATATAAATGTATGAAACTAATACCAGTTTAACACCAGTTTAACTAGTTTCAGGTGTTTATTTTTTTCTCAGAGTGATATTTCTACTATCCCACGTTGATGTAAACTCCTCTTCATCTTGGTGAGGTCCGAGAGGAGCTCTTTGAAATCACCCCCGCTTTAAAAGACCTATTTTTGTTGTTATTAATGGAACTTGACGTGTTCCAATTTGCTCACTGTCTGAAGTTCATGTCCGCTGACAAGTCATCTTGGTTGAAGAGTGGACTTTCGATCTTAGTAATCAAGTCGCTGTTTCTAAGCATCAAGCCGAACTATCATGATAATTATTTCATCTAGGCGTTTTAGCAAGTTGACAAGCTCCTCATCTTGTTTTTCCCTGTAAAGTCCCATCAATGTCGTCTGCAAATCCATGAAGGCTTGTCACGATGGCTCTCTGTCTCTGTCTCTCTCTCCTCTCTCTGTCTCCTCTCTCTCTAGCTCTCTCCTCTCTCTGTCTCTCTCTCTCCCTCTCTCTGTCTCCTCTCTCTCTAGCTCTCTCCTCTCTCCCTCTCTCTGTCTCTCCCCCCCCTCTCTCTCTCTCCTCTCTCTTTCTCCTCTCTCTCTCTCTGTCTCTCTCCCTCTCTTTCTCTCCTCCCTCTCTTTCTCTCCTCCCTCTCTCTCTCTCTCTCCTGGCTCCCCCCTCTCTCTCTCTGACACTGATTGGCTGTCGATGATCATCAGGCGGCATAACTCATGACTTTATGAAGATGCTGAAGTCGGGATGAAAGAAGGGCAACGGGAGTATATACAAGCTGGGATAAAAAGAAGGCAGCTGGGTACACACAAGAGAGTAGAAGAGTATGGATCTAGAAGAGAGAGAGAGAGAGGGGGAGAGAGAGAGAGAGAGGAGAGAGAGAGAGAGAGAGAGAGAGAGAGAGAGAGAGAGAGAGAGAGAAGAGAAGAGAGAGAGAGAAGAGAGGAGAGACAGAGACACAGAGAGAGAGAGTGAGAGACAGAGACAGAGAGACAGTGAGAGAGAGAGAGAACAGAAACTTTATAGGGGAAAGATGCTTAGCCAGATGATTTGAAGTTGATTTTAGAAACACAACACGCAGCAGAATATATTTCAGCTCTAGATCTGAGATTGCAAGAGGGTTGATAGTTCTGAAGGAGAAAAGAGAGATAAGATGCTACAGATCCATCAAAAAAGGCGAAAAACTAGAACATCTTATTAAATTCAATTCCAGATGCAACAGGAAGCCAGTGGAGTTTAATCAAAAGTGTAGTAGTATGATCTTTCTTTGATAGCCTCAAATATCAACTGAATTTGTTTTTAACGAGTTTTGACGGTGAATTTATTTAGTTTTCTTCTCCAAGTTATTTGTTGGTATTTACCTTACAGTTCGTAATCTTGTTTTTGTTGTTTTTATTGGTTTGCTTATCTTTTGTATAATGATTTATCTTTTTAATTGAGAAAAAGAAAGCTTTGTCCTTCTTCTTGCTATCCTGATTGTGTTTATTGTTATTATCGTGGTCGTTATCGTCGTCGTCGAGGTCTTTGTTGTTATGTTGAATGATGAAACATGTTGACTGACTTGACTTCTGATTGACCTCTTCCTATGCCAATATTCTCCCTCCCTCTTCTTCTTCTTCTTCCTCCTCCTCCTCTTCTCCTCTTTCTTCTTCTTCTTTTTCTTCTTCTTCTCCTTCTTTCTCCTCCTTCTTCTTCTTTCTCCTCCTCTTCCTCTGCTTCTTCTCCTCCTCTTTCTTCT
>CM060317.1:36987519-37002519 GCA_030674155.1 Stramonita haemastoma | reverse complement strand
CTGATCTTTCAAGCTCAAATCAAACACAATGGCTAGCACTAAAGTGCAAGACTTTGAGGTTTTTTTTTCTCAAAGCAACATTTTTTGGGTTGTCGTAACTCTCTATTTGGTTTGAAGCTTTCAGTTATATGACCCTTTTTTTCTCCTGGTCTTGCACAATAACCACGAAACATAAAGCTTATAGTGCTAAGGATATGCTCTACCTTTCTTTTACTTGTCTAGTTTTCTAAGAGACTGAACGAGATTTTTTGTCGTACAATGCAGCATTTTGCCAGTGATAAGCAGTAGATTTCTCCCCCCAAAAGAAAACAAAATTAAAATCCATGTCGTTTTATCAGCTAATCTGTCAAAGACAGAAAATGTTACAGAATTTTCTCTCTCGGCCTACCAACTCTCCCATTCCAAACCCTTTTAACTAGAGTATGCATGTTACATGCAAATACACACACACCTACGCAAAAGAAAGCAAGTGCGCACATGCTCGTGTGTGTTCAACAGAGATAGGTAGATAAAAGGATAGATGGGTAGATTGACGGATGGATAGCTAGATAGCTAGATAGATGGATGGATGGATATATATAGATAGGTAGATGGATGGATGGATGGATGGATGGATGGAGAGATAGAGATAGAGAGAGAGAGAGAGAGAGAGAGAGAGGAGAGAGAGGAGAGAGAGAGAGAGAGGAGAGAAGAAGAGAGACAGAGAGAGAGAACGAGAGAGAGAGAGGAGAGAGGGGAGAGAGAGAGAGAGAGAGAGAGAGGACTGACATAGCCACATTTACAGGCAAAGACACACACATACACATACACACACACACACACTGACACACACAGACACATACATATAATAAAAAATCACGAGAAAACAGCAACAAAACAACAAACAAAACTCCCCAAACATACATAAAACAGCCCAAAAAAACAGCCACAGCAACAAAACAGCAACAACAAAAAACAATAATAAAGAACAAACCAAACAAACCCCCCTAAGTGCGCAGTATCTAATAAGAACTATATTCCCCGGGGAGAGTAATATTGGAGAGATTTTTGTATTGAATCTTGCGTCAAACTCTCATTTGGGAGAATCAGGAGAGGGAGAAGGAGGGAGAAGGAGGGGAGAGAGGGGAGAGAGGAGAGAGAGAGAGAGAGAGAGAGAGAGAGAGAGAAGAGAGAGAGAGAGAGAGAGAGAGAGAGAGAGAGAGAGAGAAGAGAGAGAGAGGAAGACAGACAGACAGACAGACAGACAGACAGACAGACAGACAGACAGACAGAGATATTACCATTCTTGTATTCAATCAAAACTGTGACTATGTTTTTTTCTTCGTTCTCCTGTTTTGACCATTGAAATTGATGTTGATGCTGTTACTTCCACTACCTCTGCCACCGTTACTGTTGCTGCTGCAGAAGCACTGCTTATGCTGCTGCTGTTACTGCTGCTGTTACTGCTGTTATTGTACCTACCACAACTGCGGGTTTTTTGTGATAATGATCCTCTTGATGCTGCTGTTTTGTGTCTTCTATCGTCTTCTTTCTTCTCCTTTAAATGGACGCCTGTTCCTGTTTTTTTTGTTTTGTGTTTTTGTTATCTCCACAAAAGATTGTCCTTGATGGACGCGGAGTCGTAACTTGTGTTTGGTGGGTTGTGGGCAACGTATCACGGATCCAGCTCATTCTTTTTCGGTTGATGCTTCTTGCTTTGTCTCTATGGCTGAAAGTAGTCTTAAAACATGAAGGGGGACGGGATAGCCTAATGGTCAAATATTGCGCTCGCAATTTGACGACCCGTGTTCGATTCCGGTTCGAGGTTTTTTTCCCCCTGGAGTTAACATCAGTGCTGACTCCACTCTCTCCGAAAGTCTTTCCGATGAGACTGTAAACCGAGGCCCTGTGTGCGAACGCATGCAGAACATCTTGCGAACACGTAAAATCCTGTTCCGCTTTTCGTAAGAGTAGGCCATTGTGTGTCGGTGGGAACAGGACAATATTTATAAAACTGCATACACACGGGGACTGGATGAAAAAAAACACACACGAGTGCTTATTCCATTATCCCTCGATATAAAAGAATAAAAACTAAAGAAAAAAGAAATAAAGTGATGACTTCTTTTGTTGTCTGTCTGAGGATTAGAAGATGTGTACGTCTTTACATTCTATGGAAGAGAACCTTTAATCTTTAAAATCTTTGTCTGAGGGTACAAGATTTGTGCGTCTATACGTTCTACGGAAGAGAATCTTTAACCTTTAAAATCGTTGTCTGAGGATTAGAAGATTTGTGCGCCGATACGTTCTATGTTATATCTTTTGTCTGAGGAGTAGAAGATTTGTACGCCTGTACATTGTGTGTATTGCTTCTTTCGAGGACTGGAAGGTGTTTGTGCCTATACATTCTATGTATGTCTCTGTTCCGAGTATCAGATGTTTACGCCTATAATATTCTAGACATACACGTCTGTTTGAGGATTAGAGAATGTGTGCGCCCATGCAGTCTATATGTCTGTCTGTCAGAGGATAAGAAGATTTGTGTTCCAACACACACACACGCAACGCACGCACGCACGCACCACACACACACACTATCTCTTTCTCTCCCCCTACCAACCTACCTACCTACCTATGTACGTTTGTACGCACGCGCGCACGTACGTACGTACGTACGTACGTGCGCGCGTGCTATAGGTAGGTACATACATACATACGTACGTACGTACGTACGTACGTACGTACGTATGTATGTATGTATGTAAGTCTGTATTTGTCTGTCTGTCTGTCTGTCGTCTGTCTCTTTACCTACCGACCGACCGACCTACCGACTTACCATCTATCTGTCTGTCTGTCTGTCTATCTATCTATCTATTTGCCTGTCTGCCCGTCTGTCTGTCTATGTATCCATCTATCTGTCTAAAAGTTTCAATGTTTCTCTCTCTCTCTATATATATAATATCTGTCTGAGTATCTTGCTGGGGAAGAGCTAGACACATTTGTGCTTTTTTTGTTTGTACGTTGAAATATATATATTTTTTTATATTTTTGTGAAAAATGGCGGTACGTCCATTTGAAGAAGTTTATCCTCACCATCACCGAAAAAGGAGTACACGCAATAACACGACACTCCACGCTCTCTCTGTATGTAGTATTGATGTTTCCCTAAGGAGAGAATCAGAAACGCCATCCAAGCTGTCGGTGTTTAAAGTTTCTAGTTATGAGCAAGTACCTTGCTTAACATTTCAGTTTTCGGAGAATCAGCATTCGATAGTGTCTTCTGAAGAGTATAGTAAACCTCCTTAAGTGTTTGATCGATATAAGCGGGTTTTTTGGTTGTTTTTTTTGCACAGTTTTGGCAGTCCGGCCATAGACGTGATTGTTTCTGTTTATCATTTACTCGCAAGGATATGTAGTTTTCGGAGAATCAGCATTCCATAGCGTCTCCTGAAGAATATAGTAAACCTCCTTAAAGTGTTTGATCGATATAAGTGTGGTGGTTTTTTTTGCACACGAAAAAACACAAGCAAAACAGTGTTCCAATGTGCTATAGTGGTTAATGCATTGCGTTTCTGGCTAGAAGGTCGAAGGCTCGAATCCCATAAGAATCACAGGTTTCGATTATTTTTGTTTACTCGAGTCGGTTATTATTTATTCTTTTATATCGAGGATAATGGAATAAACACTCGTGTGCTTTTTTTCATCCAGTTCCCCGTGTATGCAGTTTTGTAAAACTTATCTGTTCCCACCGGCACACGATGGCCTACTCTTACGAATAGCGGAACAGGATTTAACGTGTGCGCAAGATGTTCTGCGTGCGTTTGCACACGGGGCCTCGGTTTACAGTCTCATCCGAAAGACTTTTGGGGAGAATTTTTGGGAGGCACACATACACGTACCTGCGTGCACGCATGTACAAACTAAAAACACACACACACACACACCACACACACACACACGTGCGTTCCTCTGTACACACCTACACATACATAAACACACAAACACACACACATCCCCCCCCCCCCACAAACCTTCCACACCCACCTACTCCTCCCCCTACACACTTAACCTAGTTACACACATCATAATTTCCCTCCTGCCTCCTCCTCATCCCCTCCCTCCATCCCTTACCTCCCTCTACTCACTCTCATTCTCCTTCCCCCAAGCACCCCCCTCCTCATAACCACCTCAACCCTAACCCCCCCCCCCCTTCCCCCCCACACTCTCTATCCTCATAACACAGAGTCGACCTTGTTCCACCAAAGTTACGTGGAACGTTTTGTTTCAATTCTTCACGCATGAAGAGTAGACTGACAAATGAGACACACAATGTACTCTGAATCCTCGTAACGCACAGTCAGTGAGAAAGCTGAGGAGCCCTTACAGCCCCCTTGAGGGCAATTGCTGCCAGGAGCCATGCATCGTTTGCATAGGCCTCATTTGGAACCACAATCGTCCTCCCTGTCTGCTGCTAGGCTACTACTAGATCTATACCCAACTCTTCCTCCATTCATTAGCATCTCGTTTGCATGGAACTTTTTTTTTGTGTGGTGGTGGTGTGGTGGGGGTGGGGGTTGACTAGAAAGTGTGTGTGTCTGGTGTTGGGGGTGGGGGTGGGAGGTTGGGGGCGGTAGGTGCGTGCGTGCGTGCGTGTGTGTGTGTGTGTGTGTGTGTGTGTGTGTGTGTGTGTGTGTGTGTGTGTGTGTGTGTGTGTGTGGTGTGTGTGTGTGTGTGTTGGAGGGTCGGGGGGGCGGCAGGTGTATGTGTATGGGATAGGGATGGAGGTGGTGGTGGTTTGAATGTGTGTATGTATGTGTGTGTGTGTGTTGATGGGTGGTGGTGTAAGCGTGTGTGTGTGTTGTGTGTGTGTGTGTGTGTGTGTGTGTGTGTGTGTGTGTGTGTGTTGTGTGTGTGTGTGTGTGTGTGTTGTGTGTTGATGGTGGTGGTGTAAGCGCGCGTGCGTGCGTGCGCGCGCGCGCGTGCGTGCGTGCGTGCGTGTCTTTGCGTACGTGCAAAGAAGGAAAGAAGGTTACTGAGCACTGAGAGGTTAATGCAAGATTTTATGCTTTATAAAAATGGTTCATCAGGATTTTGTTTCTGAGAAAAAAATGAAAAACTACCAGAAAAAATAATACACAAAAAAGAAGAAAAATACCAAACAATCACAACTACTTAACCCAGAAACCCCAAAACACAAAGAGAGAGTAAAGTATGCACAAATAAAAAAAATGCCTGATCGGATCATCAAAAGCTCAAAACACTCTCAACTGCCAATGACAATAACCCTTTGAAGTGGAAACAAATGATACGTGCGAACGCCCATGACGAACATCAAATAAATCCACACAGATAGAAGAAGAACAACAAAAAAAGCAACTGCTACTACACGCTTTTTAACCACTCGAGCACCAGAACAGATTTCCAGAACAATATGTCTTGACAGGGTAGCTGAGAAACAATTAGCCCCCCCCCCCCCCCCCACACACACACACAAGTTGTCATGCCATAAAAACCACATTTGAAAAAAAAGGGTTGCTGGCACTTGATTGTAACTGCAGCTCTTTGCAGTTCCAAATTGTGAAAACAAATCTTATAAATCGTGAATATCAAGGACACACAAAAGAAGAAGAAGAAGAAGAAACCAAGGAAGAAGACAAAGAAGAAGAAGGAGAGAAAAGAGAAAGGAAAAAAAGAGGAATAAGAGGAATGATGATAATAAGAACAATTGCGAAGAAGAAGAATTGCAAAGAATTGCAAAGAACAATTGCAAAGAATTGCAAAGAACAATTGCAAAGAATTACGCGGAAGAAGAAGAGGAAGAAGAAGAAGAAGAAGAAGAAGAAGAAGAAGAAGAAGAAGAAGAAGAAAGAAGAAAAAAGAAGAAAAAAGAAGAAGTTGATGATGAAGAAGAAGAATTGCGAAAAAGAAGAGAAGAATTGCGAGGAAGAAGAAGAGAAGAAGAAGAAGAAGAAGAAGAAGAAGAAGAAGAAGAAGAAGAAGAAGAAGAAAGAAGAAATGCGAAGAAGAATTGCAAAGAATTGTAAAGAATTGCGAAGAAGTTGCGAAGAGGAATCGCAAAGAAGAATTGCAAAGAATTGCGAAGAAGAATTGCGAAGAAGAAGAAGAAGAAGAACAACACAACAACAGCAACAAAAGAAGAACAGAAACAACAACAAACAGAAGACTATCACGTATGAGAACAAGAACAACAAGAAAAAGACTGCAAAAGTAGAAAACCAGACACATTCAAGGAGAGACACACACACACACACACACACACACACACACACACACACACACACACACACACACACACACACAAGCAGACAGTGCAAAAACAACCTTAATCGAATTACCAAGAGCTCAACACACTTCAAATTGCACATGACAAGAACCCTCTCAAGTGGAAGCAAATGAGAACCGTGTCTTTAAAATCAAATAGCTTTGTAAAGATAGAAGAAGAAAAAATAGCACGTGCTACAAAGCTTTTTGCCCACTAACTCCACACAGCATTTCCCAGGAAAAAAAAAGAGCCTTGACAAGACAATTATCCCAGACAAACAAATCGTCCCAAACTGGAAACAAGACTGGAAAGCAGGTCTTGGCGCTTGCTGCAAATTGTGCCACTACAGCATGACAAGCTTTGATAAAAAAAAATATTGTTGATACAACTTTTTAAAAAAAAAAGGAAATAGTGAAAAAGAAGACAAATATATTGACGAATAACGACCATGATGATGAATGAGAATTGTAAAGAAGAAGAATTGCGAAGAAGAATGCAAAAAAAAGAAGAATTGCAAAGAAGAACTGCAAAGAACTGCGAAGAAGAATTGCAAGGAAAAAGAAGAATTGCGACAAAGAAGAAGGCTCGCGAAGAAGAAAAAGAAGAAGAATTGCAAAGAAGAAGAAGAAGAATTGCGAAGAAGAATTGCGAAGAAGCAGAATTGCGAAGAAGAATTGCGAAGAAGAAGAGGAATTGCGAAGAAGAAGAAGAATTGCGAAGAAGAAGAGGAACTGCGAAGAAGAAGAGGAACTGCGAAGAAGAAGAAGAATCGCGAAGAAAAAGAATTGCCAAGAAGAATTGCCAAGAAGAAGAAGAATTGCGAAGAAGAATTGCGAAGAAGAAGAAGAAGATTTGCAAAGAAGAAGAATTGCAAAGAAGAAGCAGAAGAAGAAGAAGAAGAGGAGGAAGAAGAAGAAGAAGAAGAAGAAGAACAACAACAACAACAACAACAACAAGAACAAGAACAAGAAGCTACAGAGTGCACTAGTAAAAGAAAAAAACAACAACGACCACACAGACATAGAAGCAGACTTACACACAAACAAACAACATAAAGAAAAAAAAAACTTGATGAAATTACCAAGACCTCAACACATACGCAATTACATATGACAAGAACCCTCTCACGTGAAAGCAAATGAACACTCTGCAAAGATAACAGTAAAGTAGCACGTGCTGTTTTGTTTATTTGCCCTCTAACATTAGAACAGTTTTCCAGAAAATGTGCTCTGACAGGAAAAACTGATAATTATCTCAGACAAAGAAGTTTTTCCGTCCCAGAAACCAGACAGGAAAACAAAGTTTGGGGCTTGCTCCTAATTGCAGATCATTAACAGTATAAGCTTTGAGAAAAAAATCTTCGTTAATTATTCATTTGAAGAAGACAAGAGAAGATAAATAAATGAATAAAATAAATAAGAAAGAAACATAGTAAGGAACAAAGAAACAAAGGGGAAAAAGAAGAGTAACATATAAAAATCAAGGCAATGATCCAATCCAATCCAATGATGTGCAGACATGACAGCTACAAATATAACGAAAACAACAATAACAGCAATAAAACAGCAATGGTAACAGCAACAAACACGAGAAGAAGAACAAGGAAAACATAAATGAATGCAAAAGAAAAGAAAGAAGTAGAAAATAAAGAACGAGAAGACCAGTACTATGAGCTTGCAAGAAGATTAAGGGGACAAGACGGGAAAAAATAGACGGTATAGCCTAGTGGTTAGAAACTTGCCCTCGCAATCTGACGATCCGGGTTCGAATCCCGTTCAAGGGGATTTTTTTTCCTTGGAGTTAACATCAGTGCAGACTCCACTCTCCCTAAAAGTCCTTTGGATGAGACTATAAACCCAAGCCCCATGTGCAAACGCATGCAGAACATCTTGCGCACATGTCAAATCCTGTTCAGCTTTTGAAAAAATAGGCCATTGTGTGTCAGTGGGAACAGATGACAAAATTTACAAAACTGCATACACACGGAGACTGGCTGTAAAAAAAAAGCACATGAGTGCTTATTCCATGATCATTGATACAAAAGATTAAATAAATGAAATAAATAAAAGAGGCAAAAGAAGACACAAAGAAGAGATAAAGAAAGGTTTAGTCATAACAAACATGTCAAAATTCGTACACAAATAACTTTAGCGTAAACAGCTGTAGCTAAATACATATCGAAATAAAATCTGCAGATCTGAAAAGGAAATATCACTTCCAGGGACAAGACTCTCTCTCTCTCTCTCTCTCTCTCTCTCTCTCTCTCTCTCTCTCTCCCCTTCTGTTTGTCTGACTGTATGCCTGTCTGTCTCTTCCCCCCCCCCTCTCTCTACCTCCTCTCTCTCTCTCTCTCTCCCCACCCCCCCCCCTCTCTCTGAGTGTGACAGCTGACAGGTGATCAAAGACTTGTGTCAGTGGCAAGCGTCACTAAAAAGAACAGACATCCTGCTTATTAACCGTAGCAGGGAAGAAAATGTCGGCACCACAATTAGGATGCTAATGATTATTATTCACAATAATTATTTATTTTTTTCCCACTCTACTACCATCACGATTAACAAACGCCAAGACAAGGAACAGTGGAAGGAGATCCCGGGGAAGGCAGTTCATTCCAGCTGATGTGGAAGTTGTATGTAAAATTGTGTGCCGGTGGGAACAGATGACAATATTTACACAAAAGTGCATTCACACGGGGACTGGATGAAAAAAGCGCATGAGTGCTTATTCTATTATCCTCGACAGACACACACACCACAATACACACACACACACACGCACCCATACACACACACACACACACCACACACACACACGCACCCATACACACAAACACACGCATGTGCACTTGCACCAAGAGCACACATGTCAGCACATATGACCACACGTGCTCACATGCATACACACACAGATACACCCCCCCCCACACACACACACACGAGGGCGCGCGCGCGCGCACACACACACACACACACACACACACACACACACACACACACACACACACACACACACACACACACACACACACACCACACACACACACACACACCGCAACTTCTGGAACTAGTTTTAATCAATCGCCTAATCAATGCTTTGCAACTTGTTCAATAAAAAAAAAAATGGAGAGCTGAATGCTACAAATCCTGCCCACAAACCAGAGTTGATCTGACCAGATTTGTCGCTACAATAATGTCAAGAGTGTTTTTGTGTCCTGAACCTATGGCTGTGAACGGCAATAGGTTTTGAAAAGGTGTAATGATTAATCTTATTGGTTTAATGTTTTTTAAATTTTTTTTTATATAGACTTTCAATGTAGAATTTCCACTTTAACAGAGAGAGAGAGAGAGGAGAGAGAGAGAGAGAGAGAGAGAGAGAGAGAGAGAGAGAGAGAGAGAGAGAGACAGAGAGAGACAGAGAGAAGAGAGAGAGAGAGAGAGAGAGAGAGAGAGAGAGAGAGAGAGAGAGGAGAGAGAGAGAGAGAGAGAGAGAGAGAGAGAGAGAGAGGAGAGAGGGAGAAGAGAGAGAGAGAATGTGTGTGTGTAGACATCCAGTGAAGAATTACCAGTTTAAGTGTGTGTGTGTGTGCACGTGCTTGCGTGCGAGCGTGTGTGTGTGTGTGTGTGTATGTGTGTGTGTGTGTGTGTGTGTGTGTGCGTGAGCGCCCGTATGTGTGTGTGTGTGTGTGTGTGTGTGTGTGTGTGTGCGCGCGCGCGCGACACATACACTAACAGACAGGCGAAAGTAAGGAGAAGAAATTTTAAAGAATACAGTGTGGTACACAACTGTGTATATTCAGAGATAAAAACTTGTATTCAAATCATGTTTGAAAGAAGAGAGATTTACTAACTCTTAAAAGGTTTGGCATCGTTCTGTGCAATTTGCACATTAACTAAACAGTCTACCCAGTAGCAAAGTAGACAAGCAGATACACCAAACATCAACAACTGTGTATATTCAGAGATAAAAACTTGTATTCAAATCATGTTTGAAAGAAGAGAGATTTACTAACTCTTAAAAGGTTTGGCATCGTTCTGTGCAATTTGCACATTAACTAAACAGTCTACCCAGTAGCAAAGTAGACAAGCAGATACACCAAACATCAATGATATGAAAAGCTGTATTTCTCTTAAGGGACCTGTCTTCCAGGAATTTATTTCCGTGTGTGATTCAACAGTTGTGTAGACTGTAACATATCTGCACTTTTGCATTTATAAGAAAAAGAGTACAATATTTTATTTGGCATACGTTCATCTCTCTTAAAATTGACGTAGAGCTGAAATTATTTGCAATATCTGCATTTCCCCATCCAGTTAAATAAAAGCGCTGGGTATTGCTAAAGTAAATCCTTAAAGTTCATGTATGCAAACTTTTTACACTGAAGGGAGACATATTTTATTTTTAAAACGTGAATGTTGTCAGTGAGGCCAGCTCTAACAGGACCTTAGGGAAATCAAACATACACCGTTTTAGTCCGACTGTAGCCACATCCTAATGCAACTTTTAAAATGTTTAAAGAGAGAGAGAGAGAGAGAGAGAGAGAGAGGAGAGAGAGAGAGAGAGAGAGAGAGAGAGAGAGAGAGAGAGAGAGAGAGAGAGAGAGAGAGAGAGGGTGGGAAAGTAGAGAGTTTACTAACTTGCATGCAGTGTCGGAATCATGATTCTACATTCCTGCATATTTCGTACGATTTTTGAGGAAAACTATATTGATAAATAAAGTGTACGTGCGCGCGCGCGCGTGTGTATGTGTGTGTGTGTGTGTGTGTGTGACAAAAGTGATGATTTTTCTGTTTGTTTATTCGTTTTGCTCTTTTATTCAAGCAGAAACCAATACAAAGCATCGCCCATTCAAAGTTGTCAAATTTTTGACTGGCGTTGTTTACGTTTCTTTATTTGCTCTTTTTCTTTCTCTGCTTGAGTTCCAAGGTTCACCAGTGGTGAGATTTTTGTGTATGGTACCTTCCGAACTTCGGGGATGATGTCTAAACACGACGCTATACTGTGCATGCATTCTTTTGTATATATCTTTTGTCACGCATTCTTACCAGCACGATTGCTTTTCTGTTCCGAAATGCACAGCGTTTTTTAATCCTATGCGCAAAATGTTCCACGTGTGTTTGCACACGGGGCCTCGATTTATAATCTCACCCGAAGACATTTCTGGGGAATGGAGTCAGAACTGATGTTAACAACATGAGACACAAATTCCTATCGAACAAAACGTCTTGGCAGATGGCCGGAACCTGGGGCTCGAACGCAGGCCGCCAAATCGCGAGCGCAATATGCAAACCACTAAGCTATTCCTCCCCTCTCTGTTATTTCCTCAGTCCACTTGGATTCGTGTAAAGCAGGGAAAGCAGAAAAGAATGAAGAGTGATGTTGGGAGGAGAGTCAATGGCGGTGCACTTACTTCCAAGGGCCTCAGCAAAAGTAAGGGGATAAATCCTTTAAGTGGCTTGCTTCTACAGAGCATTACTGACTTGTGTGTGTGTGTGTGGGGGGGGGGGGATGGGGGTGTGAGTTTGTGTGTGTAAGTGTGTGTGTAAGTGTGTGTGTGAGAGTAAGTGTGTGCTTTGTGTGTTTGTGGGTATGTATGTATGTATGTATGTTTGTATGTATGTGTGTGTGTGTGTGTGTATGTATGTATTGTGTGTGTGTGTGTGTGTGTGTGTATGTATGTATGAATGTATGTATGTATGTGTGTGTGTGCGTGCGTGCGTGTATGCGTGTGTGTGACTGCGTGCATGTGTGTGTTTTAGCGAACATGCTTGCAAATATAGTAAACAATAAACACCACCACCACCACTAACCCCTGCCACCCCCCCTTGCCTCCCCTCCCTAACCCCCCACCCCCCCTCCCCATCCTTGCCCCCCCCCCTTCCCCACCATCAATTTTATTTATTAGCCACAAAGCCAGAGCGACAGAGCTAATCCCTGGCCACTGTCATCAATAGATTCTTCAATCAGCAGCAGCAGCAGCAGGAGAGCTTTGAGGAAGAGAAGGGCCCCGGGAGAGAGAGGGATAGAGAATCCTCCTCCTCTAATCACTGGCTGCTCCCCCGCCATTTGGAGAGAGAGAAGGATTAGCTATCTGTCACTGGGAGGAGTGCAGTGTCGTCACTATTGATCTTGGCTAAATCGGACAACCGGGGGGAAAAAGTGTGAATACTTGAAACGTTGCGTTGTTATTGGGTTTTTTTTTGTTTTTGTTTTGTCTCTTCATCAAAAGAAAATATCGACAGACAGACATTTTTTTTTTACGAGAGATTCACCTCTAAATTTTTTTTTTTTTTTTTTAAATTCCGGAGTTTTTTTCTTAAAAGTGTGATTTGTTTTCGTTTTTTTCCTTATTGATCAGAGTGTTAGGTATTGTTTTGTTTCGTTTTTATCTATAAAGGCGAGGCAAATGATGACTGAAGGAGAAGAGTGCGCGCGCGTACGTGTGTGCGTGTGTGTGTAATGTGTGTGCGATATGTGTGTGTGTATAATGTGTCTGTGTGTGATCTGTGTGTGTGTGTGTGTGTGTGTGTGTGTGTGTGTGTGTGTGTGTGTATATGTGTGTGTGTGTGTGTGTGTGTGTGTGTGTGTGTGTGTGTGTGTGTGTGAAATGTGTCTGTGTGTGTGAAATAATAATAATAATAATAATAATAATAATAATAATAATAATAATACATGGAATTTATATAGCGCTATATCTTGTAAAAACAAATCAAAGCGCTTGCACTCGACCCTCACAACAAACAACCAATGACAATAAATAATTCTAGCAAATACGAAAGCACACACACGCGCGCGCGCGCACGCGCACGCACACACACACACACACGCGCACACACACACACGCACACACACACACACTGTGTGAAATGTGTCTCTGTGTGTGTGATATGTGCGTGTGTGTGAAATGCGTCTGTGTGTGATGTGTGTGTATGCATGTGTCTCTCTGTCTGTCTGTGTCTAATTCTTTCTCTCTCTCTCTCTGTGTCTCTCTCTCTCCCTCTATCCCCTCTATCTTTTTTTTTTCTCGCTAAGTTTTTCCCTTTTGCCCTGTTGACGTCTTTATATCATAGCCCCACACCATGCATTCATCAGTGAAGAAAACAACAGAAGCAGACAGCCTGTCACCGAAACGTTATGAGAATGCCAGCACAGCAATCAGCACCACTAATGACCAACTATTACTGCCGAATTTACCGCTACCATCACCCACCCCCCTTAGCTTTGGGCATTCTGCTGAGAGCGCACGCTCTCTCTCTCTCTCATCTCTCTCTGTGTCTCTGTCTCTGTCTGCCTCTATCTTTGTGTCTCTCTCTTTCTCTCTCTCTCTGTGTCTGTCTCTGTCTATCTCTCTCTGAAGTTATATGTAATTTTCTTCATGTTTTCCTTCTTCCCTTTGAACTGTATTGTGGCCAAAGGCCCATGTACAATAAATCATTTCAGTGTTCAGTGTTCTCTCTGCCTCTCTCTCTGTCTCTCTCTGCCTCTATCAACCTCTCTCTCTCTCTTTGTCTCTCTCTCTCTTTCCTTCTTTTTTTCTCTCTCTCTGTGTCTCTATCTCTATCTCTTCCCCGCCCCCTCTCTCATTGTCTCCTTCTCTGTCTGTCTGTCTTTTTCTCTCGGTGTCTATTTCTCTCTTGACCTCTCTCTGTCTCTCTCTCTCTCTGTTTCTTTCTCCCTCTGTGCCATTATGTTTTCATCAATCTGTGTGTCTGTCTGTCTCTCTTTCTCTCTGCCTGTCTCTGTCTCTCACATGGGGAGCAACGTCTTCCATGTAATGAAATAATCAAACCAGAGACCATGTCTGAGGCAGGCAAATACACATCTATTACCTCGAAAGCATGTAGGTGATTATCCATCCCCCCCCCCCCCCCCCCGTTTTTTCCTCTCTCAACCCTAACCTGCGTAAAACTTGTGTTCAGTACTGTCCATATTTATGTGTTTGTACTCCCCGAAGTCAGAATGCAGCTACCTTAATGCTGGTGTGTGTGTGTGTGTGTGGGGGGGGGGGGGGGGGGGCGGTGGCCATACACAAAAATCTCACCACTGGTGAACACCGGGTGGCGCTGCTCCTGCGGTGACGTGCTCTTCCGCGGGAGTACAGCCCAAATTTCACGTAGAGGTATATCATGCGACTTGCAGCGGTATAGAATACAATTCAATGAAATGCAATGCATTACAATACAACATAATACAATACTATTGCTGCATTCAAGCCCCAGGTTCCAACCGCCCACCAAGACGACTGTTCGATGAAAATTTGTGTCTCCTGAAGTCAGCATCAGTACCGACTCCATTTCCTCCATTCCCACGATTTTTTTTTTTCGGATGAGATTATAAATCGAGGCCCCGTGCATGTGCAAACACACGTAAATTTTTTTTTTACACACGTGCTAAAGCACGCTCTACCTTTCGCGGAACAGAAAAGCATTCGTGCTGGTAAGAACGCGTGACAAAATATACATATATATACAGAAGAATGCATGCACACTAGTGTCGTGTTTCGACATCATCCACAAAGTCGAAATGGGGGACAAAAAACGGTACCAGACACAAAACAATTCACAACTGGTGAACCTCGGAGCTCTAGCAGAGAAAGAAAACAAAAACCAAATAAACAATACAATACAATACAACACACTACAAAACAGCATAATACAATGTGCTAAGTGCTGTCTAACTTGCAAAATTCTTCAACCGTTAATACCCCAGGCATAGCTTATGGTCAAACCAGTTTTGGATGA
>CM060317.1:36962519-36965019 GCA_030674155.1 Stramonita haemastoma | reverse complement strand
TTCCACCAGCACCTCTCCAGACCGAGTTTGTTATGGACTTATTGGAGGACTAGGACCACACAGAAGAAGTTTATTTACTTAAAAGATGAGATTTTGAAAAAGTCTTGCTCAAATCGCATGACCACCACTCATGTGTTTGTATCTCTCTGGGCCCGGTTGACGCCGGTATGTATTATGCTAAAAAAACGTAGAGTACAAAACCCTGTCGCGTATTCTCAAAAGCGCGTGCACTCCTCTAAGCACCGTTCCATCATCCTCATCGTTATTGATCATCATATTTGTTGGTGGACCCGGCTGCTCTGGTCTCATGTGATGGATCTCAGATTCGGTTTCCCCATACACTTCTGTGCCTGTGCTCAGTTTCGGTCAGAGAGCGAGCCTTCGTGGTGGGAGGTTCACCCGAGGAGGTCGTTGCAGGGACGGTATGTGGTGGTTATCATCGCGTGTGAGCGTCTCATTCAGTCTGGCTCCGCGGCTCGACTGAGCTATTGCTGTTGTCAGCAGGGGGCTTCGATGTTGGTGTCCTGCGTATATTAGCTCAGAACAGCACCACCCAACACCACCAAAGTATCCCAGCAGCCAGCCCCTCTGGTTGGTGACCCAAAGGTGACCTGATATTGGTGGACTCTCCGTAGACTTCTGCCCTCAAGATGCGACATAACGAATGTGGGTATAGCTGGAGTCCAAGAGATGAGACGAGTAGTGTGGGAACAGTAAAAAAAGGAATGTCACGGAAGAGGATTCAGCAAAACAATAAAACAAAAAACAAAATCAGCTAACGTAAAGTCAAGTATTGCAGACAATAACTTTAAACAAAACTCGCAGAAGACAGACAGACAACAACAACACACACACACACAGACATACACACACGCATACTCGAGCGTGCACGCGCACCACCCTTTCCTCTGCGCGGAACACACACACACCACACACACACACCCACCCACAACACAACACAGTACCACTCACACACACACATGAGTGCTTATTCCATTATCCTCGTATAAAAAAAAATAAAGAAAACGAAAAAACACACACACGCACAGCATGACTACGTACGTACCACACACAGTCAAAATTCATCTTTTTTAATTTAATCACCAAAACACCAGGTTTTTTCATAACATCAACGTGTGTGTATGTGTGTGTGCGGTAAGTGCGTGCTGCGGTGTGCGCGCGTGCGTGCTTGTGTATGGCCGTGCGTGCGTGGTGTCGTGGGTGTGGTATATGTATGTGTGGTTGTGTGCGTGCGTGCGTGCGTGCGCGTGTGTGCGTGTGTGTTTGTGTGTTGATGGTGGTGTGACAGGAAACTAATAATACTGGAACGCGTAATACGTGTCAGACAGCCATCAATCAGTGACAGAAAAGACAAAGTATAGCAGCTTTGTTACCCTGTTTCTGCTAAACACACACCTACAATGGGCTTTTCTTCTACCACGCTGTTTGCAAAAAAGAAACCCACTATTTTTTTTTTTTTTATAGTTCACTGCCAGACATATTTGGCAGACATATACTGATATTATTGCAACACCAAGGAGGTGGGTGGATGTGAATGTTTTAACAACCCCGTGTAAAGAATGAAATATAATGATCTTTGTATCAGAGAATTTGATTCCAATAGTAATGAAAGGATTTACGTTAACATCACATCATTCGTAGAATTAGGTTTAGTTTTTTTAATGATTATTATGGTCATGGATATGTTTTAAAATAAAGAAAAATTCCATTTAATCTTTTCATCATCTATTCGTCAAAAGTTAACTTCTTCAAAAAGTTTGTCTATAAACTTCCACATGAATGCCCAATCGATAATGTCTTCCATCTCTTATGTGATTTCCACAGCTCAAGCTCCAGAACAAGGCAAACTCATGTTTTGTAAAACTTGTACATGAATATTACAAAAGAAAGTACCAACCTCTGATCACCCTTGTCCAGGAGTGGCTGAATTCCACGCAACAAGATAGAGAGATGAGCGAAATTTTCATAGAATGCAAAAAGAAGTGGATTTGTGATAGCAGTAAAGAAACAAGTGCGCTTCTTACTTTCTGATACCTATTGCAAAAGTACTGAGTTTTGGGTTTGGTTATATTATTATTTTTTTTTTTAAAGTAGTATTAGTATTATTATTTAGTAAATTGTAGTAGAAGTTTGTGATAAAAAAACAGGTGGTAAAAAGTTGAGATTTTTCTGGAAATGGGTTATAAAGTAGATAGATTTGACGTGAAGCAGGCTATCAAAATCATCTTTAAGAGAAGGGATACAGAAAAAGGCGATAAAATGAGGGTTTTTTTCCCCCACAAAGCAGCTCAAAGAAATCATGATGTACCGGTGTGAGGCAGACCATCGAGTGCTGGTTGTCACTGACCTTAACTACAGTGTCTATTACGGCTGCTCTTGATGCTACTACTTCTGCTGCTTGCTGTGCTGCGCTGCTGCTGCTGCTCGCTACTACTATACTACTATCTATACTATTCTATACTATACTTATTTTCTTAGT
>CM060317.1:36947519-36960019 GCA_030674155.1 Stramonita haemastoma | reverse complement strand
CGCGCGTGCGCGCGCGAACACACACACACACGCACGCACGCACACACACACACGCATACACACACGCGCGACACACAAAGGCGCGAAACACACACATGTATGTATGTAATGTATGTATGTATGTATGTATGTATGTATGTATGTATGTATTTGTATGTTTTGTATGTAGTGTTGTTGTATGTTGTATGTGTGTGTATGTGTGTCTGTATGTGTGTGTCTGTATTCGTTGATGTGTCTGTATGTGTGTATGTATGTATGGTATGTATGTAGTGTTGTATGTATGTTGTGTATGTGTTGTTGTGTGTGTGTGCATGTATGTATGTATGTATGTATGTATGTATGTATGTATGTATGTATGTATGTATGTTGTCTGTCTGTCTGTATGTCTGTTGTATGTCTGTATGTAATTTATTATGTATGTAATTATCCATCTTCTAGCTATATGTATGTATATATTTATTTATATATCATTCTATCTGTCTTTCTGTTTTTCGACGTTTACAAACAAACGGACTCACACACACGTACACCCATGCACATACATACGCACACCCACACACGCACGCACACACGCATATACACACATACCCACACACGCACGCGCCGCACGCACGCACGCACACACACATATACATACGAGCGCACACGCAAACACTCGCACGTTTAAACACACAGAGACACGTAGAACAGACACACACAACAAACACACACACACACAGATAACACACTACACATACACTAACATAAACAAAAATATACACATACACACTGTGACACTTGCACCTTTTTGATTATTTTGCATCCTTTAAAAAATTAAAAACTTGGGAAAAGACCACAAAATGAACAGAAATTCTAACGACAGTTTTCAAAAGATATAATTATATTGTTTCGTAGTAGAAGATAAATCGATGAATTCTTTACTGAACTCTAACAATTCCGCGCAAGTAAGATGATGGATGAATTCAAATGAAATCTAAATTAAACAAGGACCCCCTCAAACAAGAAAACCCACCCAAAACAAGACAAGAACAACAAAATTAACCTTAAAAAAGCAACCCAAATCAAAACCATTAACGATTAGCGACAGGAGTCTTTACTAGACCTAAAAGACTTTTAAACAGTAAATTATCCACACTACCCTTATCCACCTCCACGTTTTCATTCTTTCCATTCATGATTCCACACCAACACCACACACACACACACACACAGATTTCTATCATTATCTTAATATCTGTTTTCCATCCTAAAGCTATCAGACGAAAACTGGTTGTTGTTGTTGTTGTTGTTTTTTTTTTTTTGGGGGGGGGCAATTCCCTCATGTGCCACAGTAAAAGCTTTGGTTATGTTTAACAAAGCATTCTTCGGTGTTCAAGGCTCAAGTAACGGAGCGAAATGTACCCTGCTGTTGATCCCTAACAGAGACACTGGCTGAATGGACGATTAATTCTGGCCAAATTGCCACCAGTGATGAGAAGGCGGCTCTGATTTCCCACCAGATACCCTCGCTTTCAGACATCGTCAGAGGGCCAGGGTCAGTTCTGATATAGCTATAGCCCTACGATTTCCAGTTTTGTATGTATTGTGTTGTATTATATTGTATACCACATTGGGTGCCGTTTGTGGCGCCTTGGCTTCACAGTGCAGTCCCTCCAGTTCACCCAGCTGTAAATGGGTACCTGCCCTCTTTAGGGTCAGGGGAAGGTAAAGCTGCGAGGAAGAGGAGATGGGCGCCGCCCTCAATATGCTGGCCCCTAGAGAAGCTTAAGGTGTCTGATGCCTCGCTCCCCTACGACCACCTAGGTTATGGGACACATATACCTTTTTTTTTTACATTAAGTCACGGCAGATTTCTCTGCGTGAAATTCGGTTTGTTTTCCCTTGGGAGAGGGTATTGCCACAAGAGCAGCGCCAACAATTTTTTTTTCTTTTCCTGTCTGCATATGTATTTGATTTTTTTATAAAAGTTTTTTTTTTCTACAGCATTTTCCTGGGGACCAGTTCTCTTGTTGCCTTGAAAGTTCTTTAAGTTGCACTAAATGAGTATTGCACACTGGACCTCAGTTTATCCTCTCATCTAATTAAGGACTAGCACCCAGACCACAACTCACAAGTAGATGGTGGAAAAGTTTCGTGCACAGACGGGGATCAATCCACCACACACACATTAAACCCAGGCGTTTCTCTTTCTAGGCAGGTGTGTTACCTAACACCGATCCACCCAGCTACAATCTAGAATTAAAAAAAGAGAAGATTATAATGAAGGTTTTTTTTTACCACATGGCTGCATTTCATTTAGAAATGTAGACCATTATACAGGTAAACACGGGTTGAGGGTAGGTGTGGATTTCCAGTATCTAAAGCATACATTAACTAAGAAATTACATTTTGGGGCGAATATTAGGCAAGTGGTGGACACAAATAAAATTGTAGGGATTTTTTAGTACATTTTTGGGGGTTAAATCAAAAACTTTTTTTCATGCTTTACCAATTTAACATTAGTTTTATGTAACCTTCCTCGAGCTGCTATCCTTTCATGAAAAACAAATCTGAAAACTGTCCTTGGAATGATGAAGTTAAAGATGAAAGAGGGAGAAAAAGAAACATTTTTGACTGCAACTCCAGAAATGATGTATTTTTGAATGGTCGACATATATATTTTTTGTCCTCCAGCAATTAAGCTGGAAACTGAATACGTTCCCATGTGCCTTTATAATATGGCAAAAACTAAACAGAAATAAAACATTTTCATTTAATCATTTACACAAAAAAGACATTCCTTCGAGAGACTGCATTCTCATAACTCCAATAAAATATTATATATATATATATATATATATATATATATATATATATATATATATATATATATATATATATATATATGTATGTATGTATGTATGTTATGTATATATATATGTATTATATATATATGTGTGTGTGTATGCAGGAAGGAAGGTGGCATGATAGTTAAGACGTTCGCCAGCCAACAAGTAAACCGTGAGGTTCTGGGTTCGTACTCAGCCTCGCCCTTTCTTTCCAGTTTGACAAAAAAATCGAACTGAATGTAAAAGTCATTCGGATGAGACTATAAGCCGAGACCCCGTGTGCGAACGCACGCAGAACATCTTGCACACAAGTTAAAATCCCGTTCCGCCTTTAGGAAGAGCAGGTCATCGTGTTGCGGTAGGAGCGGATGACAAAATTATAATAAAAAAAAAACCCAGAATGCACACTGGTGTCGTGTTCAGACACCATCCCGAGGAAAAATCGGGGAGTTGGAGTCCCAGGGCTGCTCGGGGCTGTATATGGCAACGTTCTGGCGGCTCCTGCGACGGTACTGGAACCATTTGTATCGGTCATTGCCTTTCCAATGGATCATTCCAGTGCGGTGGAGAGGGAGGATTTGCTGCTGGGTAACAGTTTGCCCTCCGTACTTACTTACCCAGGCTTTGCGCTCTAGAGCGCAACTCCATAGTCTTCCGAGACTGCCTACTTTTATATATATATATATATATATATATATATATATATTATATATATATATATATATAAAAGTAGGCATTATATATATGTATATATTATATTATATATGTATATATTATATATATATGTATATTATGTGTGTGTGTGCATGCATGCGCATGTGCATTTGTCTGTGTCCATGTGTCTATGTTTATGTGTCCGTGTGTGTCTGTACCAAATAACCCTGGATAAACCTTTCAAATATAAGTCACTCATTAATGAATGAGAGAACAGACAATTAAATTTCAGGTAGCAGCCACACAGTCTACGCAAAACGCACACTGTGCTGCATGTTTTTGCAGACTGGTTCCACGAACCTTTTCTTGAATTTTTGATAGACACACTGAACAGAACTGCCAAAGCTATTTTCATAACAAAGTCTTCGATGAATTTAGATATTGTAGCACACCACAAGCTTATTTTGGATAAGGGTTTTGTAGTTAAACTTCAAAGGGGAATGAACACACGCATTAGCATCACAACATCCTGAAAAAAATGGGTTTTTTTGCTACTGAAAAAAGAAAGTCAGCAAAAAAGAAAATATTTTCTAATTCAAGTTTAGAGATAAGTACGTCTTCAAATCATTCATTGTGGCCTCTTACGATAAAATACTCAATCTCATCTGTCCTTAACTATACATGCTAATTCTAAGCACATGAGTGCTTATCCCATTATCCTCGATATAAAAGAATAATCATTTAAAAAAAATTGCAATTGAAGCGCCAAGCTAAAACAAAAAAGCCATTTTCTCTATGTCAAAAAGTCTCTAAATAAGTACCTTAAAAACAAAACTAAAGCACAGACCTCCGATAACCGTCTTTTACTCTCAGCCCCCCAAAACACAGAGCAGCATGCTAGAGTGAGCGGAGAGATTGCAACAAACAACTCAATCAGGAACAGGCATTAGACCTTGCGACACTGTGAGGAAACTGCAGGGGGGGTTCTAATTTCCTGAAGTCTGCTGTCCACGTTGTTGAAGTATTAGAGACAGCGGAGAAAGTTGGAGCTACTTTGTAATGTAGAAGTTTGGAGAGAAGAGAGAAAAGGTCATGAAACAAAAAAAGTTTTGAGATCATGCATCGTGCACAAAACTGCTGTAGATAGAGTGAAGAACGTTGTTGTTTTTTATGTGGAGCATGTCTCTTAAGGTCATCATCTTTAAGGTGAAGGGTCATGAAAATAAGGATGGTTTGTAAAATAAAAAGTGGTTGATAAGAATGCAGTATTTTGTCTGGAGTGAGGCAGAGTATCGCCTCCCAACTGGTGTTATTGCCATCTGAACAATTAGATAAAAAAAAAAGATATCTTCAGTGGTAACGACTACTGCAACTGCGCCCCCTGACTGACTACTTTTACTACTACCACTTCAACTACTTCTACTATTTCCATCACTACTTCCACCACTACTGCCACCAGTACTACCATCAAATTACTACTGTTACAGCCGCTGCAGTTACTGTTGCTAACACTGCCTATGCTACCGCTGCAAACAAGTACTACTGCTACTGCTACTACTACTACTACCACCACACCACCCCACCACCACACCACACTACCACTTGTTTCAGAAGCCAATACAAAACCCATCAACTCCATATCCTCCAATGACCCTGTAAGCGCACGGAAAGACTTTCAGCATCCTAGTTTATTGAACTGCAGATCCAGTAATACGGGTTTTTTTGTGTGGGGCTTTGTTTTGGTTCACAATTTACAGCCAAAGTGCTAGACCAAAGCGCTTTGTGTTCCCTCGCACGCATTTCCCTAATCTGCCCATTAGGATTGCAAAAAAAAAAAAAAAATCCTATAAGCTACGTACCGACTGGCCTCTGCATTTTCTAGGTAAAAATCGCCCTTTCAATTCACCCAGGAAAGCAAATATTTAGTAAATAGAACTCCTAACATCCGCAGGTTATTGCTTCTTACGTAACGTCAGTCTGAGCTTAGATTGCTTTGTGTGGTATCGACATAAACACTTTCAAACAAAAAAACTCTTATAAAAGTTTGTGTGATAAAAATGCTGCGATTTTTTGGGGTAAGTTTTAGGAGTAGACTAGCTAGCTACTGACTAGATCATCGTTGTCCAGTATTGAGCACATTATCGAATATCTTGATTACCCGGTATAGAGTACTTTTACATAGTCTGTAGTTAGCAGAGGGTGCTTGATCTTAGTATTATTAGTCTTTTTTGCACGAAGCACTTTTGAAACAGTATATCCATTTTCTATTATACACCCCCCCCCCCCTAATTCATCAAAAAGTTATAAGCTATTTTTATGTAAATTCATCTTAAACAAGAAAACCAATCTCACTCTTGGTAAATAGGCACACCGAAAGTGTTGATTCAGCGGTCTATATATCCAGAAATGCAATAAATCCATTTTTCTCTTCACCGTTAGCTTTCATAGAAAAGGAAATTCTTCAACTGTTGTTATCATACAATAGCTCCTTTCGTAATATCCTTCATCCGGCACTATTTTTTCTCCTCTCTCCTCCCCCTCACCCCCGTGGCTTTCTCCCCTCCATCCCCCCTCCCCCCCCCCCGAATGTGTTTATCTATCCAAAGCTTTCTAAAGTTATTGTTTCCTCTCCCCAAAGTATGAGAAAGTCATTTTCGGTAGCCACCCTAATAGATGTACTTCCTGTGTCTGTTTAGCCAGCCATATTGCGCATGAATTGGGTCAACCTTCATTTTTTGCCCTTCCCCGGTGACTCTTGTGTGTGCTCATGATGGATGCTTTCCTTTGGGAGGGAGGGAGGGAAGAGAGAAAGAGAGAGAGAGAGAGAGAGAGAGAGAGAGAGAGAGAGAGAGAGAGAGAGAGAGAGAGACGAGAAGAAGAGAGAAGACAGAGAGAGAGAGACAGAGAGAGAGACAGAGAGAAGAGAAAGAAGAAGAGAAGAAAGAGAGAGAGAGAGAAGAGAGAGAGAGAGAGAGAGAGAGAGAGAGAGAGAGAGAGAGAGAGAGAGAGAGAGAGAGAGAGAAGAGAGAGAGAGAGAGAGAAAGACCGAGACAGACAGACAGAGACAGACAGAGACAGACAGACAAAAGGAGAGTCAGAAAGAGAGAGACAGAGACACAGAGAGACAGAAAGAGAGGAAAAACACAGATAGGGAGGGAAACAGACAGGCAGGCAAGTAGACAGGAAGACAGAGATACAGAGAGATAGACAAATAGACAGACAGATACAGAGGCAAAGACAGAGATAGGCGGAGAGAGGGAGAGAGAGAGAAATAGAGAAGAGACTGAGAGATAGAAGAGATAGATAGAGAGATAGAGAGATAGATAGATAGATAGATAGGAGAAGATAGATAGAGAGAGAGGGGAGAGAGAGAGAAAGAAAGAAAGAGAGAGACAGACAGAGAGAGGCAGAGACAGAGACAAACAGAGAGAAAAAGACACACAGAGAGAGAAAGACAGAGAGAGAGAGAGACAGAGAGAAGAAGCAAGAGAAAAGAGGAGAAGAGAGAAACAAGAGGAGAGAGAGAGAGACAGAGTGGAGGAGAGAGAGAGAGAGAGAGGAGAGAGAGAGAGAGAGAGAGAGAGAGAGAGAGAGAGAGAGAGAGAGAGAGAGAGAGAGAGAGAGAGACGCAGAGAGAGACAAGAGAGAGAGAGACAGAGACAGAGAGACAAAGAAAGAGACTCAGAGATAGAGACACGGAGACAGAGAGAGACAGACAGACAAACAGAGAAAAAGACAGATAGATAGATAGATAGATAGATAGATAGATAGATAGATAGATAGATAGATAGACAGATAGATAGATAGATATATAGAGAGAGAGACAGAGAAAGAGACAGATAGATAGATAGGTAGATAGATAGATAGATAGATATAGATTATAATAAATAGATAGATAGATAGAGAAGAGACAGAGAAAGAGAAAGAGACAAGACAGATAAGCAGAAAGACAGACAAACACTGAGACAAGGAGACAGAGAGGAAGATGGAACACAATAAAGCGATAGATAAAAAAAAAAATGGCACAACCACTCATTCATACAGACACACACACACAGATTGACCGTGAGAGACAAGACATGCATATCAAACAGACAGGCATACAGAGATACAGACCGACAAACAGTAAAAAAACCCACAAAAAACCCAAACAAACAATTGAGAGACACTTGACCGAAGTTCCATCATGTCACAGCACAAAGAAGCTGATTTGACATTGGACTCCTAGGCTTCGAAAAAGACAAAATGATGTTTTCATTTCCCTTATCGATATGGAGTAATTCAATCTCATAATAGGAGGAGGAGGAGGAGGGGGAGCGGGTAGGAGTGGGAAAATTGATGGATGGAACGAAGCAAACACACACATTTCCACAACACAACACACAGAGACAAAACACAGACACAGACACACAGAGACACAAACATACACAGATACACACACAGATACACAAACACACACATCACACACACGCACGCACAAACACACACACACACACACACATATACACACACGCACGCATACAAACACGCACGGAATTTCGTATAAACAGACAGGCAGACAGACAGACAGACAGACACCACACACACACACACACACACACACACATTTTCAATATTTTTTTGTGTTGTCGCATCAGCGTGGTTGATTCCAAATTCTAAGTAATTAACAGCTTCTTGGTAACAGAAATTCAACTCGATGTTTCATTTATGTTTTTTGTTGTTTTTTGGGGGTAATTTTTGTTTTGTGTGTGCACATTTTATGACCTTGCGGGCAAATTACAAAATCACAGACGTTGCTCTAGGATTTCATAACAAGTGCAAAAAGATAACATAATTCAGAAGCACTTAGGATAACTTTAAAACCAAAAGCAGCAAACGAAATCTTCTTCGTCGAGCGCTTAGACAGCAACTACTGTTGTCTGTCATATGAGCGAAGATGCGTTGCGCTGCCGTTAAGTGCCTGATAAATGTCAGGCCCAGCGCATCCGACTTCGGCATGAGAGAGAATTGTTAACTTTTATGTCTTTCTAAAAAGAAAAGAAAGGCAGGAGAATGGACCAAAAAGGCAGAAAATAGACAAGAGGGAGGTGACAGGAAGAATAGGAACCAGGCAGAAACAAAGAGAGGGATAGAAAAGAGAGAATTCCTAGCACAGTCTACAGAGTGTGGGGATGGTATTTATACTGTCAAGCCCCCAGCATTCCAACAGGGGGGATGGGGGAGGGGAGCAAACGAAATAAAAACGACAAACTAACAAACCGAAACCAGATAAACCCACCCGATTTAACAGAAGCAAACATATCATTCTCTAAAAGTCTTTCCAGTGCTGCATACATGAAAAAACCAGGTGGGAGCAAAATTAACTCTTGAATTAAAGACTTCAAAAAGCACCCTTTTTCTGTTAAAAAAGGGAGAGAAAAATGCTCTCCCTCTCTCTCTCTCCCCCCCCCCTCTCCCCCTTCCTTCCCCCAACCCTCTTAATTCACCCTTATAGGGCTTCTGTCATTATCCTGATGCCTGTTCTGGGAAGAGTCAGACAAGAATTGCTTTGGGGGGTGGGTGATGATGTTTTTTCTCGTGCGCAAATAAAAGGATCGTGATCAACAAGGATTTGTCTCCTGCCTGGTTTGTCTCCTGTAGCCCAGAGAAACGTGCCACATTGTTGACCTCTTCAGGCAAAAAAAAAAATCAGATCGAGGCGATGATTATTTATTCTGGCCCAAGCTCTCACATCACAAATAACGTGAAGGTTTATATGTTTGTATATTATGATATATGATTTACAACGAACGCTACAGCTGAGTGGTTAAGACCATTTTGATTTTAGTTCTCGCTGGTTCACGATATCGTGGGTTCGTATCAGCAATGTGTGCTAAATCAGAGGTGTGAGATTGTTACGGTTTCCACGGTCCAAATGTAAGTGCATATATGCCATTACCTTAATTCACTCCATGCATATATACACACACAGAAGATCAGTTATGCAAGTTTAAAGATCGGGCATTTCGTGTCAGCGTATGGTGAGTTACAGAAACACGGGGATACCCCGTATACACCTAAAAAAAAAACCCAAGCTGGTCTGAAGTTGAAATCTATCTTTTGAGGCCAGTGAGCAAACCTCCAGCAGAGTTACAAGCGCAGGAGAAGACTAAAGACTGGCCATGCCATCCAAAAAGAGAACGCAGAGAAGGAAGAGAGAAGATACAGTATCAATTTCCAGCTAGCAATGTGTCCCTTAGTGTGTGTCAGGGACAAGAGATACTGTCATACTGTCCCGATTTTGTAAAATGGGACTTGAAAGCCAGAGAAAAAATTGGGAAGAGGAGATAGACAACATGTGAAATCTCCCAATAATACAGTGCATGCAACAGTAACTTGCTACTTGAGACAACCAGGAGTTATAGGTGGAAATGGACTGACAAGGGTTTAATAGTTATCCATCTTTCGTTGAAGAGGAGGCTGATAGTATGGATATGTCCAAAATTATGCACACAAAGTCTCACTATTGTAGTGCATTATTCGTCTTGAGTTTTTCTGTCAAACTTTCCTTGTGTTGCTTTGCTCGTGGGATGTAGTGTACATAGAATATTCTGCTGGGTTTACAGTGCTGACGAGGTTCTAACTTTGATATGGCCTCTGTAGCCTGCTGGGTTTTAGATAATATTTCATTGCTTGTTGTTACACTGCTTTGGAAAACTTAAAAAAAAAAAACTATAACTGTAAGCCGATGAAGACGAAAATGATAAAAAAAATGATGTGTACATTTTTATTACGAAAAGCTGTATGTTAAAATACATTTTTATTAGGAAAAGTTGGTCCCTTGTGATCAGAGTACTCTGCTTTACTTTTTTTTTTTTTTAAATTATTAACAAAAACTTGAAACATAATGAAGAATAAGTAATACCACATTATGGATTTTCCTTCATAAATATGATAATAGACAGAAGTCTAATAGGCATTCATACATGCATAGAAACACACGATATAGAACTGCAATTTTACGATCTTCACTCTTTTTTTTTATAACATCATCAAATCTAGTCCTGAATTTATAAATACCAGACACCATTTTACTTATTCATAGCAATTTCTCTTAAATTGCGGGCACACATTTTCCACAAATTTACATAAATTACTATATGAAACACACAACACAACACAGCACACACATATGTATTAAAGACAAATACACACACACATAAAAACACACACACATAAAACGCACACACATAACACACACACACACAGAAGCGCGCGTGCGCAGTCATTTTTGAGTAATATTTTTTGAAATGTTTGGAGTGGAATGAACCAGTATATTGCTAAAATGCTACAAAGAAAATATTGCCTATTCTGAGGGATATGAGGCAACGGTGGAAAATCTGGGCAAGAAATCAATCCAATTTTTTCCTCAGAAGAAAAAAAAGCAGCAGAAAGAAATACAAAATACGAGGACTACAAGCGAATGTTCATAGAAGCAGCATTTTTGTGACACTTGTCTTTAATGAAAGAAAGCATAAACAAAATAACGAAAGAAAAGAAGAAAAAAAAAACATGGACAGACAGAAAAAACACAGAAGGAAATAAGCACACTAATAAAATTTAATAAGCATGCATACTTCAAATCTAAAAACAGCAACACCCAAATGAGAACTTTCACGCCACCAGAATCACTACTACCAACACTATCATCAACACTAATAATAACAACACTGATAACAACCACCCCGAGCCCTCTTGAGACCGGTATACATCTTTTGTCCTTTTCCCGTCCCTGGCACGAGATGCCTGGGGGGCCGTCTTTGCTGTGCTGAAGAAAGGGAAGAAAAAGCCACACTGAGTAGGGGATTTTTCAGACTCCTAAGCCCACGGACAGCGGTGCTTAAGTGGGGATTTTCAGACTCCTAAGCTCACAGACAGCGATGCTTAAGTGGGGACTTTTCAGACTCCTAAGCTCACGGACAGCAGTGATTAAGTCGGGATTTCCAGACTTCTAGCTCTCATAAAGCAGTGCTTGAAAAATTCTTCAGACTCGTAGCTTTCAGACAGCAGCGCTTCAGGAGGGATTCCTCAGACACCTAGTGTTTAAAAAGATGTGCTTAAGTAGGGATCTTGGGACTCCCAGCTCACATAAATCGGTACTTAAGCAGGGATTCTTCATAAGTTTTGCTCACAGAATGCAATACTTAAGTAAGGATTGTTCAGACTTCTATCTTACAGAAATCAGTGCTTCAGTGGGGAGTCTTCAGACTCCAAGCTTACATAAAACAGTGCTTAAGTAGGGATTCTTCAGACTTGTAGCTTACAGAATGCGGCGCTTAAGTAATTAAATAGGGATTCTTCAGACTCCTAGCTTACATAAATCAGTAATTAAGTAGGGGTTATTTAGACTTGTAGCTTACATAAAGCAGTGCTGAAGTAGGGATTCTTCAGACTCCAAGCTTACATAAACCAGTAATTAAGTAGGGATTCTTCAGACTCCTAGCTTACATAAACCAGTAATTAAGTAGGGATTCTTCAGGCTCCAAGCTTACATAAACCAGTAATTAAGTAGGGATTCTTCAGACTCCTAGCTTACATAAATCAGTAATTAAGTAGGGGTTATTCAGACTTGTAGACTACATAAGCAATGATTAAGTAGGGATTCTTCAGAGACTTCAAGCTAACAGAAAGCAGTGCTGAAGTGGGGATTCTTCAGAGACTTCAAGGTAACAGAAAGCAGTACAAAAATGGGGATTTTTAAGGCACTTCAAGCTCACAGCCATGCGTCCTATTTTACGTTCAGACGGAGGCAGTCAAGTAGAATATAATCATGGCTATATTTATTTCGGTTGACTTACCTCAGAAAAGGACAGGATTCAGCACTCAGACAACTCTACGTGTTTAAAAGCATCCGTTTAGGGGACTGGATGGTAGTCAACACATTTTGATGCTTCCATAGATTCTTGTTAGGCTGAGGAAGGAATGTGAGTGGTTGGGGTTGGGGGTTGGGTGAGAGGGGTAGCCTAAGGGCTTGAATCG
>CM060317.1:36925019-36942519 GCA_030674155.1 Stramonita haemastoma | reverse complement strand
TACAAGATTCTGTCCTCCGACGCAAATTTATTGTCTGGCAGGCTAAAGCCCAAGCTAGGAATGATCCAATATTTCGTAAAGAGCTCTATCTTTGTAGATCTCTCAGACAGCAACTATTGTCTGTCATATGAGCAAAAACTGTGATGAGCTGCGTTAAGCACTTGACACGTCAAGCCCAGCGCATCCGACTAGAATTATTAACTTATAAGTTTTTTTTGGAACAAAAAGGACAAGAAAGTGAAGCAAAGAAGGCACAAAAACAGACAAGAAGCAGGTAACAAGAATGAAAAGGAACAAGCCAGAAACAAAAAGAGTTATAGAAAAGAGGGAATTTCTAGCATAAAACTTCTGAAAGGTGGGGATGGATGCTATTTATACTGACAGCCCCGCCCCTCCCCCACTCCCCCGGCATCTCCACAAGGGAAAGAACTGTATATGAGAACTCACAAAAGAAACCACAGACCTATTTTTGCCATTTGCTCTTTGACAGGGATGTAAGCAGCGCACTGGGCTGAGACCAGAGACTTCAGCTAACAATGCCATCAGGAATAGGGAATGGGCTCCGGGATTGCAATCAGAAACAGTAGCGGATTTCGTATTTCCTGGAGCCATTTGGTAACTTTGTGTAAGTGGTTGAGGAATGGGAAGTGGGTGCTACTTGCCAGGCGGAAGTTTTTTTATTTTATAGAATTGATGGTTTTCGTGAATAGGGTGGACAGGAGAGAAGGCATAATGGAGATCAGGAGATCGTTGCACTGTTTTCTTTAAGGTGACAGAGGATTGAAAGCAGTACGTTTATTTTGTGTGAACCAGCTCATCACATAGCGAGTTATTCCTGGCACATAAGCACCTCATGGCTAAAACGACTACAAATCGTTGCTGTGATACCGCCATAGCCATCACCTCTGGTTCTATTGCTACTACTACTGTCCTTAAAATTGCTATTACAACAAGAAAAAGAACACCACCACCAACTGCTGCTGCTGTTGCTACTACTACTACTACTACCACTACTACTACCTCTACCACTACTCTACCACTACTACTACTACCACTACTACTATTACTCTTTCTGTTACAGCTTTTACGACTACACTTCTACGACCTGTTTTGTACCTTTCGTCGACGCAAAACTTGCTCTAGATAGTTTCATAACTCACTATAAAGTCCACATTGTTTCACAACTCACTACAAAGTCCACAGTGTTTCATCACTCACTACAAAGTCCACATTGTTTCATCACTCACTACAAAGTCCACCAACTTCCTCTACCCCAACATCCCGGATTTCTGGAATCGGTGATTGAATTTGGAGACCTGGCAACACCCTCCTCTGCTTTATGCATTCTGCACAGACTACCTGGCGAAAAGACTGCATTTCTGTTGTTAGGCATGTCGCTAATACGAACATCAAGGACAACAAAAAAGAATACAATGTTCCGATCGGCCCATGCATCTTCTACAGTCATGAACTCACTTTGTCCGTTGAAGTGGTTTTTTATGCCATACTATCAACTATTCACGAGCATGGTGAGGAGAACATGGAAAACATACCAAGAGCAAGATAAAAAGCTGATACTGTGCTCAAGGACAACTTTCCATTCTTACACTGCATACGTGATCCCTGTAATGACTGAAAATAGAGAGAAACCTATTTTCTGTACAATTCCATCAGGCATGGAACTCATTGAAACTTGAAACATCAGCAAGCTATTCCTGTCTGCCTAATGCTGGCTTGGGGGTAGACTGTTACCTGTGACATGTGTATCATACTTTTCAGGAAGTTCTCGAAACAGGTTTTAGAAGTGAATAGATTCACTTCTGGTTCAGAACTACTGGAGTAGGTTGTGTCTCCTAAAGGTTATAATCTTCCCGTATGGATAAGTTTATCATGTATCTTTTCAATGAAGTGTGGATTGCTTTAACACCACCTATGCTATCCGGAGGCAGTAGGACTCCTAACAAATCAGATTCTGGGTTCTAAAGACTGATATAGCAAGTATGACACTTTCACAGAGAGAGAGAGAGAGAGAGAGAGAGAGAGAGAGAGAGAGAGAGAGAGAGAGAGAGAGAGAGAGAGGAGAGAGGAGAGAGAGAGAGAGAGAGAGAGAGACAGACAGACAGACGAAGACAGACAGAGAGACAGACAGAGAGACAGAGACAGAGAGACAGAGAGAGAGAGAGAGAGACAGACAGACAGACAGACAGTCACAGTGACAGACAGGCAGACAGGCAGACGACCTAACTAAGACCAGCGTGTCACGCACAAAGCGCCACATTTCCAACTGGACAGCTCTAAAACCAGCTTTACAAACCAGAAACACAGGTCTTCAGTTCAGCTGTGGTGCGATTCGTTATGATCAATCAGCTGATCGGGGAGAGATGAACAGGAGTGGAAAGCCTGGCTGAATAGAGCAATCACAGAAATTAAAGCCAGCAAGCAAAGCGGCAGGCAGGCATGCAAAGCGGCAGGCAAACACACGCGTGCACGCACACACACACACAAACATTCACACACATGCATTCACACACACAAACACACCAACATTCACACACATGCACACACAAATATACAGACACGCAGACGCCACACTCACACATTTGCACATGCACTCACATAGTGTGCACATATATACACACATGCGCGCATGCACACACACATAAAAACACACACTCACACACACGCCGCGCGCGCGACACAAAACACAGACACACACGCACGTACACACACATTTATACGTACACGCACGCAGACAGACAAACACACACACGTACGCACGCACGCACACACACACACACGTACGCACGCACGCACGCACAACACACACACACACAGACTTGACTTGGCTTCGGATGAGACTTTAAACCGAGGCCCCTTGTGTGAACGCACGCAGAACATCTTGCGCACACGTTAAATCCTGTTCCGCTTTTCGTAAGAGTAGGCCATCGTGTGCCGGTGGGAACAGATGACATTTACAAAACTGCATACACACGGGGATTGGACGTAAAAAAGCACAAGAGTGCTTATTCCATTATCCTCGATATAAAAGAATAAATCAAATCAAATCAAACTGATGAGAAAAAAAAGCATATTTACTGTTAATTCAATGTACCATAATTATACAAAAATTAATTGACTTTTCTTGACTTGACACATAAACACTGCACATACAAAGTAAACCCACAACAGCATAACAGCAAAGCATATACTGGCAGCTTCGAATCATATCTTGAACGGCACAACCTTCCAGAGAACGTCAGGAATAAAGAAAAAAATAACCGTGGTAGCTTACAGTGGACAAATAAAGACTATCTGCATGTGCCTACACCAACACTAGCCGTTAAACCTAAGCATAATATAATAATAATAATAATAATAATAATAATAATAATAATAATAATAATATAATGTAGTAATAATAATAATAATAATTAATAATAATAATAATAATAATAATATATGATGATAATAATAATAATAATAATAATAATTAATAATAATAATAATAATAATAATAATAATAATAATAAACACATATCAAAACAACCGTTTTCATACCACACGCGCGAGAACAAGAACACACAAAAAATGACCCACTTGAAGCCAAAAGTATAAAATCTAGTATCATTATATTCTAGCCAAAATAGCCTTCCTCAAGTCTTTTTATCACGCCGTCTTACTCTCCGCGGACACAAAAGACTTTCGCCATCATTGTGATGCTTGCTTTCTACCCCAGACAAAATATTGGTTTAGGGCAACGTTCTTTCGAGCCCAAATAAAAGGATCGTGCTTAACAAGGAATTATTTCTCGCGCTCTGCCTCTTAGGGCTCAGGAGGGATGTGTGTGCCGTAGTGTGTTGATCTCTCCTGGAGATTGCCGACTGAAAGAATGATTGATTCTGGTCTGACGCTTACAGAAAAAAAGAAAGAAAGAAGATAGGAATGACCTTGTGTTAGCTATCTGTGTTTTTGTGAATCATTTTCTATACATATCAGGAACAGCCTTGATGTCGTTTTGGGGTTGTTAAATAGGTTAAGAGCTTTAAAAAAGTAAAATAAAAAATGGAGAACTGTACTTTATTGTAGTAACTAGAGGAATAATGATAATAAAAAATAAATCAAGGTTCTAGGCCTGAAGGGACTCTCAGTACCTTTTGCACATCTGTTAATAATTAATGGGTAGGCAGGTAAAATCGACAGTTGAAATACCAAGTAAACACACTAGTACACAGAGACTGTCTCAACACAAGTAAAGAGGGTATGCTGCATCTTTCACTAATGAGTTGGCTAGTAACATAGATGGTTGAAACACGAAGTAAACAGAATGATACACAGTTTCCGTATAGACACAAACAACGATAGTATATAGCAGCTTTTAGTAGTGACTACACCAGTGAAATCGATGGTTGAAGAAGCAAGTGAACGTCATGATATGCAATTCCTAAATAAACACAAAATTTAATTATCACACATGGTATACAGCATCTGGGAACTATCGTTTTACCAATAATTATGTCAGAGAAGCTTTCAAAGCAAATAACTTGTGTCTGTAAATCCCGCTTTACCCACACGCGAACCAGAAAAAAAGTTGTAAAAAGAGCGACTGACAATGAGTGATTGACTTTACAAAGCATTTATCTACAGCATTTTTGGATCAATGGCGTAGAATATTTCTCTTCTTGAAAAACAAAAAAAATACAGTTATAAAATGAATGAAAACAATACTGATTAGAAACAGAAAAAGAGAAGCACCTTTTTTGATTTACAACGGAGTACAGGATATGCTTGATTGTTTGTCAAGGGATGATTATTCTTCTCTTGTAACGAGGTTAATGACTGGGCGACATGCGTTTGGGACATGAATGAGAATACACAGCCAATGTATTTTTTCTGGCTAAATTGATTAAGAAAACTGAGGTCATCCCAAATCTAACATTCATATACGTACACGCACAGAATCATATTTAAAACATTCACACACAGACACACACAAAAATATTCCCACACATACACAGACACACACACAGACACACACACGCACGCACGTACACACAAATATAAATATATATATATATATATATATATATATATATATATATATATATACACACAACACACATATACATATCGTTTGTATCCCCTAGCTTCATAAGGGAATGTTTGGGTAAACTGCACAGAACTATTTTTTCAGTCTCTGTGTGTGTTGTCAAGTTGAAAACAGAGTAAGCCATCATGTGTGCCGGTAGGAAAAGACGACAACACACACAAAAAGAACCCAAACACATACACAGCGGTGTCATGTTTAGACATCCTTCTCGAAGTCCGAACTCGAGTACCTTAATGGCGGGCCAAAACAAAACGGTAGCATACTGAAAACCTCACCATTGGTGAACCTCAGAGGTCCAGCCGAGGAACGGCGAAAAAGACAGAACAGAAAACCCATGACTTGTCGATTTCTAGATAGAGGGTTACCGTTACAGCACAGATCCGCACAGCTTCAGTCTGATAAACTAAACAAAGTCTACACCATCAGTATCAACCTCAACCAGGCCTTGCTCGAGAAAGGTAGAACCTTGAATACTATCAAGACACTTAAAATTATAAGCCCATATAATAGTTAAGTACTCCATGCAAAGATTGTGCCCAGTTTTTTCTCTCCCTGTCTCTATATCAAATCAAAACGATGTCGTCCTCTATTCCAGAGAGAACGCCAAAGAAATCGATAGCTGGGTTTTTCTCCCTTAGGTCGACAGCTTGATTTTAAAGGATGATTTGGCCGATTTAACTTACGTTAAAAAAACAGTTCGAGTGGCCTCATTGTTTCGCTCTATTTTCTACACTTTAGTAAACACTGTGGTGTTGTCCTTTGTGAAGATCAAACTGACGAGACTGGCTCCTGTTTATCTGAAAATAATGTGTTTTTTTCCTTCATTTGTAGGTTCCGTTAATTACTTTTCTGGTTTTTGTTTGCAATTTTCCGTCCGAATTCCGAAGTTCTCCAAATTCAATTACGTTACTGTTTCCAAACGTCTGCGTAAGAAGACCGTGTAGAGGAGAATGGTATTGCTTCTTCCACTTTGCTAACCCTGTACTTGAGTTCAAAGAGCCTTTCCTTCCTCTCCACTGCCCCCCCCCCACCCCCATTCCCCTCAATCGAGTGAACCTTGGTTGGAACAGTTCCAATGCCTCGTGAAAAACGTCTCAAAGTGTTGCCACGTTTTGGTGTTTGGCCTGTTCTGAGCAAAGTCAGAAAGTGCCAGACTTTTCTGCTGGCTGCTCTCAGGGAAAAGCTGATTACCCTGCTGTATGCTCAGGCGGCAATTTCAGTTCCTTGACTTCTGAGTGGAATCAGTTTTGGTCATCTCTACCAGGCCACACAGAAACAAAGTTAGGGAACACAAAAATGACAAAGAGCGACACTCCTTCCTTCCATAATGAACATATAAACATGGTAAACAAACAAAAAAGGAAATAAAAAAGCCATGCTTTAGAGATTCTGTGAAGTGGAAGCATAATTGCATATATGCGAGGTATTTGAACACAAACATGTATGCAAACTTCTTATCCACAGCGATTCCTAAGTATAATGAATGCCATTTGGTGTATATATATTCTGAGTGACCCTCAGGGTGTTAATTCGGGAAACGCTCAGCAACAACAACAGCAACAACCACTGTATTGTGCGGTTTGCTGATGATAAGGATACTTTCCTTCCGTAGACTAAATGATCATTGAAAGACTGTTCTCTACACTCAAAAACTGTTATGGTTTGATACTTTCTTCCTGTTATGGAAATCTGGTATCATAAAATCATTTAAACGGTCCCGGATTTGTCAAAACAAACAAATGACTCAACTGTAATAGGGCGATTTTTCTTTGGATACCGCCTGTTAAAAAACAACAATCTCATCTCCGAGCAAAAGTATAGAGGAAGAAAACCACACGAAGTTTTCAATTCCATTCACCAACGACATCAAGCATGGGTATAAATAGCCTCGGTTACGTTGACTGTTTAATCAAACAGTTTCAATATTTACACGGATGCCAAACCCCGCTGGCTGTAATCCCTAGACAAGACAACCTGAGAAGATCTTTGGCATCAGCCTCCTCACGGCCCTCTCCATCCTTAGAGTCTAGTCTGTCTGTAAACCTCAGCCAGTCCACTGGATCGTAGTAAAAGGGTCTGAGTGATGTGATGGCGAGACCATGGCTGAAAACCTTGCAGTGTCCTTCTGGGAGCCCGTAGAAGTATCTGCCAATCTTCCACTGTATGTCCCTTGTTAAGCAAAAGAAACTGGTTTTAAAACAGTCATTCCGCTAGGTGCTGTTTTGTAATGGCGGCAGCTGCTTTTTTGCCATCCCTGTCAACTTTTAGTCTTAAGCAGAGAAAACCAGGAACGTTACATGATACAAGATTCAGAAAATACAGAAAGAATAAAAGAAAGCTGACATCGATTCATATGCACAGCTAATAGAGTGGTCAGTATACGGCGAGTGCTTATACATTGAGTGAACTACTTTGAATACTGTCCTGAGCTACAGGGAACAGAACAAGGAAGGAGACGAAGAGGCAGACAGAGAAAACGATGGGATGACAACACCAGAGTGTGGACTAGTATCGAGTGGAATGACATACCAAGGAAAGCGGAGAACCGCGCGCGGGGAGTGGAGGAAGCTGGTTGTACAATCTTCATTGGGGTTCAAACGGTATTGCAGACGACAGGATAGGAACTGGAGGAGAAGCATACATTGCTGAATGTGTTTTGATGTCTTTCACAATTAACACACCACTTCATCTACGACTTGGACGTTGACCCTAATACAACTACAGACGAATCTGTAATCTATTTAAGTTTGATACTTTAATGCTTTCAAACGATTTTATAATACCAATAAAAAGTTCTTTTGATTTTGCATGTATAAACTCAAAGCTTTTTTTTTCAATATACCACATTTTCTCCGATACATTGCTTTTTATCTATACAATGGTTATGGTCGATGAATACATCAATTTCTGAGTAAAACGTTTTAAATTAAATTTACATACAGAACATACATAAGTAACATCAGCAGGTCTAATAATTATTTTTATAAACTGCGTCCTAGTTTCTTAATTCTATGCAGCGAAAAACTTCATTGTAAAGTTATTTAGAGGAATCCCTACTGCATAATATCCATTTTAGATGAGACACAATTCTTGCAGAGAGACAATTATCAATTTTATTTGTCGAAACGCTTTACATAAATATTCTAAATTATTTTTTCTGCGACTTCGTGGCGAAAGACTGAATATTTTGAACATTGACGGTCAGACAATTAGCATTTCAAGAATAGGAATGCAGATTTCTAGATGCCCAGGATTCTACCACACGGAGACAATATCAACAATGCTAAGTGCCTCTCAGACGAATACTTTGCAAAGCTTCAGCATATTTCCACATGTTATTTACATAAGATACATGCTGTTTCTGCACGCACAAATACACTCACACATACACAGAGACAGACACACAGATAGACATATACAGATTTATAGGCACATATGCATATATATATATATATACATATATATATACACATATATAGGCCTATATATAAGCACACACACACACACCACACATATCCTTCTCCCAAGAATACACACGTACGCGTATATATTATACCATCTTGTATAAAACAACAACAACAACAACAACAACAAAAGGCATCATGGAACTCCGAAGACAGGATAGAGCCCCAGTGCAGGGAGTGATCTGTTTGAGTGACGATGGCCCCAACATTGAGACGAGGGCCCAACATTGAGACATTGAGAAATGGCCCGACATTGAGACGAGGGCCCAACATTGAGACATTGAAACGATGGCCCAACATTGAGACGAGGGCCCAACATTGAGACGAGGGCCCAACATTGAGACGAGGGCCCAACATTGAGACGAGGGCCCAACATTGAAACGATGACCCAACATTGAGACGATGACCCAACATTGAGACGAGGGCCCAACATTGAGACGATGACCCAACATTGAAACGATGTCCCAACATTGAGACGAGGGCCCAACATTGAAACGAGGGCCCAACATTGAGACGAGGGCCCAACATTGAGACGATGGCCCAACATTGAGACGATGACCAACATTGAGACGATGACCCAACATCGAGACGATGACCCAACATTGAGACGAGGGCCCAACATTGAGACGAGGGCCCAACATTGAGACGAGGGCCCAACGTTGAGACGAGGGCCCAACATTGAGACGATGGCCCAACATTGAGAAATTGAGACGAGGTCATCAACATTGAGACGAGAGCTCAACATTGAGACAATGGCTCAACATTGAGACGAGGGCCCAACATTGAGACAATGGCTCATCACTGAGGGCTGGCTTGCATGCCGATTACAGGCCCCAGGCCCAAGGCAGTGCAGCAGATACGCTTAATTCAGTGGTGATGTATGCAGCGAGGGAGCAATAAGCAGGGGGGACTGTACTAGGCACCACAACACGGGGGCTAGTTGGTCACGGAAAAGTTATGAAAGAGGAAAAAGTTGTTAAAACAGATGTGAATGACAATGACGGATGATGGGATGTGATGTTCAGCATTTTTTTCCTATTACTGTTGTTGTTGTTGTTGGTGGTGGTGGTGGTGGTGGTGGTGATGGTGGTGGTGTTGGACGTTCTGTAGCTTGACGTTATTAGGGTCACTCAAACAGTCAATCTGTTTCTTTTATCACACTTAGTATAATGCCGAAGACAGATGCGCTGGGCCTGACTTGTCAGGCACTTGATGGCAGCGCAACGCATTTTTGTCATATGACAGAAACACTAGTTCTATCTAGAGGAAGTTTGAAGAAAAGAAGAAGAAGAAGAAGAAGAAGAGAGAAGAAGAAGAAGAAGAAGAAGAAGAAAAGAAAAAAGAACAAGAAAAAGAAAGAAAGAAAAGAAAGAAAGAAGAGAAAGAAAGAAAGAAAGAAAAAAAAGAAAAAAAGAAAGAAAAAAAAAAAGAAAAAAGAAAAAGAAAATGACATGTTTTCACCGTGGAACCTTATGCTTGCACGTTATTTCGGGATTTTGTGTGTAAACATCTTGCAATTAAAGGCAGCCATATCACGACTTCAGAGGATTTTTCTTATTCAATGCAGAATACAGGTTGTTTATAAAGAAAATCTGAACGTAACATTTCAAAGGCGTATATTCTAACCTAGGCCCTGCCACTTTGCTTACATCAGTAAGTGACATCGATTTTAGTCTGGGCCGCGCCATTTATTGCGTATTAAGCATGCACGTTCTAAGCGCCTAAGGACATGATCAGAAAACATGCACACCAGTAATGCACGCTCTAGCACAGGGAGGTGACATGCAATCATAAGCTTAGAGCGGTAAAGATTCCCTTTGTCTGAGATGGGGAAAAGTGATTTCCCAGTTAACGTATGTATGGCGTGACTCCTTTCTTCCCTCACCCCCCTGCCCCTCCATTTACACCGTCATGGTGGTGGTGTTTGGCGATGACGACGACGACGATATCGATGATGATGATGATAATCTTGATAATGATAAAGGTCATGATGACGACAATGTGTGTGATGGCCATTTGTGACGCTCCATCACATAAGAAGTCGCATTGCACCAGAGGTCAATTTTGAGTTATTGACATTTTATTAATTTGCAATGAAATGGCTATACAATAGAAAGAACAGATTGAAAATCGGATAATTCTATGAAAAGTTATTACAAGTTGAAATGATAGACTGCAGGAAATGACAAAACGAGAAATGGACAAGTTTAGCATCACAATAAATGATCAGAATGAGGGCTTGGACATTTTAAAAACTCTTTTAAAAGCAAAAGGATACAAAATTATGACTTGATATTTCATTACAAGGTAGAATAATGGCTCTAGTTTTATAATCAATCAAAATCTCAAAATTTCCAACTTGACCCTACATGGCTTCTAGCGGAAAAGTGGGATAGAATCTATGTGCTAAGCGACACATTTTGAGGTGGAGCGTCACATTTTACCTTTTACCCATGCGTAACCTATTTCGAATGTATGCTCTAATGTTAACATTAGTTTCCACTCAACTCCTTTCCGCGTTAAATCTTTTTTGGATGAGTCTATACACTGAGTTCCCATGAGCAAATGCATGTGTTTTGTCATGCGCTCACAAAAAATGCATCCATCTTTCATAAGTATAAACAGAGGAAAACTACGGCCTGTGGCAGAAAAACAACATGAATGAAATCGCCAGCATGTAATCTAAGACCAGGAGAGGATGCTATCTGCTGGGTTCAAATGGCCAAGACACACTACCTGTGAAATGCTATCAGTGTTCTCACAACGCTTCAAAGTATCAAGAGCATGCAAGCTATTGAGTGGACGTGCGCCCCTCGAGGGTCTTAGCTAAATGACTTTGAACGGCACACACACACAACACGCGCGCGCGCGCGCACGCACGCACTATACATTCGTATTAACAAAGATGGTAAAAAGGTAAAGCTAAATGTGTCCCGTAACTTAGGTGGTCGTAAGGGAGCGAGGCATCAGACACCTCAGCTTCTCTAGGGGCCAGCATATTGAGGGCGGCGCCCATCTCCTCTTCCTCGCTGCATTTTCTTCCCTGACCCCAAATTGGGCAGGTACCCATTTACAGCTGGATGAAGTGGGGGGGGGGAGACTGTATTGAAGCCAAGCGCGCAAACGGTCACCCCTCCAACTGGTAACCGCGCTCGACGCTGCTTAACTTGACTGGGGGAAAGCGAGCGCTCTGACCACTTTAGTTATCCCGCCCCCAACAAAGATGACTAAACAAAAAAAAAACACCCCCAAACCCAAACAAATCCAGCCTATGAGTAAATGCCTGGCCTTGCACTGTCTACAGCAGTGGCAGTCATCACAGCATCCCCTCAGATGTGGGAGAAGATCAGAGATAAAAACGCTATTAGCCCTGATCTTAAAGGGGCTAACTTGTCATCTGACCAGTCCTCTTCGGCCTGACAAGCTATTGAGTGGACGGACGGACGGACGGACGGGCATCTCTGATTTGATCTGATTTGATTTGACTATGGTTACATACTGGTTTGCCTGTCTGTATGAGTCTGCTTGTTTGTCTGTCTGTATGCCTGCGTCTGTTTGTGTTTGTCTGACTTTTTGTCTCTCTGTCTTTGTCTGTCTGCCTCTCTCTCTCTGTGTTTGTCTGACTTTTTGTCTCTCTGTCTTTGTCTGTCTGCCTCTCTCTCTCTATGTATGTATGTATGTATGTATGTATGTATGTATGTATGTATGTATGTATGTATGTATGTATGTGTGTGTGTGTATATGTGTGTATGTATGTGTGTGTGTGTGTGTGTGTGTGTGTGTGTGTGTGTGTGTGTGTGTGTGTGTGTGTGTGTGTGTGTGTGTGACATTAATGAAAAGGTTGACTATATTTTTATTTCTGTGAAAAATTCTGTGTATGAACGTATTCTATTAATGCAAATTATTATGTTACAGTTGATTTTGTTTGAAATCCTCCATGCCCCAAGAGGGGTCAAAGGCGAATTAAATCTTGAATCTTGTGTGTATGGACGTATTATATTAATGCAAATTATATATGTTACAGATGATTTTTGTTTTCTGAAATCCTCCATGCCCCAAGAGGGGTCAAAAGCAAATTAAATCTTGAATCTTTGTGTGTGAGTGTGTGTGTGTGTGTGTGTGTGTGTGTGTGTGTGTGTGTGTGTGTGTGTGTGTGTGTGTCTCTCTCTCTCTCTCGTCTGTCTGTGTGTCTGCGTTTCCATCAATGTGTCTGTGTTTGTCTGTCAGTCGTCTCTTGGTCTCTCTAAAGGTACTGGATATCGATACTTAGTCACCATTTATAGCAGTACCTACTTCCCCAAGAAAACTATAAAGATACTAAAATTTATTTTCCTGCCAATTTTCAAAGTCTTGAAAATCTGTACCAACTTATCTGCATACACATAATTATACGAAACAAATTAAGGCACTCAGCCAGAACTGAAGTCCTCGAAAGTTCTTGTCAAGTCTGGAATGAGTTCGTGCCAGAAAAAGTGAGATGGATAAAAAGTTGTTGTGACTGACAGAAATATATTTTTTACCGTTGCAGTCTACGTATCACAGATAACCTCCTCTTCCAGGAAAGAGGGACGAATTATAATGTACTTTTCCCCATTTTATTGTTAAACTGGAAATAGTACCATTTCTCTTAATGTTTGTAAGTGTTAAGAATAAACCGGTTTGAACAATAACTACGCGAGTATATATTTTTCCTGCCTAAAAACGAATTTATTTATTGGGTATTTATTTGTGGCAGGGCGGTAATTGGATTACTTCCCATGCGATGGGAACAGCCAATCGCAGCGTCGTGGATCTAAATTTAGATCAACACCTGTGAATTGTGCGATGTTCTGTATCGTTGGGGGTTGGTCGAAAACCGTCCTCTGCATGCACTTTGCCCGTAGCGGTAAAATGTAGTATTTATGCAGCCTCTGTTTAGAGGCCACATTCCCACTGTCTGACCGTGCTGTCGTCGCCAAGAAGTTGTACAGAGTCGCGGCAGATCAAATATCTGCACTCTGTTGCAAAGTGGCGCTGCGAGCAGGATGGAAAGAACTTAGGGCTACTGATATGAGCGTCAAATACGCTGGTCAGTACCCACTGTGCCTCGGGACGCGGCACAAAATCAGCGGTGGTGGATGTGGCAGGGCGGTAATTGGATTACTTCCCATGCGATGGGAACAGCCAATCGCAGCGTCGTGGATCTAAATTTAGATCAACACCTGTGAATTGTGCGATGTTCTGTATCGTTGGGGGTTGGTCGAAAACCGTCCTCTGCATGCACTTTGCCCGTAGCGGTAAAATGTAGTATTTATGCAGCCTCTGTTTAGAGGCCACATTCCCACTGTCTGACCGTGCTGTCGTTGCCGAGAAGTTGTACAGAGTCGCGGCAGATCAAATATCTGCTCTCTGTTTCATATTACTGATAAAACTGTTCTAGCTGAGGGTTTAAAGTGATAACTTAAGTATTCTTCTTCTTTTATTTGTTTCGCGTTGTGTGGCCTTGAAAACTTGTTCTTTTTCTTGTCATTTATGCTTCTTCACTTGTCTGGTCTATTCTAACTGTAGTTTGTGTTTGTATTCCGATTGTACTCCGATCCAAAGTCCTTCGGATGAGACTATGTACCGAGGTCCCGTGTGTGAACGCACGCAGAACATCTTGCGCACACGTTAAATCCTGTTCCGCTTTTCGTAAGAGTAGGCTTCGTGTGCCGGTGGGAACAGATGACATTTACAAAACTGCATACACACGGGGACTGGATGTAAAAAAGCGCAAGAGTGCTTATCCTATCATCCTCGATATATAAGAATAAAATTATTTAAAAAATCCAATCTCCCTTCTTTCTTTTATTCTCTGCCCTCAATAGGGGACACTACATAGGGTCGTCAATAATAATCATCATCTTTATCCCCCAGAGAAAATGCGACTAACCTCAATGATGGGCAAAAAATGGCTGCATATACAAAATATCACCATTGGTAAACCTCGATCGTAAAAAAAACCCAAACTATTGAGTTATGAGGGAACAAAAGAGTAAGCAAACTACTCAATAAACAAACTTACTCAAAATCTTGCTGTCTGGAAGGGAAAGTTGCGATTCTTTACCCGACTCGTGTTCTCTCTCTCTCTCTCTCTCTCTCTCTCTCTCTCTCTCTCTCGCTCGCTCTGTCTGTCTGTCTGCCTCTCTCTCTCCCTCTCCCCCCTCCCGTCCTGTGTTTCTTCCATCCTGAAGCGTATCTATTATTCATCATTCCCAAAAATAACACAGGTGCACTGGGTTAAACCATACTGCACTTAAAATCCTCGTTCGAGGATGTAGATAGCTCGAAAAATGAGGACACCATTCCAGCCAACTTCACTCAAAATACGTCTTGTGAGGCTGATTTGATAACCATTCTTTTCCCTCTGTTTGGCTACGCATAGTGTTATTTAGCTTAGTCGTTTATAAAGCATTTATCCCAGACAGAGAGATCGGTATTTTGTAGCTTATACTCTTGACCTTTTTGACAGTCGTTGCCCATGCATTAAACAAAAGTTTAGGATTGGCGTGTGAGGATGTATGTGTAAAGCGTGAGAACTTATTTACCCAGCAGATTTATGCAGCATGCACGTACACACACACACACGTTCCACACACTTAGCGCACACACACACACATACACGTACGCGCACAACAATCCAATCCAATCCAGTCCATATACACACACAATTTCAAACACGATACACACAATTCCCCCCCCCCCCACACACACAACACACACACACTCACACACACACACACACAACACACACACACACACACACACCACACACACACAAACACACACACTCACACAATGCATGCAGGAGATGACCGAGACGATAACAATAAAGCTAAAACTAACAGACAGTATTTCTCTTACTGAAGCTTTTCCAATGATCCCTTCATCCACTCAGACTGTAGACGGGATTAGATGCCAAAAGGGTATTAGCCGTAATCCGCAAAGTCTTCATCCTACCTACGTATCTCATCAATCTTCGCCGGACCGGACAGATGAATTTCTTACGTACTGGATGTACACTCTTTGATTAATGTGTATTTTGTTTATACGAAACTCTTGCTGGTGCTTGATGTGTAGGCACGGTTGCACACTCATGTAAAATAATACACCCGTAAACATGACATTTACACACACACACACACACACACACCACCACCCACACACACACACCAAACACAAACGCAACACCACACACCACAAACACAAGCATACCAACTATATATATATATAATATATATATATATATATATATATATATATATATATATATATATATATAACACTCCACACATACATATTCACACACACACATCACACTACACACACATACAGATTATTTAAATGCACACATAGACACACATAACCACAGACACAAACAGGCAGACAGAGACACACACACACACACCAAGAGAGAGAGAGAGAGAGAGAGAGAGAGAGAGAGAGAGAGAGAGAGAGAGAGAGAGAGAGAGAGACGAGACAGACAGAAGACAGAGACAGACAGACAGACAGACAGACAGACAGACAGACAGACAGATAGGAATTATCCCATCAATGCTCTCTCTCTCTCAGCTCTGAGACCGCTTCTATCGAGATGGACATTTTCATGCTCTCTATAAATCACGCTTTTGCTGCCATTCATACTGTGGCACTGCTATCATCAGGAGAGCTCCTGTCGGTTCTCAAAAGCACTGTAACGTTTTTAGTGCGTAGTGAACTAGTGGAGAAACCTCAACAGATTGCCTCTCCTCTTTACAGCCACTTTCTTCCTGATCCGGTTATCACAGCTGAATTCGCCATGGTAGTTCAGGTGTTTTTTTTTTAAAGGTTTTCCAAGGAAGATTTATGCGATGCGAAACGTTCTGTATATGCAAAGCCCCCTTTTTTTAAAAACTCTTCTCCCTTAAATCTTTTAAGAATCCAGAAAGTAGAAGGCTGATTTTTCTTTTCTTTTTTTCTTTCTTTCTTCATCTTCCTTCTTTCTCTTTTTACCTTCTCCCTTAATCTTTGAGGAATCCAAGGGTAGAATGTTGTTTTTCTTTTCTTTTTCTTCTTAATCTTCCTTAAATCTTTAAGGAATCCAGAGGGCAGAATGCTGATTTATTTTTTTAGGTCGTGTCTCTTGGCAGTGAAGCCCACTCCTCTCCAAGTACAGGTATATGCTGGGCATCTTTACATTTCCGTTTAAACCCCCCGAAACTCAAAAACTGAAATCCGGGATCTTAATTGTGCAGATTTTATTTCTTGCATGGATACTTACGAATAAAGTTATTGGAAGATTTGCTGCATGTTCAGCTGACCTGGGAGATTGTAAAAAAAAAAATCCTCCATCCTTTTAATTCATCAGAGGCTACTACCAAGATTCAACAACTTGACAGACTTGTAGGGGGGACAGTTGAATTCTCTAACCACTTGCTATAGCGTTTGCCATGCTACAACACACCTAGCAGAAAACGACATTGCTTATTTCCCGATTACCTGGTTAAACGCTAAGACGGCAATTATTGCTGTCTGTTATAATTATGATGCATTGAGAGAGAGAGAGAGGAATGGAGGGAATGGGTTGTCAAGTCTTCAGGGTTGCCCCTACGACCGCCACACTAAGGGATAGATAGATAGATTAGATAGATAGATAGATAGATAGATAGATAGATAGATAGATAGACAGACAGATAGAAAGATAGAAAGAAATAAAGATAGACAGATGGATAGATACATTGATAGATAGTATTGACGTAAAGCTCCTCACAAGTCAGGCCCAGCGTATCCGACTTCAGCGTGGAAGAGAAATGTTATCTTTTAAGTCTTTATGAAAAAAACAAACAACATAGCAGGAGAATGAACCACAAAGGCAGAAAATAAACAAGAAAGAGGTGATAGAAAGAGAAGAAAGGAACAGGGCAGAAGCAAA
>CM060317.1:36917519-36920019 GCA_030674155.1 Stramonita haemastoma | reverse complement strand
TCATTTTTTGTGAAGCAAATGCGGATTTTGCATTATAAAGTATACAATTTATCATAAAAGTCCCTGAGTGACGGGAGTCTTTAGACAGATACACAGAAGAACAGACAGAAAGACAAAAAGACAGAGAAAAATACAAACAGAACAGATAGACACAGAGACAAACAGAGAAGCTAGCTGACTGACTGATTGATTGATAGACACAGAGACAGAGACACAGACTGACTGACTGACTGATTGACTAACTGACATTGCGAGTGTGACTGTCGTGCATGATATAGGTAATAGACCCTTTTTAGACAAAACAAATATGCAGACAACAAGTTGCTTAATTGACCAAACAAAGTCGACTGCATAACACATGGAAAGACAGGCAATCAGACTGACAAACAGTTAAACAAGACAAAGTTCAGACACACAGACAGACAGACATATTGACAGATAGTTGGACAGACTAACCTACTGAAAAACAAACTGATTAACCAACACAAAAGCAGACAGATAGGCAGACAGATAAACAGGCAGATATACGGACACGACAGGCAGACAGACAGACAGACAGACAGACAAGAAGACAGACAGACAGACAGACAGACAGATATACAAGAAGAAAAAGCATAGGCGGCTTTCTACTTCGACTTGCTTTGTAGAGCGACAGACCAAGACGGGCACGAGTATTTACCAAGTGAGAAAGGGTAGAGAGGCACTTGTTTGCTTTCGCCGCTGCTAAGTTAAAGCACACATATGCATACACACAGACAAACACACATACATATAGACAGACAGACAGACAGACATAGACAGACAAACATTCGAATAGGAAGGCAGAGAAGCATACAGATGGACACGGTGACAGACAAGTATACTGACGAAACAGAGAGGCAGGCAAGGAGGTAGACAGACAGACAGACTGACAAAAAAAAAACACAGGAAGACATTCAAACAGGCAGACAGACAGAAAGAACTACTGACAGACATTCGAGCTGATATAGAGACAGATAGACATAACGAAGGCAAGGAAGAAAGAAAATTACAGAAAGAAAAACAAGAAAAAAAACACTAAAAGAAAAGACAGACAGACAGACAGACAGGCAGGCAGACAAAACGACGATGGCAGGCAGACACACAGGCAGAATCAGACAGATTAAACAGACAGATACCAAGACAGATGATAGACACCCAGCCAACATGCCACCAAGCCAACCAGCCAGCCAGCGTATCAACCAACCAGCCAACTAGCCAGTCAGACAGCCAGCCAGCAAGGCATCCACGAATCCAGACAAACAAGCAGACAAGCGGAAAGACAGAAATCTAAAATAAAAAGGACAACAAACATACATCGATCTATACACAGCTGGAGAGAAACTGTCAGTGTCTGTCAGTGTCTCACAGCGAGAGAGAGAGGAGTGAGAGAGAGAGAGAGAGAGAGAGGAGAGAGAGAGAGAGAGAGAGAGAGAGAGAGAGAGAGAGAGAGAGAGAGAGAGAGAGAGAGAGAGAGAGACAGACAGACAGACAGACAGAGCAGAGAGACAGAGAGAGAGAGACAGAGAGAGAGAGAGAGAGAGAGAGAGAGAGAGAGGAGAGAGAGAGAGAGAGAGAGAGAGAGACGGACAGGAAGCAGGCAGAGAGACAGAGAGACAGAGGAGAGAGAGAGACAGACAGACAGACAGAGACAGAGCCAGAGACATAGAGACACATAGACAGAGACACAGGGAGAGAGACACAGAGACACACATACACACAGACAGAAACAGAGAAAAGGGATCAGATGAAGAAGTGGTACTTACCTGGTTTTTCTTTGCAACACTAGTGCCGAGAAAGAAGATGGATGAGGGTGTAGACACACATACAGGCCTAGGCACCAGGAGACCGTGGCTGATGGCACCCTACAACAAGGATGTAAGCTGGACAGCTCAAGTGGACCTCCTTTGGATGAGGCTGAATCCTGACGAGAGGAAGAGGGAGGGAGGGGGACTGGAACGATGCTGGAGCTAGCTAGGATGATTGACAGCCGTCAGATGCTGAAGCAGGCTTCAAGATGGGGGACAGACAGCTGGAGCAAACAGAAACATCAGGGTCCAGGGTCACTGATTTTTGTTGTTTTTGTTGTTGTTGTTGATTTTCTATATAAAAAAGGTAAATCGTGTTGTGTGTGTGTGTGTGTGTGTGTGTGTGTGTGTGTGTGTGTGTGTGTGTGTGGGTGGTGGTGGATGGGGGAGTGTGTGTGTGTGTGGTGGGGGGGGGGTGGTGTGTGTGTGTTGTGTTTGTGTGTGTGTGGGGGGGGGTTTGTGTGTGTTGTGTCAGTGGTGTGTGTGTGTTGGTGTTGTGTGTGTGTGTGTGTGTGGTGTGTGTGTGTGTGTGTGTTTGTGTGTTGCGTGTTGTGTGTGTGTTGTATATGTATATATATGTGTGTGGGTGTGTTTGAGAGAGAGAAGGATATTTTTCAGCGTGTATATTTTTTCTCAAGATGCCTCTCAGGTGTATTGAGTGATTCCAACTTCAT
>CM060317.1:36905019-36910019 GCA_030674155.1 Stramonita haemastoma | reverse complement strand
CACATATACATTGTATGAGTGAAGAAAAAAGAAAAAAAAAATCCATAACATCATCCAAATACAAGAAACATTTTCTACGCTTATGCTTTATCTTTTACAAAATGAGAGAACAAAATCACAAAATCAGATTAGAAAATAAGAAATATGATTGACTAGAGAGTAGAGTAGAGTAGAGTAGAGTAGAGTAGAGTAGAGTAGAGTAGAGCAGAGCAGAGCAGAGCAGAGCAGAGCAGAGCAGAGTAGAGTAGAGACTGACAGAGAAGGGATAGACAGGCAGATGAGAGATAGAATACAGACAGACGGACAGACTAAAGACACTCAGTTTCACAGGCAGGCAGACAGACAGACATACAGACAGACAGACAGACAGAGAATGACAGACAGCTGATAAAAAGACATATGTAAAACATGATTAAATGAAGTCATGGCAAACCATGACTGACATTTTGTCCGATTAACAAGAAAACAATATGCTTTTTTTTTTATATAAGACAAGATCAACAGCCAGTCTCTGTCAGCCTTTCATTCATAAGAAAATGTTTCAATGATTTTTTAAAGTTTAGCATAGAAGTTACACTTTTTAAGGATGCTGGCAGGTTATTCCAGTAAGTGCCACCACTATATACAAGACTACTTTTAAACAGATCTATTCTTGGTTTTGGCACAGTAAGTTTATGTGAATGGCGATATGTATTTATTTGAAAATGTTTTGCCAGAGTGGGCGGTGCATTTCCATACACTATTCTGTGCATCATTAAAGCTTTGTTGTATTCCAACTGCAATTTAAATGGCAAAATACCAACTGATTTATAGTCCACGGAAGTTAATGAGCTTGATTTCAATAGAATAAGTTTAATGGCACGCTTGTATAATCTAATCAGAGGTTTTAATGTATTTGCACTTGCAGAATCCCACAAGGTTGATGCGTATTCTATAACAGAACTTATGTGTGCATGGAAAAACTGTTTTCTAGTGCTAAGATTAAGGAAATGTTTTATTTTGGATAACTGAAACACCTTTTGCGATACAACTTTACTTAGATTGGCGATGTGATCTTGCCATGAAAGATTATGATCAATAATGATTCCTAGCACCTTGTGGAAATTTACTTCTTCAATTTTTTCACCTGAAACATTTATAGGGAACATAGAAGAGATCTGATTCTGTCGCTTTTGTCTGGTTGTTATACACATACATTTAGTCTTTATTGGATTAAGGGACATGTGATTTAGTTCTGCCCATCTGGTAAGCTGATGTATATTGTCTTGGAGATTAGATGACAAAATTTGTAAGGAATGATTTTCAGCATAAATTGAATTGTCATCTGCAAATAATTCACAACAAGCATTCATGTACAATGGTAAATCATTAATATATAGAGAGAAAAGTATAGGACCCAGAACTGAACCTTGGGGAACACCATTGGTCACTGTGAGAAAATCAGACTGAGACTTTCCAACAAAGACTGACTGTTGTCTATTTGATAAAAATGATTCAAAAAATTGAAAGGTATTCTTTGATATTCTATATAGGTGTAGTTTCTTTAACAGAAGTGTGTGGTTTATCACATCGAAAGCCTTTGCAAAATCGGCGAAGACAACTCCGGTAAACATATTGTTATTAATATTCAGAAGCCATTTGTCTACCATATTTATCAGAGCCGTGTGACATGAATGTTTTTTTCTGAAACCTGATTGACTTGGATTGATTAGGTCATATTTTTCTAAATGTAAAAGTAAAGATTTTTTAACATGCTTTTCTAAAGGCTTTGATAAGATAGACAAAATTGATATCGGCCTGTAATTCGATGGGTCATCTGATGCGCCAGATTTAAAGAGAGGAATTACTTTAGCCTTTTTAAAATGAGAAGGAAAATAAGCTTTGTCAATACAAAGATTATAAATATAGGTAAGGGTGTCTGCTATTACAGGCGCAGCAATTTTAATTATTTTACCATCTAGTCCATCAACATCTTTTGTGGTTGACTGCTTTAATTGTAAGAGGGATGTCAGCACTTCAGGTAAGGAAATAAATGGAATGTCTAATTTAGAGTGTATATTTTTAGACTCACAATATGCTCTTAAATGTTTCAAATCATTACTTTTCCAGTCTTCACACTTTATTAGGTTGTTGGCTATCCCAACAAAATGTTTATTCAGGCTCAAGGATGAAATATCTTTAACTGTAGTTTGTGCCTTTTTGTTAGTTTTATTTGTTAGTAGATTAATGGCTTTCCAAATGTGTCTGCAGTTTTTTCTGTCCGATACAAGATCTTGAAAGTACTTTTGTTTTGCTACACGCTTCATGTTTGTCACCTTGTTTCTTTGGTTTTTAAACTCTTTATCATGTTTAGACTTTAAACAGTCTCTTACTTTTATTTCGTTCTCTATTTCTGCTGATATCCATGGAGGTTTTGGCTTGAATTTCACTCGTTTTGTTTTTATTGGAGCATGTTTATTATATATTTTAGAAAAGGTGCGTATCCAGAAGTCTATGGCTTCACCTGGATCAGTATACTGATAAACATGTGACAAAGTGGAGTTTGCCACATCATTAAGAAAAACATCTTCTTTGAACTGTTTAAAGCATCTGTATTTTATTGTTTTGTGTCCTGTCCTGGGAATTTTTATCCCTTTTCTCGACCAAGTTACACAAATAGGGAAATGGTCACTGCACGAAGAAACAGGTGAACAAACTTCAGCTATGTTCTGTTCGGAAGAAACGTAAACGTGGTCAATGAGAGTGCTAGTGGTGTCTGTAATACGAGTTGGACAGTCAATAAGCTGATTTAAATTAAAAGTTTTGAAAAGCTGAACCCATTGTGTCTGAGGTTTTAGTAAATCAATATTAAAGTCACCTAATAATATTATTTCATTGTTATAAAGTGTGGCAGCGTCCATCATTGTATTAAAATTAGTATACCAGTTTATTCTTTCGGAAGGATTTCTGTAAATAAAGCCGATGAGTAATGGTTTTGTATGTTTTAACTTGACTTCTACCCATAAAGATTCAACATGGTACTGCTCCAATTCTAAGACTCTATTTAAAGTGACTGACTGATTATAGTATAATAATAAACCCGTTTCTTTAGGAGTTTTTGGATCACGACGAATGATATTGTAACCAGGGAATAACAGGTCAGAATCTGGTATTTGAAAACGTAGTCGTGATTCAGAAAGACAAAACAAATGAAAGTTTTTACCAAAGTTGTCCAAAATCGTTGCAATTTCATCTAGAGAGAGAGAGAGAGAGAGAGAGAGAGAGAGAGAGAGAGAGAGAGAGAGAGAGAGAGAGAGAGAGAGAGAGAGAGAGAGAGAGGGAGGGAGGGAGGGAGGGAGAGGGAGAGGGAGAGAGAGAGGGAGGGAGAGGGAGAGAGAACACTTAACACCGAAATGAGAGACAGACAGCCAGACAACCAGACAGACAGACAGACAGCCAGCCAGCCAGCCAGCCAGACAGACAGACACAGATTGATTCAGAGACATAGAGACAGAGAAAAAATAAACCATATCATAATATACAAGCCTCAGAACTTCGCATCCTACATCTAACATCCCGATTTTCGGACCTAAGGAATCAGACGCGCGATCAAAGCTGCCGACACCACACACCCCCAGTAATGGGAACACGGTGGACAATATCTTGTTGCCAGGCAATCTTTAGGGCCGTGGTAACAGCAGAATATCATTGTTCCGTCAGGAAGCTGTAGATTGCATGCACACAATCTCTCTATTTTGGGAATATAGGGCTCGCGTTCTCTGTATAAAAAAACACAACAAAAAACAACAACCCCAGTCCTTTGAGGAACACAAGTTTCTTCAGTACAGCATGTGTGTGTAAGTGTGTGTGTGTGATTGTGTGTGTGTGTGTATATGTGTGTGTATGTGTTTGTTCTGGTGCACATTCTAGCACATACAAAAAAACCAGACACACACAGGCACACACAGACAAACACACACACACACACGCACGCGCGCACACATGTACGCATACACCCATGCACAAATGAAAGTACATACATGTGCACACGCATGAACACACACACACACATACACACAAACATGCCCGCACATTCAGTCCTTCAGATGAGACTAAAAGCTAAATCGCGGTCCTGAATGTGAATGTGCGCATAACATCTTTCGTGTGACAAAATTTACAATCCACATACACACGGTGACATTATATATATATATATATATATATATATATATTATATATATATATATATATATTGTGTTTTATATATATATATGTATACATATAAATATACGCATATATATGCACACACAGATTTACATATATTCACTGATAGACATTTAGACTAATTGAGAGAGAGAGAGGAGAGAGAGAGAGAGAGGAGAGAGAGAGAGAGAGAGAGAGGAGAGAGCAGAGAGAGAGAGAGAGACAGAGAGACAGAGAGACAGAGACAGAGACAGAGACAGAGACAGAGACAGAGAGAGATCAGGAACTCAGCATTTTAATTGTAAGGCCACCGGCCTGTATACAAGGAGGTAAACATTCTTGGCAAAGGAAACTGGAAACAAAACAGTACAACGCACATAAATAGTGTTAGCATTGTCAGGAGTGATTTTCCGAAGAGACATGAACTACTACTTCTAGTACACCAAGAGAGAGAGAGGGAGAGAGAGAGAGAGAGAGAGAGAGAAGAGAGAGAGAGAGAGAGACGAGACAGAGACAGAGAGTGAGTGAAAGAGAGAGAGAGAGAGAGAGAGAGAGAGAGAGAGGAGAGAGAGGAGAGAGAGAGAGAGGAGAGAGAGAGAGAGAGGAGAGAGAGAGAGAGAGAGAGAGAGAGAAGAGAGAGGAGGAGAGAGGAAGAGAGAGAGAGAGATGAAGAGAGAGAGAGAGTGAAGAGAGAGAGAGAGAGGAGAGAGAGAGAGAGAGAGAGAGAGAGAGAGAGAGGAGAGAGAGAGAGAGAGAGAGAGAGAGAGAGAGAGAGAGAGAGAGGAGAGAGAGAGAGAGAGAGAGAGAGAGAGAGAGAG
>CM060317.1:36872519-36900019 GCA_030674155.1 Stramonita haemastoma | reverse complement strand
TGTGTGTGTGTGTGTGTGCAGAGTCTAGGTTATCCAAGGGTGCTCCAGCTGAGCAACTCTCAACAACAACAACAGCAGCAACAACAACAAGAAGTTCACGCACAACAGGAACAGGAATAAATACAATAAGAACAACATCTAAAACAGCTGTAATCTCCTCCAGCGTAACTTTTGAAAAGTGCTTTTTTCTTTTACTGTATGTTAATGCAGGACAAGGATCAGACACCCTTTACCATAATTATGGAAAAAAAGCAATGCCATACTCAGTTTATGTACTGCTTTCAGCAGACAAGATCAGCTCTAGTTACAACATTTGCACATCTTTTTGCGTGGTAAGAGGAAGCAAATGTTTACCTTTGTTCTACTAGCGAAGATCGTATGACGGTAAACCAAGCCTGAATGCTTGCCTCCAAAAAATGCAACTTTAAACAAAATGCAGATCGTTTCAACTCCATCTGTTGTATATTTAGGATAGATTATTTAAATGGTAACATCTGGATTCCACTTTTACTTTAGAGAAGATTATCAGAAGTCTAAAAATTCCCATGCATGTTTAAGAGAATAATATATTTCAAGCACAATAGTTGTGGGATATCTCTTTCATGACTGGAAAAGTTAAATAGTCTAAAGTTAAAAAGAATCCTGGTTGTATCGAGAATGTTAACAATTATCTGACACAAATGTAAAAGACAAACAATCAGTGACGAATGCAGAAGCATTCATTAGCATCTCTTACCAAAGTTCCATGAATGAAGAGAAAGTGGATTGAGGGAACTGGAATATGGATTTTATTTCTAAGGAAAGCAAGGAGCAGAATTCATGTCTGCAACCAAAACGTCGAAGTTGAATCAATGAATGAGATACATTGGCCCTGTCTGATTTTTCCAAACGCAGTCTATCTTGCACACGAGAGAGAGAGGGAGAGAGAGGAGAGAGAGAGAGAGAGAGAGAGAGAGAGAGAGAGGAGAGAGAGAGAGAGAGAGAGAGAGAGAGAGAGAGAGAGAGAGAGAGAGAGAGGATAGATAGACAGACAGACAGAGACAGAGATAGAGACAGAGACAGAGATAGAGAGAATGAGAGACAGACAGACAGAGAGAGGGGGGACAGAGAGAGTGACAGACAGAGACAGAGAGATAAAGAGATAAAGAGAGACCCCGAGACACAGAGAGATACATAGAGACAGGGAGACAGAAAAGAAGAAACAGACAGAGACAGGAACAGAGACACAGCGAGAGAGAGAGAGAGAGAAAGGCTTTGTTTCCAAGGAATACAGATAACCATTCACATACTTTTTTTTATATCTGGCCCTTGCCTATAATAGGGACTACTGAAGCACAAACTTGAGATAGCACACTCAGTCTATGTGCATATGACAATCATCTCAAATTTCACAATAGGTAAAAAAGGTAAAGGTGCCCTAAACAACCTATGCGGTCGTTGGGGAGCGAGGTATCAGAGACCTCAGTTTCTCCAGGAGCCAGCATATTGAGGGCGGTGCCCATCTCCTCTCCCTCGCTGCTTTACCTTCTCTGACACTAAAGAAGGAAGGTACCCATTTACGGCTGGGTGAACTAGGTGACTGTACTGAAGCTAAGGCGCACAAACCCATCCACGTGGTAACCACCCTCAATGCTGCTTAACCTTAGCTTAGGGAAAGCGATTGCTCCGAGTACTGAGCTATCCCGTCCCCAAAAATCAAAGTATCGATAAAAACCGTATAGACAAAAAGAGAGCAGTGGAGGGGCAGGTATGCAATATGCATGGTTAACAATATCATCATTCATAACAGAATTTGAGAGAAAAAAAGATTGCTTATAGGCATGAACTACAATTTGATGATAACAAAATAATGAATGAAGCCATAAGTAGAATAAAAAAAGATTACATATCACGAGGAGAGAGAGAGAGAGAGAGAGAGAGAGAGAGAGAGAGAGAGAGAGAGAGAGAGAGAGAGAGAGAGAGAGAGAGAGAGAGAGAGAGAGAGAGAGAGAGAGAGCTCTGCCATGGAATAATGCAGACAGACATCAAAGTGTATTATGGCTTGCCGATAATAACTGACATTCAAAGAAGATGAATCAGAATTGCAAACGAGGGGAATCACCAGTGGTGGACATCGTAAAATAAACTGATTTCATTACTGAAAATTTACAGCCAATGTCTTAGGCTCAAAAAGATTTTTTTTTTAAAAACTGAACATGAAACGTCAGTTTGATTGTCTACAGCGTGTCTTTGTTAAGAGAATGAATATTCATCATTTTACTTTCCTCTTCAATATTGATTTAGAACAGGATAGGACAGTTTTCTCTCTCTCTCTCTCTCTCTCTCTCTCTCTCTCTCTCTCTCTCTCTCTCTCTCTCTCTCTCTCTCTGGGGGGACGGATAGCCTAGTGGTCAGAACATTGCGCTGGCAATTTGTCGATCCGGGTTCGAGTCCGGTCGAGGAGATTTTTCTCCTGGAGTTAACATCAGTGCTGACTCCACTCTCCCCAAAAGTCTTTCGGATGAGACTTTAACCGAGGCCCGTGTGCGAACGCACGCAGAACATCTTGCGCACACGTTAAATCCTGTTCCGCCTTTCGTAAGAGTAGGCCATCGTGTGCCGGTGGGAACAGATGACATTTACAAAAACTGCATACACACGGGGACTGGATGCAAAAAAGCACACGAGTGCTTACTCCATTATCCTCGATATAAAAGAATAAATCAAATCAAATCAAATCTCTCTCTCTCATGTCATGATAAAGCACACTATGTACCTGTTGTTGTTTTGCATGCTTATACAAAAATCTGGTTGCATTGTATCAACTTAAGGTTGGTCAAATTGTATTCAGGGAGCATCTTTTCTTTTCTGGTATGTAGCCTATTCTGAAAATACAACAATTTGTGAATGCGAATAATTTCAACCAATTCGATTCATGCTTTACTTGATGCTAGTTTGTTTGTGTGTTTTGGATTTTTGTGATGAAATAAAAATGATATCAAGTATTATGTCATTATCAATTTTATTTCCAGCTGTTATTGGATTCAGGTGATTTTCTAAAAAGCCGGGTAAATGAAGTCAGACATCTGAACTGTGTTTGTACGCATTTTTGATCTCAGTCAGCACTTTATTCGTGTGCATGCAATATGCATACATGGGTGTACATTTGTGTGTTTTCCAAGGTGTGGACAATGCCAGTGATAGGTTTGAATTCTCTACCCCTCCCCAACACTTTTCCCATCCCCGTACTTTAAAATGTATTGTGCATTAAGCAATTTCAGAGTTCAGAGTTATCTCTCTCTATGAATTTTGAGATATTAGGGTTTTTGAATTTTGAATTTAAAGCTCTCTCTCTGTCTCTCCCTGTATATATCTCCCTGTATATATCTCTCTGTCTCTTAGTGTCTGTCTGTCTGTCTGTCTGTCTCTCCCTCCCTCTCTCCTTGTGTGTATCCCTCTTCGTCACTACCTCTCACCATCGTCATTTCTGTCTATACATCTTTTTCTGTGTTTGTGTCTGTTTTGTGTGTGCATCTTACGTCTGCACCAATACATGAGTGTTTGTGTATGTGTGTGTGCACGTGTGTGTATATGAGTGTGTGTGCGTGTGCGTGCACACGTATGTGTGTGTGAGTGTGTGCGTATGCATGTGTGTGTATGTGTGTATGAGTGTGTATGTGTGTGTTATGTATGATAGAGGCACAAAGACAAGCAAACTGACAGACAAGTAGGGAGTGTAGAGTGTATACGCAACTGACAATGTTGATTATACGTACACCATAAGATGGACGCCATGTTTACCCGAAGCCCTAATTGGCAAACACAAGCAAAGCCATCAAAGAATGCCAATGAAAACGAGCATGCTTAATAACTGAGAAAAAATCATGGAGATTGCATAGTTCAAAGATCCATAGAAAGTAAGTATATGGCTGCTCGATCTGAGACCAGAGAGAGAGAGAAGAGACGAGAGAGAGAGAGAGACGAGAAGACAGAGAGAAGAGAGAGAGAGAGACAGAGAGAGAGACAGAGACAGACAAGACAGAGAAAGACAGAGAAAAGACAGAGAGACTGAAAAATCAAAGACCAGACAAACAGACAGAGACGACAGAAGAGAATAGAGTAGACTATATATATATATATATAATATAGATAATAATATATATGAATAGTAGAGAGAGAGAGAGAGGAGAGAGAGAAGAGAGAGAGAGAAAAGAGAGAGAGAGAGAGAGAGAAGAAGAGAGAGAGAGACAGAAGACAGAAGACAAAGAGAGAGAGAGAGACAAAGAGAGAGAGAGAGACAAAGAGAGAGAGAGACAGAGAGAGAGACAGAAACAGAGAGAAAGAGAAACAAAGACAGACAGACAGACAGACAGACAGACACACACACACACACACACAACACACACACACACAGAAAGGCAGACAGAGAGGAGAAACCCAGCGCCCAAAGTGCAGAAAGTTTGATCATCAGACAGTACAGTGTGACCACAGATAGAGAGAAAGAAAACCTTGCAAGAAGAAAAAGAGAGGACAAGTGTGACCCGAATATAGGAAAGCAAAATGTCGTAAGAAGAAGAGAGGACAAACGTTAGTACAGTAACAGCCCGAAGGCAAGAAACAGCTCTAGAAAAGTCTCGGCCTAAGAGCCGAAAACTAAGTTAGACACAAGTTTGCTCTGACCTCTGTCTGCCTGTTTGTTCTGTCTGTCTGTCTGTCTGTCTCTTCCTCCCTGTCTCTCCCTCTCTCTGAACTGAAGGGAGGGATAAAAAAAATTGTATGTTCATGGTCATCTGTCACAATTGGAAGTGTAAAGATTATCAATCAATCAGTCATTTTCTCTTGTGTGTGTGTCTCTCTCTGTCTCTCTGTCTCTCTCTCCATGTCTCTCTCTCTCTCCCTCTCTCTGTCTTAAACACACATCACACACACACACACACATACACACACACACACACATACACAAAACTTACATGCATGAAGATACTCCAAGATAATAATGAACAGCTAACTTTAACCGTTCTGGAATCTATCGCCTACAAACGCTGAAGCTTTAAAAAGACGACTTATCTTACCTTCCAAGGTCAAGGAGTCTAGCCAATTGCCAGCCAGTCTAAAGGACATAAGTAATGGAATCTCTCTCTCTCTCTCTCTCTCTCTCTCTCTCTCTCTCTCTCTCTCTCTCTCTCTCTCTCTCTCTCTGTCTCTCTGTCTGAATCTCCTATTGGGAATTATGTTGTCGAATATTACAACTATCTACTGTTGAAAATTATAACTATCTTCTTTATTTGGATCATAGGTTGAGCTTTTGTTGTTCGAGATGGTGGGATTTTTTTTTTTTTTTTTACTTGGGAGGGGTTTGCTATTATATATTTTTGTTTTTGTTTCGGGTTTTGTTTGTTTGTTTTTGTTTACTTTGTTGTTTTAAGGGGTTTGGGTTTTGTTTTGATAGTTCCTAATCAGGGCAATGGGCCGGATGAAAAATATGCCAATGCTTATCTGTCACTTTTGAAAAATAAAAAAGTAATCATTCATTCATTCATTCATTCTCTCTTTCTCAAGTATTGGCAAATCTGAGACCTGAATGATTCCGTTTACTTTTGAAGTATGTGTGGAGGAATCTGACCTGTTCGAAATGCGGACTCCAGTAATAGAATTTTATGCTGATGACTGACACAACTGGTCATGTAGAAATACCACAATTAGATCAGAGCCCGGAATATACACATGGAAACACCATAACACGTAGGTAACGCTCTTCGTACTTTGGATTTGAGTTGCTCTGAAAATCTTGTTAAGTCTGGGCAATGCTATTACGAAAGTCAGGCAAGTACCTTGGAAAACCTAGAATATCTTTGAGAGTATGACAAGTATATTGAAAGACTTTATTTGGATAACTCATGATTGCAGAGATTTTTTCAAGTGGTGTGTGTTTGTGTGTGTGCGTGTTTGTGGTGTGTGTTTGTGCGCGCGCGGCGCGCGCGTGCGTGCGTGCGTGCGTGCGTGTGTGTCTCACCAGAGAGCACATAAAAATTTGTGATAAAACTTTCATTAAAAAAACTGCAAACAGCCACCCCTCTAAGAAAAAAAGAAACATCCAACAAAACTAAAACTAAAAAGTTTATGATTGTGTATGTTTTGTTTTCAAAACTACAAGGCAGTTTGAAATATGCATAGAGCCAGACAGAAACTCTGACAGGCAAAAGTTGGGAGACAATACCCAGAATATACTTAAACTCACTCACACACACACACGCGCGCGCGCGCGCGCGGCTCAAGCACGCACGTACACACGCACACACACATGCAAATCATGTGTCAGACATTGAAACATGTTCATAACGACTCGTGCATCAAATGCAAAGTTTCTTATACATAGCTTTTTGCCTCGACTTGTTCGTGTCTCTATTCTGCGTTTTTCTTAAATAAGGTTAAAGAACAAAGTGAGAGAAAATAATTGAAATATCCCTTTACTACTAAGCAACGTAAAGCCCAAAAGATGGCATTGTTTGTAGGCGTGACTACAGTGCTCACTCTTTGTTATTTTGCTTAAATGTCACTTCATTTGTTTATCTTTTTATTTCCAGCATGAAGAATAATCATATCCTTTGCCTTAAAATAAGGCTTCCCATGGGGAACAGTATTGTATACAGACAGAAAGAAAACACATTTCAGACACATGCATTCCTTAAAAAAAATCACAAAAATATAACGTTTCCTCCTCTGCTTCAATTTTAAGTATCGACGCGAGCAACTGATGAGTTTTAACAGCAGTAGTTTGTTTTCTGGGTTTTACGTTTTGGTCTTCTCCATGCTGTGGTCAGGGTTTTCTTTCCTGCTTGTTTGCTTGCCAATTTAAGCCCAGGCCAAAAAGCTGTGTCAGTTATTGATGTCAGCTAATTACCAAGGCCTATACTAAATGTTGATATGTTGTAACAAGTTGTACACAGTTCTTATTAATAAACAATCTGCATTCTCCTTCAATGGAGAAAACAATCCTCTGAAGTCGAGTAGGACTGCCTATATGACGAGGTACTTGAAAACAGTCGCACACACAAAATTATCATTCAGCGTGCCATTTCAATCTCACAGTTATTCCCAGGTGGGATGAGTGAGTCAGAGTGAACATTCTGTGTGACTCCTGGTGTGTTAAACTGGGGAACGCACAACAACAACATGCATATTTTCTGTGGTTTGTTTTCATTTATTGTGTGCTTTTCTTCTAGTCTAACAGCTTGTCTCGTTTTGGAATTTACTACAAATGTTTACATGAGTTTTTTTATATTTGTTTCCTTTCTTTGATGTTTTTGTTTCTCTTTGTTATGACTGTTTTAGTTGCAGCTTTCTTAATTAATGGAAGTAAGGACAAGTGTGTCGTCTATTTAGTCTCGTCTTGTATCTGTTTTCTATTTGTCAAGCTATGGTTATCGTGGTTGAAATAATTGGTTTGTCTTTTGTTCAAAAATCACTATAATACAACCACAACACCACCACAACCACCACCATCATTATCAGCTACTAACGCAAAAATTAGAGGACGAATAAAATGAGTTTTAGCAACGTTTGCCAAGTATAAAAAATCAGTGTAGAACACCAAACTCACCCTTAAAACAAAGACACTCGTCTAAAGGTTCGTGTTGTCAGCACCCCTTATATAATCCTAGCAGCAAGCCATGGAGTCAGCAGTCAGGGCAGGAAGAGCTGGTCAATACCTTCCACGTGCACAGGCTGCGGCAAAACGCGGGCATCAGATGACCTGGGCCAGATAGCTAGGGAATAACGAGTTTAAGTGTGTGTGTGTGTGTGTGTGTGTGTGTGTGTGTGTGTGTGTGTGTGTGTGTGTGTGTGTGTGTCGTGCGCGCGCTTGTGCGTGTGTGTGCGTGTGTGTGTATGTGTGTGTGCGTGCGTGCGTGTGGTCGTGTGTGTGTCGAGTAGTCGTTGTGTGTGTATGTGTGTGCGTGCGTGCGTGCGTGCGTTTGTGCGTGTGGTGTGTGTGTGTGTTTACAAAAAACATCGTTGGGTATTGTCTCTCAAGTTTCTCTTTTCTTTATCAGCGTCACTTTCAAAGTCAAGGTCACGTCCTCCGGATGCAAGATGGCAGGATTCCCAAAGACTTCTTGCAGGGCAAGCTGACAATTGAAAAAAAAAACCACCCTGGGTCAACAACCCTGCTCTGGTTTCATGACGCCTGCAGAGAACAAAAAACGATATCCAGATTCTCAGCAAAGGCAGTGGCGAATGGGAAGATTTTGCAGTGGCTCTTCTCAATGGAAACCGAAACACAAGAACAATTTGCACAGATGGGGAAGAAAAGAAACTACAAAGTTGCAGCAGCTAAACACAGAGCAAGAAGCCCGAACTAGTTAACAAACTCGGCCAAAGTGTCACTAGCTGCTTCAGAAGGAATTGTCATTCATGTATTTCGGCATGCACAAACACAAAAACTACAGCTTAAGTTACAAAATTGTTTTGATGTTTACCTTCTGAGAGCAGCTGATCTGTGGTCAATCGTGACTAAAGGATGCTGAAAAAGAGTTGTTACTCTTTTAGTTTTCTTTTAGCTTCTTCCTGTATTATTGAAATGTCTATCGCTGCATGATTAAACACCATTTATTCTGTAAAAGAAACGCCTATCCGAAAACCAAAACAGCAATGCAATGATGACAGCATTGCGACAGTAGGCTGCAATCGGTGTTGGACTTTGCTCCAAACATACTATTTATGTTTAAACTTCTGGCGAAGGAATTTTACGATAGTTTCTAACTAGTGTTGTCAGACAACGCACAGAGAACTATATCAGAAAAAAACAACCACCATCTAATACTGTCTTGTATGACTCCAGAGAACACTTCAGCCTCTTCCAGCTCACACACGTTGCTGTGATGACTACTTCAATGTTCAGGTCTTCCCTCCTTTGCACAGCAAACTCAAAGAAATCCAAAACACGCTCTCTTTAAAATGTGCAGCAATACAGACATGCAGTGGATCATGAGTATTGGCATTCTATCCTTCACCCCTCTTTAAAGTAAACTCCAGATGAACTAAGACTAACAAAGAAGAACATCCTGTATACAAGTACAAAATATAGCTTGCTGTTGAGAAAACTCAGCTTGACCAAAAAACAGGGACAGGGAACTTTATAAGACAAAATGGAAGGACCGTTATCATCAGAGGAGCAATAACCTCAAGTCAGCAACGAAAGATTGCACGCTGTCCCCCTACCCTCTTACGTACCTCAAAAGGTGATGTGAGCAATCCGTGTTAGCCTGTTTGAAGCCCAGTGCAGTCGTACCAACCACCACAGAAGAAAAACAAGATACTGACTGATTCGTCTCAGCTTCTGAATATACAGGAATAACCAGTTACTCACAAGCTTTCCTTGCCTGTATGTAGGCACCGGTAATAATGGCATGTCTTTCTCAGACACATGAAGGAACAAATGAGGTTCTGAGGTGTTGCTTCTGACTTCTGAAGTATCTGTGACGCACGCGGCGTATCAGAGAAGACTCCACAGAAGAAAGGAATCATCCTGCTGTCTTGACACAAGTAATAGTTTCAGACAGACTTTTGCCATATAGCCTTATGTTGATAATTAATGTAAACGAACGAGAATGAAACTTCCCGCTATGGAGGTAAACTGTTCAGAAAATATCGTGAATGTCTGGCCAAAAGAAAAAAATATACAGTCTGGGCGCATGCTTAAAAGTTTGAAAGTTTAAATTTTTGAAAGAAACTTCAAAAAGAGACTGTATAAATCCCCCACAAAGAAATGTGTGTGTGTTGTGAGTGGTGTGTGTGTGTGTGTGTGTGTGTGTGTGTGTGTGTGTGTGTGTGTGTGTGTGTGTGTGTGTGTGTGCGTACGTGCGTTGTGATGTGTGTGTGTGTGTGTGTGTGTGTGTGTGTGTGTGTGTGTGTGTGTGTGTGTGTGTGTGTGTGTGTGTGTGTGTGTGTGTGTGTGTTCCCGTCACTCAACAGAGAGCAAGAGACATTTACTGTTCAAACAGCTGAAAAAGGAAGAAGACAAGCACCAGAGAGAAGCAAGCGTTAGTGTTTTCAGAAGCTTACTTCTTTTTTTCTTTACATTAAAACATTGCGGAAAAATCTTGATCTCAAAGACAAACAGAAAAGTGAACCTTGAGGAAATCCAATAATATCTTTAGATCAAAGGCAGGCAGGCAGGCAGGCAGGCAGGCAATCAGGCAGGCAGGCAGGCAGGCAGGCAGGCAATCAGACAGGCAGGCAGGCAATCAGACAGACAGACAGACAGACAGACACACACGCACATATACACACACACACACACACACACAGAGCCTCTCCCTCCAACATATATGCATGCACTCACACGTACACATACACCCGCACACAGTCTAACTTTAACTTTCTGTCATTTTCCGAATAATTCTATAGGTTTGTTTAAGGAAAGATCCCAGTAGAGGATGGTTAAACTGCTCTGTTTCTGTCTGTCTGTCTGGCTGGCTATGTGTCTGTCTGTCTGTCTCTCCTTTTCTTTCTCCTCTGTGTGTGTGTGTGTGTGTGTGTGTGTGTGTGTGTGTGTGTGTGTGTGTGTGTGTGTGTGTGTGTGTGTGTGTGTGTGTGCGTGCGTGTGTGTGTGTGCGCGTGCGCGCGCGTTTATTGCAGTTTTTCTTCTCAGGAAATGAATGGAAACTGAGTAGGAAAGAGTAATCCAATACTTTACAACAAGAGCAATATCGCCTTTCGTAAAGTTAAAATTGATTATGTGCTCATTAGATTACCTGCTTTTCGTGGTAATTTGCATAAGAGGTCACTTCCATTTCAGTTTGACTGGCAAGTGTGGCGTTTTTGTCCAGAAGAAAATGTCTGCACTGGAAAGAAACAGTTACGGTTTTGTATAGAAGCAATGGTAAAATAAACGCCGAGACAAATGCCTGCAATAAAAAATAAAAGGAATTTTCTAAAAAAAAACATTTTCACCTCCTGTGTCCTTTTCTTCTGGTTTTAGGGATCAATATGGATAATTGATGGTTTTCCTGTCCACATTCTTTTCGTTCCGATTTTTTTTTGTTGCGTTATGTCTTCCTTATTTCTTCTTCTTGTTTTTACTATGCCTTTTAACGTCGGTTTTTCTTTTCTTTTTTTATTTTGGGTTGAAGTGTTATTTTTTTAAACTTTCGCTTTTCGTCTGAGTTATGTATATGTTTTATGTTTCTTGTTATGTTATGTTTGTTTTAAACTGTTTCTTGTTTTGGTTTCATCGTTCTTTGTCGTGTAGATATTCTTTTCTTCTACTATAGTATATGTCGTTGTTGTCAGTGTTTGCTTTGTTTTTTCCTGTTTGTTTTACTCTTGTTCGTTTGGGTTTTCTGAATAAAAACCCACCGTCTCTCTGTCCGCCTCTTGTCTTTGTTTCTGACTATCTCTTCTAACAAATCTCTCTCTATCTCTCTTTTTCTCCACAAACCATTTTCTTCTTCTTCTTCTCCTCCTCCCTCCTCCTCCTTCACCATCTGTATCACCTTCATTATAATCATCATCACCATGACCGGCACCACCACCTCCACCGTCGCCACATCCCCATCCCCATCTTCATCGTCATCGTCATCATCATCATCATCGTCATCATCATCCGTGTTGTTGTCGTTCTTACCGCTGTTAATGTATTTTAAACTCCTTGATTCATAAAACAATTTAGATCAGGAAAATAGAAATATCAAAGTCTAATTGTAATTCTTCTTGCTATTTTATTTAAAAAAACACCTGTATCATTGAATGTAATGAAAGAAATCAAGAATGTTTCTAAGGATTTTCATCTCAAAATAGGGCCACAGGAAGCACATGTTATACAAATGATAAAGACACAAATATAATACTCAGAGTCTGCTTGAATTGATAGTGATGAGCAAATCACACACACACACACACACACACACACACACACACACGTAACGTACACACACACACACACGTACTACACACACACACACACACACACGTACGTACACACACACGTACGTACACACACACACGTACGTACACACACACACACACACACACACACACACACACACACACACACACACACACACACACACACACACACACACACACACCGCGCGGAGAAAAACTCAAAACACACAGATAAAAATGACGTGTTTGTTACCAAATATAGTTTTAAAAAAACAACAAAAAGATCCCCCCCCCCCCCCCCAAACATATACTGTTTGTGTAGTGAGCATTTTACCAGATCAAAAAACGATTTTTGTGTGTAAAGAGTCTAAAACCTCGCCCCCACCCCTCCTTTCTAATACGCTTAGATGACAACATCCCCCCTCCCTCCCCCCACATGCACATACGCACTAATGGATCAGGTCAATTAGACATTTATTAAAGTTACGCCATAAATCTAATTAAGTAGTTTTTGTTATATGCTTTTATTGCTGGTATCATTGTTTCGCCTGATTCTGTGCACCGTATTAGTTACTTTTCACAAGTTAGTACTTTATTGCACGCATCCATCAACATTACTCCACCCACCTCTTTCCATTGTCTAATACTACTTAGAATGAAAAAACGTAACATCAAAGCGCCAACACACACACACACGCACGCACGCACGCGCGCACACAGACACACACAGACAAACACACACACACACACACACACACACAACGGGGACGGATAGCCTAGTGGTCAGAACATTGCGCTGGCAATCTGACGACCCAGCACTCTCCCCAAAAGTCCTTCGGATGAGACTTTAAACCGAGGCCCCGTGTGCGAACGCACGCAGAACATCTTGCACACACGCCAAATCCTGTTCCGCTTTTCGTAAGAGTAGGCCATCGTGTGCCGGTGGGAACAGATGACATCTACAAAATTGCAGACACACGGGGACTGGATGTAAAAAAGCACAAGAGTGCTTATTCTATTATCCTCGATATAAAAGAATCAGTCAATCAGTCAGTCAGTCAGACAACACACACACACACACACACAAACACACACGCGCGCGCACGCACGCACGCACGCACGCACGCACGCACACACACACACACACACACACACACACACACACACACACACACCACCTCTTTTTACCATCGAAATTGCTTTTGTTTTAGATTAGTTTAATTCGACAAGCATTATTATAACAAAACCACACAATATGTACACATCTTGAACAACACGAAGCTTTACAGCTTGTGACGTACTCAGTAAAATGGAAAGATTTTTGACAAACCAATTCAAGGACAGACGTTTACATTAAAGAAACTTCACATTTTGCAAAAAACAAATGAGAAATTGAATTTGAATTATGATCACTAATCTCGATCACCGCAATACAGGCATGTAGAAAGGGGAAGTAACCCAACAAATATACAACAAACAAATGAATGAAATATATGATATGACGTAATTCCGTTTCACCGTAATTTACATAAAATGCTAATTTCAATTCTTTTTGATTAGCGTGTTTCTTTGCTTGAAATGTCATTACTGCGAGAACGTGAAAAAGGGATTAGTTTGTACAATTTAGCATTGCTCGACACAAAATGCAATTAGTATGCAAATGCGCGTTGACAGAAGATTTCGAAAACTTTTCTCTGACCATTTTTTACCTAAGGTTGTGAAACGTATTTCGAAAGATATTTGTAGACAATAGTTGGATTTTTACGCTTCTATGTTATTTATTCAATTTTTTCTCGTTTTTCGTTTCTTCATTTATTTTTTCATCTCTTGTCCCTCTTTCTTTTCTTTTTTTCTTTCTTTCCTTCTTTTTTTTCTTTTCTTTCCTTCTTTCCCTCATTCTTACCTTTTATATATTTTTCTTTTTTCTCTTTCTTTTATTCCTTTGTTTCTGCTTTTGTTTTCAGTTCATTCCTTTATTGTTTTGTGTATCTTTCTGTATGATTAATTTCTTGTCTGCCTAATATATTTTTCTATAAGCATTAAAGGGGGCTGGGGTGGCGGCTGCACCATAGTTCCTTGTTTTCATTCATTGTCTTCGGTAAATTAAATGATTTGTCCTATAGATATTTGTTGTTTTACTGTTCTTTAACTTTTTATACCTATACTTTAAAACATTTCAAAGTCGTCAAAATATGTGCAAGCTATTAAAACAAGAACACGTCTCTTAACACACATGAAAATGACATACGTCTTCACTTAATGTATTTTTAACAAAATAAATGATTAATTACTTTAAAAAAATGTATACCAAACACAAAAGCAGAGAGAGAGAGAGAGAGAGAGAGAGAGAGAGAGAGAGAGAGAGAGAGAGAGAGAGAGAGAGAGAGAGAGAGAGAGTCAACTACACTTTAGACAAAGATAGAAAGGCACCGAGAATAAGACAGACAGAAGGGCAAACAAACATTCTTTGAATTTCGTTTTAATCTTCCGATGGATTATGTTTCTTTTCTTTGGTTATTTGGTCTGTTTTCATTTCGTTCCAAACATCGAACCAAAGTTCTTTTTCTCTTGTCTTCTCTCCTCTGTCTTCTCTTTCTTTCGTATTCCCTGTTCTCTCTTGTCTCTTGTTTCTCTCTCTCACTTTGCCTGTCTCTGTCTCTTCTGTGTTTCCCTTTCTCTTTGTCTCTTTTTTCTGCTTCTGTCTCCGTGTCGCTGTCTCTGTCTGCCTGCCCCCACCTCTTCTCTCTCAGTTCAATGTGCGATGCCTTTGTCTCCGTGTGTTTGTGTGTGTGTGTGTGTGTGTGTGTGTGTGTGTGTGGTGTGGTGTGGTGTGTGGTGTGTGTGGGTGTGTGCGTGTGTGTGCGGGTGTGTGGCGGCTGGCGCGCGCGGCGTGTGTGTGTGTGTGTGGTGCGGCGTGGCGTGCGTGTTGTGTGTGTGTGTGGGTGTGTGTGTGTGTGTGTGTGTGTGTGTTGTGTGTGTGTGTGTGTGTGTGTGTGTGTGTGTGTGTTCACCTGTATTGTAACGCAGTGTGCACAAGAAAACAGTTCAGTTTGTACAGTGTTACCCAGATTGACAGCAAATGCGATTGGCATGCAAATGATTGCCAAAAGAGGCTTTGGAAAACTTGTGCTTTGCTGCTTTCCTTCCTTGAGGGCGTGTTGATTTTTGAGGCTGTTCAAGGGTATCAGCTCGTTTTAAACCCTTCTGCTATCGTTTGTGTCTGTTTATCTGTCTGTCTGTCTGCCTGTCTATCTCTATTTTATAGTTTTTTTGTTCTGCTTCCTTGTTTTTTTCCTTGTTTTTTTCTTTGTTTTTTTCTTTGTTTCTTTCCTTTTTTCTGTTCTTTCTTTCCACCTTTCTTTTCTTTTTCTTTGTTTCTTTCCATATTTCTTTGTTTCTTTCTTTCTTTCCATCTTTCTTTCTTTCCATCTTCCTTTCTCTCTTTTATTTTCATTCTTTTTTGTCTTTCTGTTTGTTTGTTTCTTTCTTTCTTTCTTCCTTCCTTTCGTTCGTTCGTTCGTTCTTTCTTTCTCCTGTTTGTTTCTTTGTTTGACTTCTTTCTTTTAATCATTTTTTTCCCTTTCTTTCGTTCTTTCTTTCTTTTGTTCTGTTTTCTTTCTTTATTTTAGGTTGTTTGATTTCTTTATTCCTTTTTTACTTTCTTTCTTGCTTAGTCTTTTTTTTGTCGTTTCTTCATATCTTTCTTTGGGTCTTTCGTTTATTCTGCCTTTCTTGTGTTTTTCCAGCTTTTTTGTTCTGTCTTTTATCTTTTTATCATGATCTTTTCTTTTGCAGTTTCCTTTATTTTGTTTGTTTTTTATTTTTCGCAATTTTTCCCCGGTTTTGTGTGACAATTCTTTATTTTTTTATCTCTCTTTTAATCTTTATTTCTTATTTTTACCGTTTTATGATTTTTGTCTACATTTTTTTTTTCTTATTTTCCTTTTTTATCTCTTACTTCTACCTCTTTTTTTCTATCTTTGAATAATATTTTTACTTGTTTTCTTTTTTTGCCAATTTTTCTTTAACAGCAATTAACCTTTGTGAATATTTCCAGCTTGTTTTATTAACATTGTTTTCATATACAATGTTTTCGTTGAAAGTTGCTTTCTTAAGCCGTGTTTTACCTTCTTTTTAATTTTGTAATTTTTTTAACGGTTGTTTGTGTTGCAATTTTGTGTGATGTACTTTTATTTCGTCATTTGTTTCAATCAGTTTTTATCCAACGATGTAACAAATATGCACAAGGTTGCATATATAATATATATATATATATATATATATATATATATATATATATATATATATATATTTATATGAATGAAAGCTTATGCGACACGTGACAACCCGTTTCGTAAGATACATGTAAACACTGTGGTGGATCTTCAAGCAGCATGCAATTCATAGACAGGAAAGATCAATCATTTTGAGGAAAGAAAGCTGAAGAGACAAACACACAAACATACATGAAAGATGAATGCGAGTCATAGCAGACCAACCCTCCTCCCCCCCCTCCCCCCCCCCTGCCAACAAAAAAAAGAGAAAAGGGCTAACAAAAATACAGAGAGAGAGAGAGAGAGAGGGAAGAGAGAGGAGAGAGGAGGAGAGAGAGAGGGAGAGAGAGAGGGAGAGAGAGGGAGAGAGGGAGGAGAGAAGAGAGGGAGGGAGAGAGAGAGAGAGAGAGAGAGAGAGAGAGAGAGAGGAGAGAGAGAGAAGAGAGAGAGAGAGAGAGAGGAGAGAGAGAGAGGAGAGGGAGAGAGAGAGAGACCCTATCAACACTTAGAAAGGAAAAAAGACAAGTAGGACTTAGAAACACTATCCTATCTATATTATAAAAGAAATGCTTCTTACAAGTATATCACCAGGGCTTACAATGTCACCTATCGATCTATTCGATTCTATCTATCTATCTATCTATCTATCTTCTATCTATCTATCTATCTATCTATCTATCCATCCATCTATCTATCTCTGTCTGTCTCTTGTCTATCTGTCTCTCTAATCTCGTACTTGTGCTGTGGGGCATACACAGAAGACCATCATCACCCAGCCTACTAACAAGTACATCACTGAGCGAATGACAATCCCTCGCCAGTCATACCTCTCTTTACAACACTGCACCCACGTGCCACGATTCCCAATGCTGCATTCCACCCCTAACGGCTTGGCTGCATCTAACAGGGCTTAGTATTTTGGTCTGATGGGAGGTTAGGGGAGGGGGGGGGGGGGGGGCAGGGCATGGGGGACTGTGGGGGAGGTGTGTGTGTATGTGTGTGTGTGTGTGTGTGTGTGTTGTGGTGTGTGTGTGTGTGTGTGTGTGTGTGTGTGTGTGCGTGCGTGATGTGTTTTGTGGTGTGTGTGTGTGGCGAGGGGGGAAAGGTGGTGGTGGTGGCGGTGGGCGGGGGGGGGGGGGAGATAGAGCAAGTGCCAAAAAAGCTGTTGTAGGATGGAAACGGGGTCAGTGAGGAATGACAGTTGGAGAGAAGACAGCTAGTGATACTGTTAAGGACATTGTTGAGAAAAACATTTTCTTTCATTTTCAAAGAAAGAGAAGCATTTATTTGACTATCATTTCGATGTTTATCATCGTTTTCGTTTATTCCTTTATCAATCGATTCATTTGTCATTTTATATATTCATTGTTTCCGTTATCTATGTTTTATTTACTAGATTATTTACGTAATCACACTTTGATATATATTTTTAACCGGCTGAGTTTGAATGGTACTGATGCTTATAGCCTGACACGATAAGGCAAATCTGTTAAACATTTTTTAAGCACTGTTTGCAATTTTTAAAAAATAGTCTTTCAACCGTTATGTTAACATCCACATTTACTTTTTTACTTAGAAAAAGCTAATTCGTCTATGTTTCATGATATTAATTTTATATTTAACTTATGGTAGCTATTTTATACAAAAGAATAAATTTTTAATAGTTATTTTGACATGCACATTTACTTCATTTAAGAGAACAAGCTCATTCATCTAGGGTTCATGAATTTACCTTTTTATATTTGAGTTGTGTTAACTATTCTATATAATAACATCTAGCTGGAAAATCACTAAGACAAGGAATTGATTTCCTTTTTTTTTTGTCTATCTACAAACATCACGTCTCTTTGTTTTACGAGCTTGTTTGTTTGTTTACTTCATTTTTGTTTTTGGTTTTGCTCTAGTTTTTTTTTTCTATTCCTGCACACAGTTCGCCTCTAAGCAACTAATTTATATCAGAAGACTCTCTGGTCAGCTTCCCTTCTCTTTATGTCAACTTGTTTTTTGCTGGTATGTTTTATTACTCGACTGGGAAAGATTGCATCCTTTTTATCAACGCTCCCGATGGCAGGATAATGAAATACTGATTCATGCTAGCCAACCATAAGAAAACCCCTATCAACCGCATGCGAGAGTGTATCATTGAAAGCCGAGAGGAGGAGGGAGGAAGAGGATGGAGAAGAAGAGGAGGAGGAAGAGGATAGGGAAGATGAGGAGGAAGAGGATAGGGAAGATGAGAAGGAAGAGGAAAGGAAGAGGGAGGAAGAGGAAGGAGGAGAAACCTAATCAGGGCTGTCCAAAATCCTTGGGTGACGAGAGAGTATCAAACAGGCCGCAATCAGAGCTTACAAGACAGATCTATGCCAAGGTCTTGATCCAGATCACCTCGTGTGGCCAGGCAAACTGTGCAGAAGGCTATACAGCACGTTTCATTTGCTCAAGCAGCCTTTTTTCTTCTTTGACAGCAGGATGAAGAAGAAGCGTGTTCACTCCACCCAAAAAAACAAAACAAAAACAAAACAAAACCGAAACAAACACGAAGTAAATGGTGAACTGCCAATAAGCGAAAAAACACACCAAAACCAAAACAAACCACTCTATGTCAGGCAGAGGCTCATAGACAAACATTTATCCGTTGGGTCAAAGGAATAATATACTGCTAGTAAGTGGCATGCAGGTGCATGCAGGTGCGAGCTCTAAAAGCAAACCAGATTTTTACAACTGCAAAGGATACAGCTGCAACTTTAGCATAGTTTGCAGTTTGGACTCGTTGATGATCAGTTCTAGCCTTTCTCTTTTAAGTTTGAAAAAAGCTGTTAGATATCAAGACAAAACAGCACAATATCAGATAAGAAAACCTGTTCACACATTACTAATCACGTTGGGATGAAAAATTGATAAAGGAGTGGGGTAGTGAGAATAAAGCAAAGTGCGAAAGATATCCCAAACAAGGAAGGCACTGCCTGCATAAAGATCCTATTCTGTATGTTTTATCTAAGCTTCAGAAGAACTGAAAAAAGATGACAACGAAAGCTGGAAAGCAAACGAAAGAGCACAAAAGGAAAAAAAAAACACCCAAAGTAAAAGTCAAGCAATCACTATCAACTCAGTATTAATTTTCAGGACTCTCACCAGCTCTGTCGCTTTGGTGTAATTACTGGACCCTTCAAACACAGGCTGGAAAGCTGATGCCTCTGATTGGCTGCTTCAGAATCCAGTGGTATGATATGCAGTGTTCTTTGTTTTGTGACTGTGTATAACCATACCTTTCAACTAGACACAAAGACACAAGAAGATCTGTGGTTTTGTTGTCTAGGGTTTTTATACATAACTGTGGATGAAAGGGTAGGCTGACAAGAGAGAGGAAAGAGAGAGAGAGAGAGAGAGAGAGAGAGAGAGAGAGAGAGAGAGAGAGAGAGAGAGAGAGAGGAGAAGAGAGAGAGAGAGAGAAGAGAGAGAGAGAGAGAGTGAGAGAGGTTTCATTTATTTATCCTCTTCTAATTTCTTCTTTCTTCGCCTCCACGCATTATTCCATTGTTTTATTGTACAAGCTTTTCAAAAGTGTTGTTTCTTTTCTTCTGTGTCTCTCAATCTGCGTCATTTTCTTTCTTTTGTATATCCAATCTTTTCTCTTGCTCCGTCTCTTTCTCTCGCTTTGCTGAAGATGAAATAATAGTCAATTGCAAGCTTATTCTGCAGTCTGAAAGAGCATACTATTTTTTCATTTGACACATTTTCATTTTTGATGAATGTTTTGACTGGAATCTTGTAGCCTCAATCACATAATGCAAATAAGAAATGTACTGTTCAAACAATCTAGATCGAGCTGTGATTAGAAACATCGAGGAAAAAAAGTCAGAGTGAATAAGTAAAAACATCAGGTAGCAAAATGTTTCAAAACCCCCTAAAACACCAACAACCCCAAAACAAACAAAAACTGGTCTTCATACCCTACCCTTGCCTCTGTGATTCTCTTTGTTCCATCCCAATCCCATTTCATCTTTTTTTTTCTTTTATTACTTTAAGGACAAGAAGTTTTAGCAAAACAAAAAAACCCAACCGTCCATGGTAAAGAACAACCTTGAGAGAAACAAATAAACCAATCACCGTCATCTCGGCTGTTGATGACTCTTGCCTGCTTTTTCCAGTGTGATGTGATTGGTCCTTTCCGACACAGGCTGAGAAGCCACCGTCTCTGATTGGCTGCTTAGCTGCTTCAGACGCCAGTGATAGGCAGCCTCTGTTAATCTCATGTGTCTTTTGCCAGCTCCACAGAAGACAAAGAGTGAACGATAAGTGTGCTTGTTGTGTGGCTGTGTGTGTGTGTGTGTGTGTGTGTGTGTGTGTGTGTGTGTGTGTGTGTGTGTGTGTGTGTTTTCTTTTCTTTTTAAACCACACTTGTTTTCTTTGTAAGTTTAAGAAGATCCAAAAGGTAGGAGAACAAGTTTATATATATATATATATATATATATATATATATATATATATATATATATATATATATATATATATATATATTATGTAATTATCTCTGTGGGTGCGTATGAGAAAGAGAGATGGAGAAAGAGAGACCGATAGACACAGAGAAATTAACACACTGGATATTTTGTTGACATCACACAATCTCAGTTTTGTTAAGAGAATAAATAACAAGCCAGGCCAAGCTGTGATGAAAAACAAATAGAGAGGATGAGGAAATAACAGACAAAAGTGAGATAAGCAATGCAGGAAAAAAAAGGAATAAAAGCAAAAATCCCCGTCTTCATCAACGTCCCATGCTTATGTATTTTGTAACCACCCCATCCTCATCCTCGGTTTGCCCCAATTTTCTTAGACATAATCAAGAAAAAACAGATGATCCTTTCTGGTGTGTGTGTGTGTGTGTGTGTGTGTGTGTGTGTGTGTGTGTGTGTGTGTGTGTGTGTGTGTGTGTGTTGTGTTTTTTTTCGCGTGTTGGCGTAGTGTGTGTGCTTGCGTGCGCGCAGTGTGTGTGTGTAGTGTGTTTTCGTGTTTCGTGTGTGTGTGTGTTGCATGCGTGCTTGCGCTATGCGTGTGTGTGTTTGTGTTGTGTGCGTGAAGAATAAACCTTGATAGAAAAACGTTATCAAGTAATTACCATAGTGTAAGTGATTCATCGCTCTCACCAGATCCATCAGTTTGATGTGACTGTCCCCTGTAAACACACACTGAGGAGTTGGCGTCTTTACTCAGATGCTCTAGATGCCAGTGATCACAGGCAGCCCTATTTAATCACGCTGATTTTTTTTCCTAACCCGGAGTGACCTAAAAAAATGAAAACAACAAATAAGTATAACAAACAGACAAATAAACGAACCACCCAACAAAAACCCAATGAAAAGTAGGCCTGTCATTTGTTTTATTCTAGTTCATCTTTATGTCTTTCTTAGCTTCAGAGAGCGTAAGAGAAGAGTAGAGAGAGAAGGAGAGAGAAGAGAGAGAGAGAGAGAGAGAGAGAGAGAGAGAGAAGAAGAGAGAGAGAGAGAAGAGAGAGAAAAGAGAGAGAAGAGAGAGAGAGAGAGAGAGAGAGAGAGAGAGAGAGAGAGACAGAGAGACAGAGAGAAGAGGAGAGAGAGGGGGGGAGGGAGGGAGGTGAACTGAACAACACTTTCATGTTTTCTTCTTCTCTTCCTTCATCTTCTGTGCAATTCTTCTTACCTGAATTTCTTCTTCTTCCCAATTTTTCTTCCTTTTCTTCTTCGCAATTCTTCTTCATCTTCTTCGTTCCACATTCTTCTTCATTTTAATCTTCCTCCTTCTTCTTCTTTGCGGTTCTTCTACTACTTTTTTCTTCGTCTTCTTCGCAATTCTTCTTCTTCTTAGCATTTCTACTTCTTTGCAATTCTTTTCCGCAATTATTCTTCTCATTTTTCGTTTTGCAATTATTCTTCTTTGCAGTCCGTCTTATAGTCTCCGAATACTACTTCCTCTGGTTTTTCCTCTTCTTCGTTGCAATCTTCTTCTTCATTTCCGTCTTCTTCTTCATCTTCATCTCCTCATCCTCCCTCTTCTTTCTCCTTTTTCTTTCCCTCGTAACGTACCATCCAAAAACTTCTCTCACTCTTCGTCCTTCCTCTCACTCCCACTTTTTCTTCTTGCTCTAGTAGCTTTTGCAGCTTGACAGACAACAAACCCCTATTACCCAACTGCAAAGAAATGGTTATTGCATTTTTCAGTGCATGTGGGTAGAATAAAAAGCTTGATGAAGAACTCTCATCCACTTAAGAATGTTTGGTAAATGCTCTGCTCTTCTGTGACAGAGAAATGCGCCTTCCTTTAAATAAAGAAAAAGACAAGAGAAAATTCTTGAGACAGGGGAGCTAACACTCCATTCAGTACCCTGAGACAAGAAATAATAACAGTGGGATATGTACAGACGAAAGTGCCCTTCACAAGTCAGCAGAGAGAGAGAAGGAGCACTGAGGCAGGTATACAAAGGTGAGCTTTGATTAAAAGGCAAGTGTTTCTCTCCTTCCCTCCTTCCCCCCTCAAAGTACCATAATCATTCTTTCCTACCATTGACTTTTTTTCCCATTCCCAACACCCCTATCTACCTTCAAAACGATATCTATACTTTCGATTCGACTGTTGTGCCTTCAAAATGACCCATGTCATATCAAAATCGAATCCACATCTCGATATTAGACTCTCTCTCTCTCTCTCTCTCTCTCTCTCTCTCTCTCTCTCTCTCTCTCCTACACACACACACCACACACACACACACACCACATACACCCACACACATACACAGAGTGATAGTGGGCCTTTTGCACAATAGAGAAATGCCTAAGGATAGGTGGAAAGAGACAAAAAAGGTAGTAGATATATTGGGGAAATTAATAGCACACAACAGTACAAAAAGGACAGATGGGTTTTGAATGTCCAGAAGTGGTTGAATCACAGGAGGCGGATATAAAGTCTGATATTAGTCATACCAACGCACAGCTAAAACAGTTTTAGTGAAAGCTTGTTGTAAAAGAATGTTTGATCTGTGCTACATATCAAAATCTATTTCAATCACTGACAAACATTTTGAAACTGAAATTCTTACGTTTTTAAATTTTTTATATTAACTGCTACGTAGCTGATGCAATCTTTATTTTTTCCAAAATCATGCTATGAAGCTATGATTGTTGGTAACTTATACAGGGCATCAACAAATAGAAAAGCCGCTATTTTTTCGATTATGTGAAGCCCATGTCATGTGGAAATTTGTCAAGTAACTGATTCCTATCTTGTACAATAATAGAAAAAAGCTATCGCTTGCATAGATCTATTCACACTGGCCTCTGATGAATGGGCTCAGACAGGCTTACCACGTTAAATCATTTGTATCTGCAGTGGTTTGATATTTTTTTTTATATTCTCTTTCTGTTTCTTTTCTGGATATCAGAATGGATGACATTTGAGATGACGACGACGATGATGATTACGACAATGATGATGATGATGACGACGACGACGATGATGGTGATGTCATGATGACGACAATGATGATGATGACGACATATGAGATGATGATGACGACGATGATGGTGTGATCGAAGTTTTCAAAAATAACAGATAAGTATAAACAATTTCTGCTGAACATCTGGTCCTTGCCCTGAATAGGAATTGTAGATAGTAAATGATAGACAGACAGCCATTCAATCTGACTGGCAAACAACGGTATAGACAGATTAACAGAAACAACACAGACAGCCAACTGAACAACAAAACTGAAAAAAAACATGCTGCCCGTGTTTCGGACAAAGAAACAAACACAAGCATAACTCGGTGTGAAAAAACAAACTGAGACCAAAATGAAAGGCTCTTACCTCTTTTGGGACAGCCGTGTAGGAAATGATACACACAAGACATCAAGATTCGGGGATGAAGATGATTGACAGGTAGGTATGTGTTGCTGAAGCCGACTTTAAGATGGGGCAGCTGTAACAAGCAAAGACATAGTGGTCCAATGAAAATTTGGAAGTGGTGATGAGTGAGTGAGTGAGTGAGTGAGTGAGTGAGTGAGTGAGTGGTGTGAGTGTGTGTGTGTGTGTGTGTGTGTGTGTGTGTGTGTGTGTGTGTGTGTGTGTGTGTGTGTGGTGTTGTGTGTGTGTGTGTGTGTGTGTGTGTGTGTGTGTTTATGTGTGTGCATGTTTGAGTGCCTTTATACACGTGTGTATATACGTCAATGATAAATTATTTTCATGACAAATCTTACACAAATGTCAGAGAGCCTATGCATTCAAGATGAGCTCAGAAAATTAGAACAGTCCCCGATTAAAAGTAGACTATCAATCATAATAAGAAAAAAACCAGACACACAACAGAGTAAGATCAAAGAGAAACATAGTATGTTTAGCAAAATAGAAATAAAACACAAATCAATACCGTTAGTATCAATAAAACAGGTTATGTAACTTAAGTTCAAAAGCTTACACAATTACAAAAAAAACCTAACTTCAGCCCAAAACTATTATACAAAACGAACGAGAAACTCAGCAGAATTGTAGTAATTACAAAGGACAATTATAGGTATTGACAGAAAATGTGTACGGACCTGAACTGGAATTCTCTGTAGATGCCAAACTGTTACGGCAGCTATGTTTGTGCAGAAGCTGAGATGCTAGTGCAGAGCAGAGCAGATCAGAGCAGAGCAGACAAAATAAGAGAGAAAGAGAGAGAGAGAGAGAGAGAGAGAGAGAGAGAGAGAGAGAGAGAGAGAGAGAGAGAGAGAGAGAGAGAGAGAGAGAAGACAGACAGAAGAGAGACAGACAGACGACAGACGACATGAGAAGACAGACAGAGACAGACAGGAGAACGCAGACAGAGACAGAGAGTCAGAGACAGACAGACAGACAGAGAAAGAGAGACGCAGACAGAGACAGGGAGACAGAGACACAGACAAGAGATACAGGGACAGATATCCAGTGACGGAGACAGAAGAGCACGTTTTATTGAGTATCCAACGCTGGTTGTGTTTGCTACAGACACAGCATGCTGCCTTCACAATATCCTCCACAGAATCATGACCAGCTGTGAGACCACAGTCGGATTATTGGCATGTGCATGTATGTGTGTGCGTGTATGTGTGTGTGTGTGTGTGTGCATGTGTGTGTGTGTGTGTGTGCGCGTGTGCGTGCTGTGTGCGTGTGTGTTGTGCACGTGTGTACATGTGTCTGTGTGTGTATATCGAGTGTACAAGGAAATGCTTAGTGTGTGCATGCATGAGAGCATCTAACATACACGCTACATTCCTGCCTACAGCAGATGTCAACTGTGTGCCAAAATAGTGCAATGCCTGTCATCAGGAGACCTACTTTCATGCTTGAGAGAGAAGATAAAACTAGGTTAGTATGGTGTCCACACGCTCGATAAAAAGGGTGTGAAAACCTGCTGTTTTATTGATACGAAAGATGAAGACATAAATAACAGACAAGTGCTCTTGCTTCACAGAACTTTCTCAGCCACTTAAATACCTTGTCACACGTCTTCTTGTACCCAGCCTTTGTTATTATTTGTTCGTCCGTCGTGGTGTTCGACGATGACCTCCAAAACAGCAGAGGAGGCATCAGCTGTTTCGGAACTGGGCAGAAATTTGATCGTAGTGGAGATGCCTTGCTCACAGTACATCCCCTCTCTCTCGGCCAAGAAGGCATGACAGTCAGCGTTGGAGATGTTCTCAAAGGCCAACTAGCCCCCTGGGCTGCAGCACATAAGGACGTGCAAGTCAAGCCTCCTACAGAGATCAGAGTCGATCACTAAAGACTAAGCTGTAAAGTGGAATTCCATGAGTAGGGAAGCCACTGATCATACAGCCTCTCACTTTGTTGTTGCCCCCAGCATAAGTGTTTTAATCAAGAAATGTGACAAAAGCCCAGGCGCTGAAGTTCAATAGCAGGGATCGCGATGCTTGGAATCTGATAGGAATAGGCCTTTATTCAAGTATAGGGGACATGATAGCTCACTTTCCCTAGCCAATGTTAAGCAGCATCCAGCATGTTTACCTATTGGATGGGTGACCGTTTGCTAGCCTTGGCTCCAGTACAGTCCCACCAGTTCACCCAGCTGTAAATTAAGTACCTGCCGTTTTAAAGCAGCGAGGGAGAGGAGATGGGTCAGATATTTAAATATGAACAGGATAGGCAGACAGCAGAGATGCAACAGCACAGATGAACTGAAATAATGAAGACTAGTATTGGAATATTTCAGCTGTGGCTGATAATGAAAACGGCGAATTTTTTGTTAGTCACTCTTCGCTTAATTAAAAAAAATCTTTTAAGTATATATCGAGGATAATGGTGGAATAAACACTCATGTGCTTTTTCATCAACTCCTCGTGTGTATGCGTTTTGTAAATATTTCATGTGATGGAAAGAGAGGTAAGGAAAAGACAGGTTAGGGAAAGAGTGGAACGACAATTCTCAAGCAACAATTCAACAACTGAGAAGACTCGGGGGAAGACGGTAACTGGCTGGTCATTATTCGTCACTCAGCATTCAGGTACAGGTGCAGACCAAGGTTCGAAGACGGTTTGAAGACCGTTTGAAGACCATTGTAGTGAAGACAAAAACTCTAACTTAACGATACTTATTTAAAAATACAAAATGTCTCAAAGTGAGTCAGAAAATAGTTGTACTACGGAGTGACAAGATTGCATGGAATATTATCTAATCAAGTCACCTGTCGCGCTAAGTCTAGCACACTACATCTAGCATACAATGTTATTTACAAAATCTCTTACTCACTCACACAACACGCACACGTACACACACACACACACACACACACACACGCACACACACAGCATACACACATGGGAGATAATCCCTGTCGCGCTGTCTCACACGCTAGATCTACCGCACCCGGTATTAGATCTACCGCACCTGGCTAATCTCCCCCCTCCAAACTGTCAGCGTCGGCGCTGACAAACAATCAATGCTATCTAGACAAACTATGAAATTCAACATACTGCTAAAAACATTTTCTCTGCCGAATAAGCAAAGACACTATTATAACTCTTTACTTCCAAAATAAAATGAGCCACATTTTTATGCTTCTATGATAAATATTTCAACAGTATAATCAAAACCAACAGTGGTATTAAACACCTCGAAACAAATATACGCATACACGCTTAGGCGTTTACAATCCATGTTATTTTAACAAGTAGAGTCGTAAAATACAGAATGCTCTCATCTCCAGTGCTTGCAATGCCACAATCTAGTGAAGATCTGATATATAAACAGGATTCTTCATAGATCAACAAATAGCTACAGGCGACTACGGAAAATTTGTATTTGGACAAATTTCTTCTGCAAGTCGGAACAAGTAGAGCCATCACGGACAACGAGGAAT
>CM060317.1:36860019-36867519 GCA_030674155.1 Stramonita haemastoma | reverse complement strand
TACTATGGAACCCACGACATAGATAGGATATACCACCAATCAAAGTTCAAAGCAAAATGTGACGGTATTGGCCGTAGTTAAGTCATTTTTTTCTAATTTGATGTAGAGAATTATCTTCTCACTTAATGGTTCTTTATAGGAAAGTAGGTTAAGTGTGAAACATTTTAGTTTTCTTTCGTAACAACAAACACACGACCTAGAGATTTTATAAATATAATAATTAAAAAAAAACTTTATCTTTCAGTGTTTGGTTAGTAAGGACAATTTAGTATCATTCCCCCCCTTCTCTCTCTCCTGGCCTACTGTAAATAGTCTAGGTCAGGTAGTTAGATTGATCTTTTGTTTCATCTTTTGCGACGTATCCCACATCGTATTAAACTCAACATGCACCAGCTACCTCAAGTCTATAATGCCCCAGTAACATAGCCAGTACATAGAAGATAATTGTGACGCTCCACCTATAATGAGACGGAGTGCACATGAGTCAATTTTTAGTTATTAACATGTATTAATGTGCAATAAAGTGGCTATCAAATACAAAAAACAGATTGAAAATCGGACAATTCTGTGCAACATTATTACAAATTGAAATGATAGACTGCAGGATGGACAAAATGAGAAACGGGCAAGTTTATTTTAGTAACAGGATGTCAGAATGAGTGCTTTGTATTTTCAAAACACATTTAAAAGCAAAAGGAATAAAAATGATACCTTGATATTTCATTATAAGATAAATAAACAGATCTAGTTTAATAATCAATCAAAATCACAAAATTGACAACTTGACCCCCACCTGCCTTTAAAGGCTCCTAGCGCAAAATTGGGTAATGTGCTAAGCGACTCATTTCGTGGTGGAGCGTTTACCTGTATTTGTTTATCACGGAGTACGGGAGCTCCCGGCCATTATGCTAAGTGTGTTGTAGACCCTGATCCTATTCAGTATTGCATAATAATCAGTCGCTGACTTCATTATTGAGAGGGTGGAATAGTGGGATGGTTACAGCGGCAAACTTTGTTGTCTTGGGTTGTTTGAGGTCCAGGTCTAAGTTGCTACTGAGCTGTCTACTTGAGACAGTTTGTTTTTCCTGGAATCGACATCGTTATTTCTTCCGCGTGCTTGTGCTTAGTTGTGTTTTAAAAAAACAAAATCCCCCTTTTTGCAGAAAATGCATATGTGACAGGTAGTGGTATTACTGACACAGCTATAGATAATATGGAGGTTATAGCTACATATAACAATATGGACTGACACAGCTACAGTTAAGACTAACACAGCTTCAGATAACAAGATGACGGTCATTGTTACAGACAATAATATGACGGACACTGCTACAGATAACAATTTGAAGGACATAGCTTCGGATAACAATAAGACGGACACAGCTACAGATAACAATATGACGGAGATAGCTTTCAGATCACAATATGACAGACATAGCTAAAATGGCTGACATAGCTTCAGATAATAATACGACGGACATAGCTACATACAACAACAACAATATAGCGGACATGACCATATCCAGCATGCCATCCGTGGCCTGAGTGATGGGGTTTAGCAGGATCACTTTGATCAAGACACATTGCCGGAGAATTTTGGGGCAGTACCGAATGACTTTGTAGAGAGCTGAGGGAAAAACAATCGAGTCAGTCAGTAAGTTAATTACTTTACAAAAAAAACAAACAACAGGAGCTTAGATGAGAAACCAGTGTGCAAGATGTAAAAATTATCGGTACAACGTTTCGCCAACCCAATGACTGATTCATGCTCTGTAAGAAAACAGACTCATCCTTCCTTGTTTCACCGAGGAGTCATTTTACAACCATCTACGAAAACAGAATGCAGCTACCTTAATGGTGGGCAAATAGTCACATACGCAAAATGTTACCTGTGGAGAACCGTTAAAGTTCTAGTCAAGGAAGAACTTTGAGGGTTAAAATCAACACCTCTTGCCCCTTTTCATCAAGGTAAAGGTAAAGGTGTCCCATTACCTAGGCGGTCGTCGGGGAGCGAGGCATCCGAGACCTCAGCTTCTCTAGGGGCCAGCATATTGAGGGCGGCGCCCATCTCCTCTCCCTCGCTGCTTTACCTTCCCTGACCCTAAAGAGGGGCAGGTACCTATTTACAGCTGGGTGAACCTGGGGGGACTGTACTGAAGCCAAGACGCGCAAACGTTTTATCACAAACCTTTTTGTTATAGCTGGAAAAACCATGTTGTAACGTATTAGTTCTCTACACACAAAAGTTAGGAAAAAAGATCTACAGCCACAAAAATCGTATATCCTTTTTTCACTGCCGTGTTGCCCGTTTTTCATAAAACAGTTATTAACCTTTCAGACCCAACCCAAAATCAATCTGATGTTTAGAACCTCGCTTAGACCACAGAAAAAGCCAATTAGGGCCATCACTTAGCAAGTTCTCTTTTCTATAAGAGTTGATGGAGTGGTCATTCACAACTCTTGGTTTTATGTGAGGCTGTCCTCTCTTCTCTCCTCCGCGTTCCCTTAGCAGGAGTGGGGTGGGGGGGGGGGGGGGGGGGGGTGTAGTGCCTGATCTTCTACTGCAAGCTGTCTGCCTGCTGGCCTCAGAGGGAATGCAGCATTCCAACTTCAAGCTGCTCATTTCATTGTCCAGGTTGCTGGCGGAGTATGTTTGTGTTTGTGTCAACAGCCCAGAACCCATAAATACGAGGAAATCTTTAAACGTACATATTAGACATTCTGCACGTACACACACATACACAACACACAATACAAAACAAACAATATATACCAAAATAACAAATAACTAAGTAGCGTCGATATATTAATATAAATATGGTGTATACTACAGTAACAATATGATTGTGATGTATTGTGAGTAGTTTTATAGTATGTATGTGTGATGTTATTATATAGTGTTCATGTGTGTGTACATCAGATCTGTGTGTGTGATATGTGTGTTTGTGGTGTCGGTGGTGGCGTCGTGTGAATGGAATAAAGGTACTGGCAGATATCTGCACTCAAAGTTGTCCTGGGAGATCATAAAGATTTCCACCCTTAAATCACTAGACACCGCCATGGAGATTCGAACACATGGCTTCAAGGACACACGGGACTGTAGCATAACAATTCAGTGTGCATTGATAACATTACATTAACTCCTAGTGAGATGAAGGAGACAGGGGCATGTCCTTGGTGACCCTAGGGTGCTCAAGCTGAGGAATACTCAACAACGACAACAGAAGCACAGCAGGGGCAACAGTAAAACAACAACATATAAACCACAACAATAAACAACACATAATCGCTCTTCTCGCACAAGTTTGAATGTTTTCTTTTTAACAGACCACATGTACATTTTATACACATTCACACACCCCTTCTCCTTCGGACAATAAAGCAATGCCATACAAGTTTTTTTTTTTCTTCTTCTTTGTCGAACGCTCAGACAGCACTATTGTTGTCTGATATGAGTGAAAATGCGGCACGCTACCCTTAAGCACCTGACAAGTCAGCCCAACGCATCCGACTTCGGCATAAAAAAGAATTGTAAACTTAAGTCTTTCTGTAAAAAACAGGTGAATGGACAAGAGGGCAGGAAATAACAGTAGAAGGAAGGAGAAGGAAGAAAAAGAACACGGCAGAAACAATATTTTCAGCAAGTAAACCAGTTACCTGTGCATACCATTTGGGCACATCTCTTTGAATGTAAAAAAAAACCCAAGAACCTTTACGTATCTTGTATCATAAGAGCAGATGAAGATACCACAAAGTTTGAATACTTACAACACGATGAAAGATAAACAAGCAACCGGTCTTCTCAAAATAACATATAGTGTATGAAAGGCAGACTAGTTGAATGACAACAATTCATTTCCCTATAGAAAAGATCAAGAAGAAAAAGCCTAAAAACAAAACCAAACCCATGCATGTAAAAAGAGAATACTTCCAGCAAGCTATAAGAGAAACCTCTACATCACTGGCAAAGTGGGTTAGCTTAACTAACCTGCCTGTCTGAGAAAGAGTTAGAGACTTTGCACATGTTTTGAGACAAAAGGCAAACGACAATCATCAGTTGCTTCTGTAGCAGCACCCATTAACGTCTCGTACCAGAGTTTCATAAGAGAACTTGAAAGGCAAACTGAGAAAAATGGAAACTGGGATTTATTTAACAAGGTATCAAGAAGTAGAACTCATTAACATGTTTGCAACCAAAATGCAGACTGAATTATAGATGAGATAATACCAGATTCCTCAAACACAATATATTATTGTTTGGGAGCACAGAGAGAGAGAGAGAGAGAGAGAGAGAGAGAGAACGAAGAAACAAGAGAGAGAAAAGAGAGAGAGAGAGAAAGAGATATCAGAGAGAGAGAGAGAACAACACGAGAAAGGCAAGCAAGGCAGCAAGGCAAACTTTATTCAGGAAAAGCATAAGCACCTTGTTGCTTTTACACATCCATCCCGTGAAGTAAAGAGAGAGAAAGAGAGAGAGAAGGAAGACGAGTTAGACAGATCGAGAGGAGACAACAAAGAGACAAGATGAACAAAACAGAGATAAGAGACATAGACATAAAGTGAGGAAGACAAAACAGACACACAGACACACCGACACAGACACAGACACAGACACACACACACACACACACACACACACACACACACACACACACACACACACACACACACACACACACATAGGGTGTCGTGGTACACAACTCAGAATGTTTATTTACGTACAGCATAATAAGGTGGACACAGTGCTTACTGAAGCCCTAATTGGCAAAAGCAAGCATCGGTGATGCCACGTCAAAGACATGCTCTTACCTGAAACTGTAGGTTGCTAAGCAACGACCGGAATAACAGCATGAGGGCTTCTCTATTCATCTAGGAGAGAGAGAGAGAGAGAGAGAGAGAGAGAGAGAGAGAGAGAGAGAGAGAGAGAGAGAGAGACAGACAGAAGACAGAAGACAGACAGAGAGAGGAAGAGGGAGATAGACAAAAAGAAGAGACAGAGACAGAAGAGACAGAGAGAGACAGAGAGGAGAGAGAAAAAGAAGAGAGAGAGAGACAGACAGAGAGAGAGAGAGACAGAAGACAGAGAGAGACAGAGAGAGACAGAGAGAAGAAAGGAGGTAGTGGGGGGGGGGGGGGGGAGCAAAAGAACATACGTCAAATTTCCTCACATACAGTTTTGCACACACTGTACTTGCTCACATGGCAAAGTGAGAACAAAGGGTGAGGTCTGGGTTATAGGGCTTCGCTTAGAACCGGGAGATCTAGCTAGCTTGTGGTGTTTACATTTCTTTTGTATGAAGCCATACAAGTTTTTTTTTTTTATTGATCTAAAGTTGAGGAAAGCTTCACAAAAGCTTATCAAATACATTTTAGTGCCTTCCAGAAACTTGCTTGTTTACAACTTACTTTTTCAATAACAAGACATTCATTTTATTCGTTTTTTCTTTCAAGGGTTTTATTTCTTCAAAACGTAATATTTTTTTATAAAGCCCTCAAACAACTCAAACAATAAACTTCAATAAAGGTGGGCAGCTGTACATACTGAAAGCAGATAAAGTACGTTAACGTTCTCCACTAGGTATAGTGCTCTTTAGAAGGACTGTGTTTTTAAATTCCTTCTGAGTGAGCGAAGGGAGATAAATCCAGTATTCAAAGTGCAGAAAGCCTGATTATCCAACAACGCAATGTGACAAAAAATTAGGGAAGCAAATATTGTAAGAAGACAGCGGGACAAGTGTGTTCAAAACAAGGAAGGGCAAATTTCGTAGGAAGACAGGACAAACGTCAGTACAACAACAGACCAAAGTCAGAAACAGCTCTAGAACAGTATCAGTTTAAGGCAATATCAGTTAGACACACGTTTGCTCTTCTCCCACCTATCCATTACTTTCAAACACACGACACACACACACACACACACACACCACACACACACACACACACACACACACACAACAACACACACACACACACACACACAAACAGAACACAACACACACACACACAAACCACACAAAGCTTCATGCTAACATAAGCTTTGGAATCTATCACTCTGAAAATACTCCGAAAAGATGACTTATGTGTATCGATTCAAGGAGTCTCTATCATAACCAGCCATTCTTCAGAGACACCACACACATAATGGCATGTCTCTTTCAAGTACAGACACACGTGAGACCTGAGCTATTCCATTGAAGTTTTGAAGTAGGTGTGTGAAGCATTTGACCTGTAGAAATGCAGACTCCAGCCACAGAAGGATTATACTGGTGACTGACAAAAGTAGTAATGCCCCAACGCTACTCACAGAGCAAGGGATATTAAAATGTCAGCACTGCAGCACGTAGGTAGGTAGGTAATGCACTCTCAACTTCAGACTGGAGCTTCTCAGGAGCTTTTCTACAGTCTGGTAATAATAATGAAGGTCTGGCAAAAAAATCTAGTAGAAAGTCCAAGGATAGGTTTGAAATTCTGGCTAGTATCGTTATAAAAAAAACTGTATTAAGAATACGTATTTTCAAAGATTATCTATAACAATCTTTAAGAAAGTGTAGACTCTGAGAAAACCACAGAAAACGAAACTTTAAGACAACACCCAGAGATGTTTACACCGCGACACACACACACACACACACACACACACACACACACACACACACACACACACACACACACACACATACATACACACACAACACAGCGCGCGCACGCACGCACGCCCGCACCCACGCATGCATACACACACGCACGAGCGCACACACAAACACGCGCACCCCCCCCCCCCCCACACACACATGTAAAATATATATATATTTCATCGTGACTCAAATCTTAACTCTGAAGCTCACTATTTAGGCATGTAATTGTTACGTTATCGGCTTAAATGTGTAAGACAATGGTAACAAAGTAGTTCCAACACACTTCAAACTAAGCTGGGTTTTTCTCCTAATAGTTAGGGCTTAACGTGTGTGTAACAATATGGTTCACTTTACATAGTGACTTGCATAACGCTCCCTTTTAAATTTACATAAAAAGTAGAGTCCTTTGCCTTAAAACAATGTTTTCACTGAGGGGAAGAAACACAAAGACATTTTGTGCACGGATGAGAAGAAAAACGTTTCCAGACAAATGCATGCATTAACAATTTATGATAACGTACGTGCCCTCTATTATTCCTAGGTTTGGGAATCAATGCGGACAAGTTGATGGGCTCTGACAGTGGTCTCTGGTTTTCAGGGCGTATTTTCTGTTCTTCTGGTTGTCATCATCGTTTTCTCTCCTGCTAATTCACTTGGGCATTTTTAAAATACTTTTTATGATAGTTATTTAGAGCTGTTTTCTCTTTCTCTCAGCTCGTCCGTTTTGTTTTTATAATCTATGGTCCGTTGAATAATAATTTTATTTTGTTCTGCCCTGTCTTTCTTTTTTTAGTTTTGTTGTTGTTAATCTTTGGGGAAAGGAATAGTTTTCTTTATGGGAAGAAGGAAAAGTGTGTCCTTCAAC
>CM060317.1:36842519-36855019 GCA_030674155.1 Stramonita haemastoma | reverse complement strand
TGTGTGTGTGTGTGTGTGTGTGTGTGTGTGTGTGTGTGTGTGTGTGTGTGTGTGTGTGTTTGGTGGGTGTGTGGTGTGGTGTTGTGTGTGTGTGTGTGTGTTTCGCACCCTAAGCAGATTGTGGGAGAACTCTTACTGTTCAAACAAGCCGAAATGGAAGGAAAAAGAACCAAAGAAGGCAAATGTTAGGGTTTCCAGAGGCCCGCCTTCCTTTATGCAGTGGGACATTTACAGAAAAGGCTTGGTCTTTGAAGTCAAATACAGAATTTGGGAACTTATTGATTAAAAAAGCAAGAACATATTTTAATGTTGCCTTCCACACACACACACACACACACACACACACACACACACACACACACACACAACACACACACACACACACACACACACAACACACACACACACACACACACACACACAGCTTAAACACATGTACACTCCCACCCCCAACCCCCGTACGTACCCCCTCCCCGCCCACACGCAAACACACGCACATACACACACAGACACACCTAAACACACATGCAAACATGCGCACATGCATGCACACTCACACGCAAACTCACACACACTCATACATACATGCACACACAGCACTCATATGAATAGATTGCTAAAAACAAAACAAAAAACCCCAAGGCTGATGCATTGCTTGTTAAACGTGACATCTCGAAACAAAATTAGTATGATTTTGACCTTGACTGACTTTTACACACACACACACACACCACAACACACACGCGCGCGCGCGCGCACGCGCGCAGGCTTCCCTTTCAGGTTAATGTCATTTGAAACACTACTCCATTTAAAATTTGCTTAAGAAATGGGGGTAAAAGAAGGTGTTTAAATTTAGAAAATTATTAACATTCTAACAGCATTTGGAGTTTGCTCTCTCTTCTGCCCCCCCCCCCCCCCCCCCCCCCCCCCCCCTTTTCTCTTTCTCTTGAAATTACAGTATATACTTTTTTTCGATACGATTTTTTCTTGTTACGCTATTTAGTGTTCTGTGTTATTTTTCCAAGTTTTAATGATTGTTTTAATACATGGACAGAGTATGACTATGCCTATCATGAACTCTGTATATCTGCCATCCATCCATCCATCCATCCATCCATCCATCCATCCATCCATCCATCCATCCATCCATCCATCCACCCACCCACCCACCCACCCACCCATCATTCATTCATTGTGTGAGTGAGTGAGTGAGTGAGTGAGTGAGTAAGTGAGTGAGTGAGTGTATGTGTGTGTGTGTGTGTGTGTGTGTGTGTGTGTGTGTGTGTGTGTGTGTGTGTGTGTGTGTGTGTGTGTGTGTGTGTGTGTGCGTGTGTGGGTGCGCGCGTGTGTATATTTGCGTGCAAGCGCGTGCGCATCTTTGTTCATGTGACTTGAGTGTCTAATTTTTTTTGTTTGGTGGGGAGGTATTTTAGAGTCAAAGAGAAAGAACTAAGAATAATCCCAACACCCTAGAAATTGAGCGTCGTCTTCCTACCGAATGTGCTGAAATCGAATGTGGGCGTGATAAAAAGGCCTCCTCTCGGCGGCGATTTGCATAAAAGGCCACTTTAATTTCAGTTTGATTGGCAAGTGTGGCCCTTGCCTGGAAATGATCCCAGCACTGGGAAAACAATTTAGTTTTGCAGGGGCACAAAAAAAAGAAAAGAAAAAAAACACCCAGGCGTTGAGACAAATGCAGGCAATAAAGACTTTTTTAAACATGTTTTTCCTCTCTCGTTTTCCTTTTTGGCTTTTGGTTTAAAGGATTAAATAAAGATTTTTTAACTCCAGTATTTGGTCTTGTAAAAGATTTTGGTCGTTATGTTGTCAGTTTTTTTTATTTTATTTTCGTGTTCCTTGTTAGTTCATAAATTTGGTTACTTTATATGTAATTATCATGTTTTGATATTTTGTTTTTTTCCTTTAATCGTCTTTTTGTTCCTTGTTCCGTCTTTATGATTTGGGTAATTACAGCTGTTTGTGTGTTCTAAACGTTCACTATTGTGTAAATAACTTTTCCCTAATATAAAACTCGGTTAATGTGTGGCCATGTTTTTTTCCACATAGTCGTTGTTTCCTATTTTACTTTATTTTGGAACCCTCCAAATCCTTTTTCTCTCACTTGTATCAAGTTGCTGCAGTTGCTGTTATAACTGTGGCTGCTGCTGCCACTGCCACTATCGCTGATGTTGCTGTTGCTGCTGCTTGAAACAACTTTGATGTAGAAAACGATTGAAATACCGAAATAAAATCGTGAGAGGATAGCAAGAATAAGCTGAAACTCATATTGCAAATGGCGTTTGCTGCTACACTTTTCATATCAATAAATTTTGTTACCAAATGCAAAAAGGAAATTAGAAGTATTTGCAGGGATATCAGCCAAACAAAATGACAACAAAAAGCATAAAATTCACAAGTAACATGAACTCCAACATTCTGAATCAGAGGTAATTTCAAACAAACAGACAGACAGACACACACACATCACTCACACACACATGCGCACGCAAGAACCTATACATAAGACATCTAACCTGCAAGCTAATTTGAAAAATGTCTGAAAAATCATTAATTGCAGTCCACAGGTGTTCTTACATTTAGGAAATTAAAACTACGTCTGGCTTCAGAAAAAAACAAAAAACCCACTACGTTAGAGGCCATGGAGTTGGGTAGGTTGAACTAAGTTGGAAAAGGACAGCCAGTGTTGAATTAGGAATAGAATAATTATATTCATGGTTACTTTGTCTTGTAACATGTTGGAGTTATTTCGTCTTTCGTAATACTTTTAAGTCCTTTTCATATATTTGTTTGCTGGTACTGAAAAGCCAAATTACTCCTTTCCTTTCTTGTGTTTAGGATTTCAGTTTTCGTACACTATTAGAAATTCTATTTGAACTTGTCATGGATTATTTTGTCTATATATGATCATTATGATGCTATGTCCAAGTTAGTGCATGCGCGCCCGCACGCGCACACACACACATCAAAAGTGAGGGATTACTTTGTGTGTGTCAGTGTGTGTGTCAGTGTGTGTGTCAGTGTGTGTGTCAGTGTGTGTGTATTAATGTGTGTGTAGGTGCGCGTGCGTGCATGTGTGTGCATGTGTGTTTGTACGCACACGTGTGTGCTTGTTTGTGTGTATGTGTGTGTGCGTACGTACGCACGTGTGTGTGAGCGCGAGTGTGCGTGTGTGTATGTTGTTTTTCTGTTTGTTCAAGTAGCACAAAGTGTTTGATCTTACTGGTTTACCCCACAATTTGTATACAATCTCAATTTTACGGATCTTTATAATTGGCAAGTGCCGTCATTTGTATTGTAATTCTGCCAGAAGAAATAGTTTGTACAATTCAATACCGCCTAACAGCAAAATGCAACTAGTATGCAAATTTATGCCAGACGAAATATTTGCAAACTTTTAACCTTAATATTTTTACCTGAGGTCATGGTAATGTTAAATATATTTCAAGAAAATTGCTAGGTTTCGATGCTCATCTTATTTTTCTTTCTAGCTAACTTGCTTACCTTCTTTCGTTTTGTTACGTCTTTACTTTTCTTCACATTTAATTTAGTTTTTTATCGTTTTCTTTCCTTCATTCTTTTTGTTATCCTTCCGTTTATTTATCTTTGAGCTTATGCCGTCCAGATCTTCCTATATTTCTTCTTGCATGTCTCTCTAATAATGTCTTGTTGTCTTCATTAGATATATTTTTCGGCAAAAAATAGTTTTATGGCAATAATTTCCTTTTCAGTCGTTGTTTATCTCCATTTTAACCATATTTCTTTTTCAATATTTTGATATCCGACTTTGTGGTTTTTTCTGCTTTAATATAATTTTGCTTCAAAGCCGCAACAGAGAATGTGAAGCTTTTAAAACAAGACCAGCTAGTTTCTCTACATACATTAGCAACGATGGTAGATGTCTATAATGTTTACATCTAGGAGAGAAAAAAGTTTGGAAAGTCAAGAGACCAAGCAGAAGCACAAACAAGATTTACGAATAGTAGTGATACTCAAACAACGATAAAGGGGGGGAGAGGGGAGAGAGGGAGAGAGAGAGAGAGAGAGAGAGAGAGAGAGGAGAGAGGAGAGAGAGAGAGAGAGAGAGAGAGAGAAGAGAGAGAGAGAGAGAGAGAGAGAGAGAGAGAGAGAGATGGAGAGAGAGAGAGAGAGAGAGAGAGAGACAGAAGACAGACAGACAGACAGACAGACAGACAGACAGACAGACAGAGAGAGAGAGAGAAAAGAGAGACAGAACAGACAGACAGACAGACAGACGGACGGACAAGAGAGAGAGAGAGAGAGAGAGAGAGAGAGAGAGAGAGAGAGAGAGAGAGAGAGAGAGAGAGACAGAGACAGAGACAGAGAGACAGAGAGAGAGAGAGACAGAGAGAGACAGAGACAGAGAGACAGAGACAGAGACACAGAGAGGAGATTATATCAGGATAAGAGACAGCAAGGAAAGGAAGGGGGGAAAAGTCAGACATCAAGACAACCAAGCGTTCTTCCAATTTGATTTATTCTTTCCTTGGATGAATGGTATTGATGTTTTCTCCTCTCTTCTTTTGGTTGCCTTCATTTCAACACATTTATTTAGAAACAATTGATCCAGGAGTAATTGGCTTCTATCTGTCTGTAGCTGTCTGTCTGTTGTCTGTCTGTCTTCTGTCTGTCTGTCTGTCTGTCTGTCCTGTCTTCTATCTGTCTATCTATCTATGTCTTCTATCTGTCTATCTGTCTTATCTGTCTTATCTGTCTTATCTCTACCTATCTATACTACCTATCTACTACCTATCTATCTACCTACTATTACCTATCTAATCTATCTCTTTTTTGAGAAAACAAAAGCAGTGGAGGAATATACATGCACACAATCTTTTTTCCAAGGTCGAAAGCTACTGATGTAAGCAAAATGCCAAGACAATGCTCAGGCCTACAATGAAATAATATTGAGATTGTTAACAACTATGATGAATTCTTAGCACATTTTAAAATTTACTTTCTTATTTGTTTTATTATTTATTCATTATGCATCTATTTATTCATTTATCTATTTTTTTCTTTTATATCGAAAATAATTCAATAAGCACTCATGTGTTTTTTTACATTCAGTCCCACTGCATATGCAGTTTTGTAAATTTTGTTATCTGTTCCAATTGGCACACAATGGCCTACTCTTTCGAAAAGCGGAACAGGATTCAACGTGTGCGCAATATGCTCTGCGTGCGTTCGCGTGCGGGACTTCGGTTTATAGTTTCATCCGCATAGATACATAATTATTACCAGCCAGTAAAGCAACAATAATAACAACAACAAACAACAACAACAACGAAAAGCAACCCCCTAAACATGCATCCAACAACAAAACCTCACAGATTTAAGTGGGTCAACCTTCTTTAATGCCCCGTGATTATGTCTTGCGAATGCAAAACATGCGCCGTGTGAACGCGCACGTGTACGTGCTCGCATGGGTTCGCGCGCGCGCGTGTGGGTAGGAAACTACGTGCGTGCATGCATGCATGTGTGTAGACACGCAAGCGTGCGCACGATGTGCATGTTTTGCTTCTGTGATTGGTCACGCAGACTAAACATTTTTTTTTTACAGTCATACTTTCGTGTTGCCATGATTTGCATACGATGCCAATGTCAGACTGTTTAACTGGCCTATGCTGTCACGTGCAGTGCAGCAATGTGTGGATAAGAAGGAGGGAAAAAAGCCAATTAGCCTGTACAGCGTTACACAGCTTGACACCGAATGCAATTAGTATGCAAATATATGCAGTTTGGCAACTCTTTCCAGGCTATTTGGGTTCTTGTGGGCGTGTTGATTTTAAAGATTTTCTGGGATAACTGTTCGGTGTAAACCCTTCTGCTTTCCTTTCACACTTTCTTTTTTTAGTAGGTTTTTCTTGATTTTCTTCTAGTTTCATATTTTGCTTTCTTTCTTTCTTTCTACCTTTATTTCTTTTTCCCTTCTTTCTTTTTTCTCTGAGTTTTTCTTCCTTCCTTCCTTTTCCTTTCTTTATTTTCCTTTCTTTCTTTCTTTCTTTATCCCTTCTTTCCTTTTCCCTTCTTTCCTTTTTTTCTCCCTTCCTTCTTTCCCTTTTTTCTCTCTCTCTTTCTTCGCATTTTTCTGGGTTTTTGTCATTCAGTCTTTCCATCCTTCCATCTTTCTTGTGTTTTTTTGTTTCTCTGTCGCTTTGTCCGTGCGTGTTTTCTATACATTTCTTTCTCATTCTGTGTGCCTTTCTTCTCTCTCTCTCTCTCTCTCTCTCTCTCTCTCTCTCTCTCTCTCTCTCTCTCTCCCCCTCTCTCTCTTCTCTCTCTCTCCCCTCTCTCCCTCCTTCTCCCCTCTCTCTCCTCCATCTCTCTCTCTCTCCCTCCCCGTGTCTCTCTCGTGTCGGTACATTCTTTTTTTTCCAATCTTTATCTCTTTTCCTTTTTTTCACATTTATTTCGGTTATTCTTTCTGTCCTCATTTTTGTTTTTGATTATTTGGTTATTATTAACTTTGTGTGTTTTATAAAAAAATCAAATCCTGTTCGCTTTATAAACAAATATTTTCAGGACTCTAGCTGTAGTCATCCGTATTGATTTCTTGCTCGTTTTATCGATTTCTTGCTGGATTCAAACACAGATGAATATTGATCAGAGTTCTTTATTTCAGTCTTGTTCAGTCGTTCTTTTACCATTTTACAGTGATTAATTATTTAAGGGGCCTATCTATTCTACTGCTACAAAAGTTGATTCCCTTCATTCTAAACGGTTGTTGGTTGTTTGATTGTTCGCTTTTTGTTTGAATTTGGGGTTTTTTTTGTTCTCTTTTATAGACTGACTCTAAACAACTTAAGTTACATCAGAAGAGGCTTGCCTGACTAGCCATCTCTCTCTCTCTCTCTTTATGTCATCGTATTTGCTGGAATGTTCTGTGACTCAACAAGAAAATAAATTGCATCCTTGCTATCGATGATCCTGATGGAAGGATAATGAAATTCTGACTCAGGCTAGCCATCCGTAAAAAGTTTACATCAACCACGTGTAAGAGTGCATCGCTTTAGAACCTCACAGGAAGAGAAGAAATCTAATCTGCTCTGGCAGAAAAAAGAAAACCCTGTGTGTGATGAGAGAGTATCAAACAGCCAGCAATCACAGTTTGAATGATAAGACAGATAGATATATACGCACTAGGCATTCATCCATACTAGGCCTGAGGGCTATGCATGCATAACGTTTGATTTGCTCGAGGATCCTGCTTTCTTTGACATTAGCAGGACAGAAACAGGGATTCCGCACTACCAAAGACAAACGTCTGATGGACTGTCAGCCGGGGAATGAGACTGTCAAGCACAGTGTCACAAACATTCACCCAGCTCTTTGGTTTAAAGGAATGTACCGCTGAAATGGGTCTGACAGGGGACATGTGGGTCGAACCCCTAAACGGGGGAAAGGGAATGTGTATGTCTTCCGAGGAGACTGTTTCAATCTTATACACCCGACAGTGTTGGCGTGTGACTGCATAGGATAAAAATAAATCAGTTGAGGGGTGGGTGGGTGGGGGAGGGGGAGGATGAGAGGGAGTGTAGCTCTCACACTGTTGGGGGTATTAAGATTGAAGCAATCTCCTTGCAAGTCTTGCAAATTCCTGGAAGGCCTTACCTCCTTAGACTCAGTTCCTTTTTCTTTTTTTCTGCTCCTTACCTCGTTTAAACTTATCGTTTAGAAAATCATTCTAATCCTGAATCGGCTGTCTATCCCTGAAGTCGTTATTTGGCTATGTTAACAGCAGGCAAATGATCGCATACAAAAAAACACTTTCGATAAATCTCAAAGACCTAGACAAAGAGCAAAAAAAAAGCCACGATTACATTATTTGTCGCCAAATCCTCCTAGTTTACAGGTATACTTTGAAATGTAAAAAAAATGATTCGTTCTTTTCTGTAGTGCTAAAACTTTTTTCGACAATCTATCTAAATCATATCGTATTTATTTGATGTTGAAACTGAGCAAACTTCTATCTATCTATCTATCTATCTATCTATCTATCTATCTATCTATCTATCCATCTATCCATCTATCCATCTATCCATCTATCCATCTATCTATCTATCTATCTATCTATCCATCCATCCATCCATCCATCCATCCATCCATCCATCCATCCATATCCATCTATCCTGTCAGTCTGTCTATAAAACACACACACACACACGTACACACACACACACGCCGCGCGCATATATATATATATATATATATATATATATATATATATATATATATATATATATATATATATATATATATATATATATATGCTTACCCTAGACACCTTTAAAATACAATAAAAAAAGAACTTCAATCTTTTCCTATGTGCGTACGTACGTGTGTCCCTCGCGTGTGTGTGTGTGTGTGTGTGTGTGTGTGCGTGCGTGGTGCGTGCGTGCGTGCGTGCGTGTGTGCGTGCGTGCGTGGTGTGTGCGTGCGTGCGTGTGCGTGTGGTGTGTGCGCGCGTGCGTGCGTGCGTGCGTGTTTGTGCATGCGTATGTGTTATGCCTGAGTGTATGTGTGTGTGCGTCCATGCGTGCATCGTATGTGTGTGTGCATGTGCGTGCGTGCTTGCTCAATAGCTCCAAAACCTCACTCCTTATTTCCTGTTTATTTAGATATCGATTTTTTTGCCCTGCTCAGTTGTAAAGAAGCTGTTAAAGGAGCAGGGACAAAACAGAGCAGTCAGGTCAGAAAACTCTGCTCTCCCTCTCTTTCCATCAAGTTGTGATCAAAGGCAGATAGGGGATCAGTGATGAGAAGGGGAGATAAGAAGAAGCAGAAGAGAGAGAGAGAGAGAGAGAGAGAGAGAGAGAGAGAGAGAGAGAGAGAGAGAGAGAGGAAGAGAGAGAGACGAGAGAGAGAGAGGAGAGAGAGAGAGAGAAGAACCGAGTGAGAAGAAGAGAGAAGAGAGAGAGAGAGAGAGAGAGAGAGAGAGAAGAGAGAGAGAAGAGAGAGAGAGAGAGACAGAGACAGAGACAGAGACAGAGAGAGGACAGAGAGACAGAGACAGAGAGACAGAAGACAGAAGAGAGAGATTGAACCGGGAGAACTTTGCACGAAATCCCCATCTTCACCCATTTCCGTCTTTCTCAGTTTTCTTTCGCTGCAGTAAAGGAAAGAAGTTCGCTGCAAAAGCTGGAAACTTAAAGAAAAGAAAAGGCAAAATAAAAAATACACGTAAAAGACCAGCAACCACCGTCATCTCCTCTATTTCATAACTCTCAGGAGTACTATCAGTTTGATGTGATAGCACCATCCAAACACAGGCGGGAAAGTTGATGCCTTTGATTGGCTGCTACGAATGTCAGTGATGTGACACTGCAGTCTCCTTTAGTCTGACTATGTCCAATCATACCTTTTTGACTGGAGAGAAAGAGAAAAAGGCTGTCCCGCGGTCTTACTTTCATCTATGTTTGCTTTTTTTTTCATAACTGCACTTTAGACAGTACAGAGAAAGAAGGCTGACATAGTGACATAAAGATGTGAACACCAGAGAGATAGGTAGATGGATATATATATATATATATATATGTATATATATATATATATATATATATATATATATAATATATATATAGAGAAGAGAGAGAGAGAGAGAGAGAGAGAGAGAGAGAGAGAGAGAGAGAGAGAGAGAGAGAGAGATGGCTATACAGCATTTTATCTTCTTTTTCCTTCCCCTGTACATATTACCCTACACTTCTTGTCTGTTACCTTCTAAGTTTCTCTCTCTCTCTCCCCTCTCCCCTCCCTCTCACCACTCTCCACCCCCCTCCCTTTAAAAAAAAACACACACGCAAGGAGAGGCATCTCAAAGTGTGTTTTTTATCTGAAAGATCACCTCAGCTTTGTTATATACAAATTTCCACTTTCAGCGAACGTTAGACAAATTGACACACTAAGACAGAGGCCACTTACAAAATCGGATATCTTTCCACTTAGGAAACACAAACTGACAAGCGATTAGTTCAGTCACGTCAGAAAAAGCTGTTTTACATTTTTTTAATTTTTAATTTTTATTTTATTTTATTTTTTTTATCAAGCTGTAGGTACAAAATGCACAGAAGATGGGATAAAATACCAAAGACAACTTAAATGTAAGCTATAACAAGAATCAAAATGAAAACAACCTTTCTTGTGTCTGTGCCCTTACTATTCCATCCTCACCCCATTTTCACGCACTTTTCTCTATTGATTTACAGACAAGCAGATTACAACACCTCCCAAGTTAAAGAACAACCTTGGGAGAGGCGAATAAAGCCATGCCATCCTCTCTGTGGCTGATGACTCTTGCCTGTTTTCTTAAGTTGGATGTGATTGGTCCTTTAAGACACAGGCTGAAAAGTCGTCGTCTGTGATTGGCTCCTTAGCTGCTTCAGACGTCATTGATAGACAGCCTCTGTTAATCTCATGATGTCTTCTCCTGGCTATGGAGGAGATAAAGAGAGAGAGAGAGAGAGAGAGAGAGAGAGAGAGAGAGAGAGAGAGAGAGAGAGAGAGAGAGAGAGAGAGAGAGAGAGAGAGAGAGAAAAAAACAAATAAGCGTACTGTTTAGTTTGATCCCTCTCTGTAATTTCATCCTTGTGCAGGAGGGGACTGAGAAAGACAGGATGACGTAATGACTTGTAAGAGAGATTGAATGTGTGATCAAGCGAACCAGTACTAGTGATAGAGACAGAAAGAGAGATGAGATAGATAGGTAGATAGATAGGTAGACAGTAGATAGGTAGATAGATAGAGAGAGCGAGAGAGAGAGACGAAGAGAGAGAGAGCAGAGAGAGAGAGACGAGAGAGAGAGAGAGGGAGGGAGGAGAGAGAGAGAGAGAGAGAGAGAGGAGAGAGAGAGAGAGAGAGAGAGAGAGAGAGAGAGAGAGAGAGAGAGAGGAGAAGAGAGAGAGAGAAGAGAGAGGAGAGGGAGGAGAGAGGAGAGAGAGAGAGAGGAGAGAGAGAGAGAGAGAGAGAGAGAGAGAGAGAGAGGAGAGAGAGAGAGAGAGAGGAGGGAGAGGGATAGAAGAGAGGCTTCATCATCACACCACCACACCACCACCACCACCACCACCACCACCACCACCACCACCATCACCATCATCACACATCAGCCTTGTCATTCCTTTCCACTTTTTCATTCCATTTCTTCTCTATTTTCTTTATTTCCCTTCTCTTTGTATTTCCTTTTACTTCAGAAAGACCGAAGAACGGAAACCAGTGAACAGAACGTTCTGAAATCTGACAGATCGTCTCAAGGTTTCCAATTTCTGACTTTCCTTTCCCCGTTGAATGCGCCATTGAACTGGCCGGCCCTGAAGCCCTGAATGCAGACTGATGATGGCCCCCACCTTTGATTAGCTGGGCATGACATCGGTGTGGGGGACCTCTGCACGCCTGAATGCCTGCTGTATGGACACTCTGCCTGTGGTAAGGGACATGAAAGCTGCCCAGAGAAACCGTACAAAGACTCTTTATCAAAGCCAGCCACCACTGTTCGCACAACATGACATCAAGAGGAGCTGGAGGAGTAAGCTCTAGGTTGGTAGTACATACAGGAGAACCTTCGTTCATGAGGGCTCTGTCATGGTTGGAGATACCCGGCACTAAAGATGAATGATTTCAGGGAAACAACAACGCAAACCAATCATAGAGTAATTATTTTAAAAAAATATATGACAGTGTCCGCACTGCTCCAGAGTATATATCTATAGGTCAGGAATGCAGAGCCACATCCTAGCACTAAATGCGTTTTAGACAGCATGTTGTGAACAAGTTAAAGCCTGGTGGATCCCACATGTCTCCTAATAGCAAGAGTGCCACAGGCCATTTCTGGTCTAATCTTCTACAATAAGTGAGTGAGTGAGATATCAACCCGTGTGCAAAATGTTCTGAAAACGTTTGCCCATAAAGACTTGGGTTTGTGGTTTCGTCTGAAGGACTCCCAGGGAAGTGCAATTTGTTCTAGTGCTTGATCCAGGGCAAAAACTCAATTTGAACAGACTCCTTAGCAAAGAAACAACATTGCATGGTCAGTTTATGTCAGATTACGAGTTCGGTGTTTTGTTCAAGGATCTATTCCACTTGCTACAAAGGAGAGACATAGATTGCAGAAGGCAAACGCTGACATGCAGCAAACAAGTTTTGAAGGAGCAGAATGAAGGGATCACTAGCGTCTGAGTACTGTCATTACTCTCGCCTCAGCTCTTGCTTTGTTGTGACGGGTCCTTTTAAACATAGGCTCAGAAATGGACGACTCTGATTGAAAATTTAGATATCACAGTATGTGGCTTCCTTCCTTTTCTCTCTATCTTTTTTCCGACTTTACACAGAGAAAAAAGAAAATGGCAGGCGTGCATCTTCCTGTGATTATATATATATATATATATATATATATATATATATATATATAGATATAGATATAGATATAGATATATAATGGCAGGCGTGCATCTTCCTGTGATTATATATAT
>CM060317.1:36832519-36835019 GCA_030674155.1 Stramonita haemastoma | reverse complement strand
ATTGGAGGCGGTGATTCAAATCTCAGCCATATTGGATTTTTTTTTTGCATGTCCCATAGACCATTAAATGACAATCTTGGTGCTCGTACTGCAGATGATAACGTAATGTCTCAGCGTACAACACACATTTCGTATATTAAACCAAAGCCTACTGAAAGATAAGAGAAGGTAAATCATCCCTCATGCTAATATTGTTGTAGATCCCTTGATGGTAGCCCTGGCTGGATTAATTAGGCAGCCATAAAGAACCAAAGAACCACAACACCAATCTATGGCAGCATCACTTGTTTCTGGAGTGAGCAGCCTATATACCATGCAAAGGAGTCACCAAGTCTGGTGATGTTGAATAATCTGATGAAGAAGCTAACATTTTATTTTAAATAGATAAGTCGGTAACAAAAACCATCACAATGCCCCCCTCCCCCCCCCTCACCGCGCGCCAAAAAAAAGCTAATCTAGAAAGGAAGAAAATGACGCTGAATTTGAAAGAAAAACAACCAGAAAACAACAGCAAAAAGTCAACAAACATAAAAATTTTCCTTATTATCAAAGTTCATGTCCTTTTTGGTGAGAGTGATGAATGGGGGTGGGGGGTCGCTAAAACATTCAGGTCATAATAAATAGAAGAAACGCAGAAAGCGTGAAGTTCAACTCGCTTATTCGCATTCTGTTTTGCCTGTCTGTTCGTTTGTTTATATTTTGCGCTTTCTTGTCTTGTTGTTGTTGTTGTTGTTGTTCCAATTCTGCAGAAGGTCTTAAAGCCAAACAAGTGCTCATCTTTCTTGAGATCGTTTGTCACTCTTTCCGGCAATTCTGCAAATTTTTTTTCGTGTTCTTAAGCAGAGCAAAGCAAATCCTTTAAATGCGATTATAAGCCTACGACCCGTGCGCAACTGAAGGCACATCATCTTGGCACACGTTTAAAACCCATTTCTTTGGAGAACTAGACCAGCTATGGCTGTTGATATGAGCAACACGAATACACCAAATGTAAAGTCTGCGACATAGACACGGAAGGAATTTACCATGGATCGGTGAACTAGAGGTAACGCGTCTTGAAAGCAATAAGTACGGGTCGAAGTGTGCGGTGGTTCGAATCCCGTTTGGTCCCAAAACTTTTCTTGGACACACGGGAAGAAAAGGTGTTCACTTGCTTCTTACTGTACTCTCCCCCTCTTATAGGCTGTGAAGCCTATCTCTAATGACTCTTCTCGTTCAATACACACTTAACAGTCATTGATTCCAAGCGGTGGTCTGGGTGCTAGTCTTTTGGACAAGACAATAAATTGAGATCCAGTGTGTTACACACCATTATTTAGCGCACGTAAAGAACCACGGCAACACGGTCTCTGGCAAAATTCTGTAGAAAAAAAAGAGACGCTGATAGGGAAACAAATACAGTCGCAGACAAAGAAAAAAAATAATGGGTGAAGCTGCACTTGTGGCGACCCGCTCTCCCCGAGGAGAGCAGCCAGAATTTCACAAAGAGAAATCTACTATGACATAAAGTTGCATAGAATAAATACAAAAAATAAAATAAATGTTCATAGCACCAAAGATATGCTGCTTTGTTTCTAGTGTATAGGATCAGTAGCACCACCGAGTGAAGGCAGAGGTCAAAATTATCTTTTTAGCCAGAAGCAATCACTGGTCATTGTATATTGAAAGAGGATAGTCATCAGAGATAGGCTGTAAGTATAGTAAGAAGAAAGTGAACACCTTTTCTTCTCGTGTGATCTAGAAAAAAACCCAGACACCTGTAGTAAAAGACCCTCAACTCCACCATACCACAAAACAACGATACCGACAAAACAACTACATCCCCACAAAAAAACAATAACAAATCCTAAACCTAAAAGCCCGTACACCTATCAGTAAGAAAAAAAAGGACGAAGATTTATGCTAAAACTGGTGATTGAAAAAGGAAATAGCCAAAGAAAATAATTATTTCACAAAGAGAAGATCAATTTGGATGAAAAGATTTTAAATTTAAAAAAAGCTTAATTAAGCAAAAACAAAACAAATCAGTGAAATAATGAAATTAAATGAAAACATGTTACAAAGAATCACCACAAAAAGTTGCACTAGAAAGGCTCAACACATAAACCTTTCTTTCCGATGTAAATGGCCGATAGTTGGCGGCATTAGATGTGCTATATTCAATCTTTCAGGTCATCTTACACAATAAACCTCACCTTAATCCTTTCCATAGACACGTATCTTTGCATGCAAAGATCAAATGGTTAAATCTGCATTTCAAATAATCGATTTGTTTTCTTTCAATCCATATGTAGGTTAAAATTACCTAATAGGTTGTAAAAACTTATGGGCATGTTGGGTTTTAATGCTAGTGTGTGATCGCACATGTATGCGTGTGCACACATACACAAACACAGGCGCGCCCACACACACACACACACACACACACACACACACACACACACACACACACACACACACACACACACACACACACACACACACACGCACACACACACAC
>CM060317.1:36797519-36827519 GCA_030674155.1 Stramonita haemastoma | reverse complement strand
GAACAATTGTGCAAAAGAGGGAGGAGGAAAAGGAGGAGGAGAGGAGGAGGAGGAGGAGGAGGAGGGAGGAGGAGGAGAAGGAGAAGAAGAAGAAGAAGAAGAAGAAGAAGAAGAAGATGATGATGATGATGATGATGATGATGAAAAAAGGATCAGAAGCTAAAAAACAATAAGAACAAGAAGAACTAGAGAAAGCAGAACAAGAAGAACGACAAGAACAGCAAAAAACAGAAGAAGAAGTCATACTGCTGTCTAAGATGTTCTACATGTTCACATGACTCGTTATCATAAATCTCCATTGACAGAAAGCCAATGAGAAAAGTACAAAAGGATGGGGTGAATGGCCACATCACACAGACAAACTCTATCAAATGTTAAGGAGAAAAGGTAAACAGTTAAACCAGCTGTAAAAACCAAGAAGAAGAAGAATGCAAAGAAGGAGGAAGAGAGAAAAGAAGAAGAAGAAGGAGAAGAAGAAGAAGAAGGAGAGAAGAGAAGAAGGGAAGAGGAAGAAGAAGAAGAAGAAAAGAAAGATGAAGAATGAAGAAAAAGAAGAAGAAGAAAAGAAGAAGAAGACAGAAACAGAGACAGACAGAGACAGAGAGACAGAGACAGAAAGACAGACGGACAGAAAGACAGACACAGACAGGCAAGCATGCATGCATGCATGTATGCAGGCAGGCAGGCAGACAGAAAGACAAACAGGCAGACAGGCAGAGACAGAGAGATGCAGAGTGAGACAGAAAGAGACAGAGAGAAAGTTGATGTCAAGCCAGAATTTGGGGAAAACAGACAAAGACAGAAATACAGACAAAAAAACCCTCCAGTAAGAATCAAAGTCAGAGAGACAGACAGAGCTGAAAACAGACAGACAGCACCAGGCAGCTGATATATGGACAGACAAGCAGACAATACAACAGAAAAGTGCATCGCTAGACACACACTGGGGGCAGGGAGAAAAAGGGCAAACCCATTGCTTTCTCCACCAACATCCAAAGTGTATGGCTGCAGAAGGCTCATTTGCCATGAGGGACTGCTCGGAAATGAATAGGAAGAAACAATCTACCCAACTCGCTGCACAGAATACTAAGTCTACAGAGGCATTTTTTTTTACAATATGCGCCCCATAGCTGCTTGTTGAAAGCAAGCAACTGCTTTGGAAAATGTTTAGATATAGTTTAGGAAGAAGGTGGTAAAAAAGTAAAAAGGTAAGGTGTCCCATAACCTATGTTGTCGTAGGGGGCTTAGCTTCTCAGGGGCCAGCATATTGAGGGCGGTGCCCATCACTCTCCCTCGCTGCTTTAACTTCCCTGACCATAAAGAGGGCAGGTACCCATTTACAGCTGGGCGAACTGGGGGCACCGCAAAAAGCGGTCACCTACCAACTGGTAACCACGCTTGATGCTACTTAACATTGGCTGGGGATAGCGGGTGCTCTTCGATATACTTTTGAGTGGAAAAGGTGGAAGAGAAGCGGAAGAAAGTCCATTCTTATATTATACATAAACCGGGAATGAGAAAAGCTTTGTTTATTACGGTGTTGTTTGTATATTGTTTGTTTTACCAGTTCTCTCTGTTTTCTCTGCTATGATTCTTTATCTGTTTGTGGTTTGGTTGCTTGTCTGTCCTTCAGTTGTGGCTTTGGTGCCCACCGTAACCTGAACAGCATGACAGGCAACATTCATCAGTGCTAAGCCCCCTGTGTTGTGTGAAGCAAACCAATGCACAAGAATGTCTGCAGAGCCTGCATGCAGGCATCAGTAACAGTTAGCTGCTGACAGTGACAGGTTTTTTTTTTTTTGCACTGATTCTGTTAATTCGTGTGTTATGTATGTATGTATGTATATTATGTATGTTATGTATGATTATGTATGTATGATTATGTATGCATGTATGTATATGTATGTATATAGTCTGTTGTCTACTGTCTGTCATGTCTGATTCTTCTGCTGCTGTCTGCCTGCCTGCCTGCCTGCCCTGCCTCTGCCTGCTTCTGTCTGTCTGTCTGTCTGTCTGTATGTATTACAAATGGAGCTTCCAGGACATAAAGATGGATTTCAGGAAAAAGTAAGAGCAAAGGGAAGATAAAAAAAACTGCAAAGAAGAAAAATTGCAAAACAAAAATAGCGATTTGCAAATTGCAAAAGGAGAATTGCGAAGAAGTGCAAAGACGAGCTGCGAAGAAGAATAACAATGCAAAGAATTGTAAAGAAGAATTGCGAAGAAGAAGAAGAAGCATTGCGAAGAAAAGAATGGGAAGAAGAAGAAGAAGAAGAAGAAGAAGGAAGAAGAAGAAGAAAGAAGAAGAAAAAGAATTATCACTTTAGAGTAGTACAATGAACTTGGTTTCCTGAGTAGTAACCATAAGTCTCCATCTATCAGCAGTAGAAAAAAACACAAATTAGCCGAATGCTTATCCTATAAAGCAACAAACAAGACACAAAGAATAAAATATATGAAGAAGTAATAAGAAATTGATTTCAGAAAGAATTAAGAACCATAAACAACCCAAAAAATAGTAAAAGAGAGAAAAGCAGATAATAACTAACAATGAAAATGTACTGCTGGGTCGTTTCTTAACAGTACACATACAAACATACTTGCAAAATAAGAAGAAAAATTGACAAAAAAATGAACGGGAAAAAGTTGCTTTTTCGTATAAAATGAAATGTTTTAATTATTGACAAAAGGGTAGTTTATTTTACTGCAATGGAAGACAGACGCAGACAACATACTGACGCACACACATAGACAGACAACACGCAGACACACACACACACACACACACCACACACATACATACACCACACACATTGAGAGACAGAGTTGATTTGATTATCTTATTCGAGGATAATGGGATAAGCACTCTGGCTTTTACATCCAGTCCTGTGTAGCATTTTCTTAATGTCAGAGAGAGAGAGAGAGAGAGAGAGAGAGAGAGAGAGAGAGAGAGAGAGAGAGAGAGAGAGAGAGAGAGAGAGAGAGAGAGAGAGAGACGGATACAGACAAAACAGGAAAGGAACGGGAAAAACAGATGACAGATAAAAAAGACAGACAGACAGACAACAGACAGACAGACAGACAGAGGTATATAAACAGACAGGCAGAAGGACATGAATACAAAACACAAATAATACGGTTAGTGACACACAATCAACAGAGTGAAAAGACGAACCAGTAGCTTTTTTCATCAAAATAGCTAAGTTAATGGCTGTAAAATTATCATTTACTAGGAGATGCTTTTTTCCTCAAAATGTGTAGCAAAACCATTCTACCGGGTTCACTGACAGGAATAACATCTGTATAAAAGACATCCAACTGCCCCTTAAGGTATTTTCCAAACCTACTACTGCAAATTGAAAACAACAAACTCGGTAAAACTGTCTTCAAATGTAGGTTAAGCGTCAGAGAGGGTGGGATAGGGTTTGGGGAATATGTCTGTTTCGTACAGATAAGTAACTCTGTTCTGGAATTCTGGCACTTAGAAAAAACTTCAGTGATCATGTATTTTTTTTTGGAACTTTTTGGTTTGTCTGTACTTTGCGTGTTCCCTTCTATTAATACTATCTGCATTACTCCCTGTCAGTCAAAATGTCAAACTGTCAAATTGTCAAACTGTCTGTCAGTCAGTCAGTCAGTCAGTCAGTCAGTCAGTCAGTCAGTCAGTCAGTCAGTCAGTCAGTCAGTCAGGCAGTCATGTATTGTCTCTTTGTCTCTCGCTCCTTTCTCACCTTAACATGGTTGCACAAAGCACATCAACCTTCAGATCTATGTGCTAGATCAGTCAGTTTGCTGCTGGCAGGGGCATTACCCAACACTGACTCTATTACATTCATGCTCTATGTATACTAAGTAAATTCACCACCAGGATAATGATGTAGAGAGAGAATGACGACGAGAGATTAGAAGAAGACTTACGAAGACAAAAAAAATTGTGAAAAGAAGAACTGCGAAGTAACGAGGAAGACGAATGAGAAAAATTGCAAAGAAGAAGAATTGGAAAAGAAAAAGAGAAGAAGAAGAAGAGAAGAAGAAGAAGAAGAAGAAATAGAAGAAGAAATGAGAAGAAAGAAGAAGAAGAAGAAAGAAGAAGAAGAAGAAGAAGAAGAAGAAGAAGAAGAAGAAGAAAGGAGAAGAAGAAAGAGAGAAGGAAGAAGAAGAAGAAGAGAAGAAGAAGAAGAAGAAGAGAAGAAGAAGAAGAAGAAGAAGAAGAAGGAAGGAAGAGGAAGTGGAAGAAGGGAGGAGGAGAGAGAGAGGAAGAAGAAAAAAAAGAAAAGAAAAGAAGAAAAGAAGAAGAAAAAAGAAGAACAAGAAGAACAAGAAGAACAAGAACAAGAATAACAAGAAAACAAGAACAACATGAAGAGGAAGACCTACCTCTATCGAATAATGCGTTCTGCTTGATCTCCTGATCGGCTACCATCAATCTCCGCTGACAGAAGCTGGAACAAAGCAAAGATATTTAAAAACAGGAAAACAATACAAGATAAGAGGATGGGAATGAAAAAAAGACAGTATGCATATAAAGCAAAGAAGAAAATAAAGCAATCAAGTCTACACACAAATTTACGACAAGAACATGTGAGTTGAGGAAAGAAGAAAGAAAGAAAGAAAACCAAACATAAGATAAAAGGAATTAAAAACAACAGCAATATGATGCATATATGTTCAAGCTTATCAAACAGTTACAATATCGCTACAAAAAGCAAACATGAATGTGTAAAAGAAGAAATTCCACTTCGTTTTGAAAAAAAAAATACATGAAAATAAGAAACACATAAAAATAACACATCAATGTCCCCCTTTTTGTTTAGAAGTTTGTGTTCTTTTGGTGAGAGTGATAAATGGGAAGAGGTCTCTGAAAACAAAGAGGTAATCATAAAAAAGAGGATAATATGCAGAAAGCAGCGATTTGATCTTGTTTGTTTGCATGTCTCTCCGCTTTTTTTGGTTTTTGGTTGATTTTTTGTTGTTGTTGCTCTCTTCTTCAATCCTTAAGATCTTAATGTTAAAACAATCATTCGTTTGGCTTTGAGATCATTTGTCACTCGACTCTTCTTTTGTTTCTTTTTTTTTTTCTTAGTAAGACAACAAAACAAGTTCTTTAAGATTAATAGTACACCAACAGCATGTGTGCAACAGCTCGTATAACGTCTTGTGCACATGCTTAAAACCCATTTATCTTTCGCCAAAGAGTGGAACAACTGTGACTGTTGACATGAATTTCACCACTATACCCAGCATGCAGTCAATGACCACGACGGGGATGGGCTTCACCGGTTCACCTTGCCCCAAGACATGCTGTCTGTTCAAATTGTCAGTTCACTGATTCTATAGCATCAGAGGGCTAATGAATACGTCCATTACGTTTTTTCGGCCGTTATAGCTGTCATTGTCATGTGTAAACAGGAGGGAGAGGAGGGGAGGAAGGAAGAGAGAGAGAGGAGGAGGAGAGAGAGAGAGAGAGGAGAGAGAGAGAGAGAGAGAGAGGGGGAGGAGAGGGAGGGAGAGAGAGAGAGAGAGAGAGAGAGAGAGAGAGAGAGAGGGAGGGGAGAGAGAGAGAGGAGGGAGAGGGAGGAGAGAGAGAGAGAGAGAGAGAGAGAGAGAGAGAGAGAGAGAGAGAGAGAGAGAGAGAGAGAGAGAGAGAGAGAGAGAGAGAGAGAGAGACACTGACACTGACACTGAACTGACACAGTTTTATTGTCCATACAGCATTACAGCCCTGTAGACAAGGGGATAACACAGTTCAGATGAATTCGTGTAACATAATAACATTTTTCAAATTTTCCTCTCACTTCGCACTTACATATACTACTGCACATTCTAATTGCCACGCAGGTACACACACACACACACACACACAACACACACACACACACACACACACACACACACCACACACACCACACACACACCCCACACACACACACACACATCTCTCTCTCTCTCTCTCCCCCCTCCCCCCCCCCCCCCCCCCCCACACACACTAACAGAATCAATAAAGGACCATCTAAGGACTAGTTACTCTGTTCCGTTATCTTTTTCCTAATATTCATTGCTTCTCCAATGAATTTAGCTAGACTTTCTATTTTCTCTTCACTGCTGACAGATAGAATATTTGCAACAGAATTCATATCACCAATGCCTTTAAACACACTTAGCGCCTCACAGTTTCTGCGTTTATCAGAATAGGCCATACAATCGAAAAGAAAGTGGAATTCGTCTTCTGTGGCATTTCGGCATGAAGGGCATATATTATCGTTAGAGGTATCTTCACTTAAAAACCAATACTTACAATTTTTAAGGCCACTGACTCTTAGCCGAAATCTACTGAGACTGATCTTGTACCATTTGTTGGTTATAAAAGACAGATATCTTTCTGTTTGAAAGACACTTTTGAAGGAACTATACCACATATATTTGTCATTATTTTCTAAATCCGAATGCCAGTTCTGTTTGTAGCATGAAATAAGTCTATCTTTAAATTCATTAATGAAACTATATTCACATCCTACGTCTCTACTCAGCCACACAATACCAAATCCATTCACACATAAAGTTTTCTGTACATTTGACACCCAATTGAGTCGACCAGAGAGAGAGAGAGAGAGAGAGAGAGAGAGAGAGAGAGAGAGAGAGAGAGAGAGAGGAGAGAGAGAGAGAGAGAGAGAGAGAGAGAGAGAGAGAGCAGTCGTTAGTACTATGATGTAGGTAAGAAATAGGTAGGCTAGAATACATTTTTTTTATACAAATTTAGTTTAGTTTATACTATTTTATATTTTTCATTTCGTTTTATTTTGGGTATTTTTTCTTAAGTTCAGTTTATTTTATGTCATATTATTTAATTCTACTTTGTTTAGTTTCTTTCGTATCTTATATCATGCTTATTTTTCTTGATCATTTTAAAAGCGTCTTTTTTCATGCCCCCCTCCCACTCGACAAAAAGAGTGAGAAACCAAACAAAAGGAACTTAACCAAACCAAAAGAAGAAACGCACAAGCAATGGAAGATTTAAACCTAAAATCGTAATTACAGAAAGCAAAAATTAAGAATAACATAATCATTCAAAAAAGTAAAGCAGAAAAAAACTACATGATTTAAGAAGTGGCATTAAACAGATGAAGGCTCTTAACAAAAAGACAAAAATAAAAAATCTGATATATAGCCTCTGTTCTCCTGATGTTCATGGTCCGACACTCCGCAGCAGCGCTTGATGGCATAAAAATGTGGTCTGTTTGATCTCTGGGGTCATCGTATTATGTGGTGGTAAACAACCACCTTAATCTTTTCCACAGACACGTGTATTTGCATGCAAAGATCAGATGATTAAATCTACAATTCTAATTACCTACTTGTTGCCCTTTTATAAACATGTAGAGAGTTAGAAAAAATATAGCGTATACGTCCTTGGTGGTGAACGCTTGTAGGCACGTGTCAGAATATTTATATGCTTACATTACATAACACACACACACACACATATATATATATATATATATATATATATATATATATATATATATGCACAAACACACACACACACACACACACACACACACACACACACACACACACACACACACACACACACAGTGGGATAGCCTGGTTGTTAGTGTGTTGTGTATCAGGCTGTCATCTGCTGACCCAAGTTCAAATTTTCCTGAAGTTAACATCACCGCCAACTCCACGCTCCCCCCCCCCACCCCCACCCCGCCACCCGAATAAAAGTCCTTGGGGTGATTACAAACTAAGGTCGTATGTGCATGCAGAACATCTTGCACATAAATATTCAAATCTTTTCCACTTTTCAGAAGAGTAGGCCATTATGTGCTGGTTGGAACGATAGACAAAATTTACGAAAACTGCATATACACAAAGACTAGCTGTAAAAGGAAAGCCCACAAGAGCTTCTTCCAATATCCAGTGAAAGGAAAAGAGTGACAGAAAAAAATACACACACACATATTCACACACATTCACCCGCAAACACACACACACACACACACACCACACACACACACACACACACACACACACACACACACACACAACACACACACACACACTATTTTCTTCATTAAGGTGATGGGCCAAACAAACAATGCAATCGCGTAGTGAGACACAGCAGTTACCAGTGGGAAAAATGGCCACGCACTTGACACCTCTAGAGCAGACCAGACAATAGATAACACAGACCTTTCGGTGATGAACTCACTGACATCACAGGTAAACACAGCAGCCACGTGGAGGGAGTTTACACTGCACTTCCATAAATATGTACACAGTGAGCTGGGTGTGTTTTTTGGTGGAGCAAAAAAAAATTGACTGCAGTATTATTTATTCATATTCAGATTGTGAGGTTGTCTTGCAAAAGCAGAGAGACAGAGACAGAGAGAGAGAGAGAGAGAGAGAGAGAGAGAGAGAGAGAGAGAGAGAGAGAGAGAGAGAGAGAGAGAGAGATTCGGATTCGGAATGATTTAATGTATAGGCCTTGGCCCTTTACAAGCAGATGAACATAACATGTCGTAATTAAAACATCAAACAAAACATGTAGTTGTGTAATCACAGCGTTAAAGAAATCATGACATATTCTGTAATCACAACATTTAACAAAACCTGATATTCTGTACTTACAACATTAAACAAAACCCAATAATCCGTAATTACAACATTAAGCTCTGTTTTCTAATGTTAAGTGCTTTGTGGACAAAAGTGGCAACTTTCACCACAATTGTTCTGTTTTCATTAGACATTAATAATGAATATTTAAACATACATGGATGTCTGTAATATTTGCATGGAATCAGTTCAGTTCTGAGATCATTGTACTTTGGGCACTGAAGCAAAAAGTGTACTTCTGTTTCTAGGTCGTCATCACAAAAGGGACACGTTAAAGTCTGTGCGTTGTTACGATTGTTAAACTGCAGAAAGCTGCAATTCAGTGATGACATTCCAATTCTAAATCGTGCCAAATCCCTTCTTACAAAATAAGATTTTATGTAGCTTAAGTACGCACTTTGTGACAATGATTGTTTGTAACTATTATACACGTTATAGAAATCATGATTCTCTAGGGCAGAAAGCCAGTCTTGTTTGAAACAGTCTATAAGTCTTTGCTTAAATTCAAATACAAATGATGTTATATCTCCCACACCTTGTGCTTCCCAGACTAGTCCAAACCCAAATTTATACAAAACATTTCTAACACCACAAGCCCATGTGACATAATTTTGTTCCTGTAGAGATAAGAGCATATTGTAAGCTTTTCGTGGATATCTATCAGTATCCATATGAACAATTCGTAACCAAAATTTAATGCATTTTACAAACGTATTCACCTGTAAAGGATGTCTGCCTGTCTCTCCATACACAACATGTCTTGGTGACTTTGGGCTTACACCCAAAAACCTTTTCAAAGCAGATAAATGCACTCTTTCAACATGATTTTGATCAGGTACTAAACCCCAGATCTCAGATCAGTAAGTCAAGATGGGTTGAATTTGACAGTCAAACAGTTTATAAAAGAGACTAGGTGAGTGTTCCCCAATGGACCAGAGCATTCTTATAATAGCTGATACACCTTTCTTTGCTCGGTCAGCGAGATCACACATGGTATATGAAAATGTAAGCCGGGTAGACAGATAAATTCCAAGATACTTATACGTATTGACAATTTTCAGTTTCATATCACCATAATGCCAGTTTTCACTAGTAGCAAGATAACCTCCATTACGAAAGACAACAACGTTCGATTTCTCTAAGTTTACTATTAAATTAAGTCTCTTTGATGTATCATACAATATATTCAACTGATTTTGGAGACCAACCACACTGTCAGAGAATAGCACAACATCATCAGCAAATAACAATATCAACAATTCAATGAAATCTGGTGACAATTGAATACCATGTTTCCCTTTTTCAATAATATCTTTGGTAAGTTCGTTGATGAATAATGAAAACAAAACAGGGGAACATATTTCTCCTTGTTTTAAACCAGTAGGGCACATGAATACATCCGTCAAGTCACTTCCAGAACGAACACAAGCTTTAACAGTTGAATACATACTTTTGAGAGCAGAAAAAATTTTACCATTTAAACCATTATTACTCAGAACGTTCCATAATTTTTCCCTACATACAGAGTCAAAAGCTTTACGAAAATCAATAAAAGCAACATAAAGTTTGCGATGACGAATTAACTGTTTCTGAGTGAGAGCAAAAAGAGTAAATATATGATCAGTTGTGCTGTGTTTTTCCCTGAATCCTGCCTGCTCCTCCCCGATTAGCTCACTGTCACTAATCCATTTGGTGATGCGCTTGTTCAGTATATAACTGTAAAGTTTACTGCAAATGCTGAGTAAGGAAATACCTCTATAGTTATCTGTTACATTGGGATCACCTTTCTTTAGAAGTGGCTGAATAATTGCTAAGCTCCATTCATCAGGATACAATCCATGGTCAAATAGATAGTTGAAAAACTTAAGTAAATAAGGCAAAATAACATCAGCACTGTGTTTAAAAAATTCACCAATTAATCCATCAGCACCAGCAGCCTTTCTGTCTTTCAATGCTCTGATTGCCTGGGATATTTCACATTCTGTGATAGGCTGGTTCTGATGCTCACAGTTGGTGCTGATTCTGTCATCAGTATCATTCTCACTGGTATTGTTACCAAACATGCAACCCTGGTCATCATCACCCAATACAGTTTCACTGACAGAAATATTAAATACATCCCTGAAGTGAGAATACCACTCATCTTTCGTTATATTACACCCTGTAGAGCGCTCTTTGGCTCGAACACCTCTAACTGTGTCCCAGAATTTCTTGGATCATGCAAGTTATTTTCAAGAGACTGAATGATTTTACTTTTGTGTTCTGCTTTCTTAAGTCTCAGAAGTTGTTTGTATTCTTTTCTTTTTTGTGAATAACTTTCTCTGTCTTCCTCAAATTGTCTTCGTTTGTGTTCATAACCATACCTCTCCAAATCTAATGTTACATTAGAAATTTTGCGTAAGGCTTTTCTGACAGATTTTCTTTGTTCGCAACATTCCCTGTCAAACCAAGCGTTTCTTTTGTCTATGGTTGCAACTATATCTTTTAACATACACTGCCCAGCGTGTTTCAAACATTCATTAAATTCAGTTAAGGAAGCATTGATATCTCTGTCAACTTCTGAGACAGCATTATCCAGTTTATCCAGTATAAGCTCTGAATGGATCTTATCTACAAAATCCTCAGACATCTCTTCCTTCCATATGTATTTCTGGATATGGAATGCCTGGCGTTTTTGTTTTTGTTTAATAATCCCATTATTAGTGGTTTTAAATGACAGCATCAAAGCCTGGTGTTTGGACTCGATCATAGGAAGGAGCTTTATGTTATCACACTTTGACAATAGATCACATGAAACAATAAAGTAGTCTATAACACTACAGCCACCTGGTGAAATATAAGTAAAACTACCAGGGAAACGTAAAGAGTTTATGCCATTCAATATTGTCAACTTAAATTCTTCACAGACACTTAACAAAAACTTGCCAAAAGAGTTAAGGACAGAATCACTTGATTGTCTAGCAGTCTTCTCAGAATAATCAGACTCATTTTCACAATCAACATTTTCAGACATGCTAACTAAATCATCAACAGTATCAATATCTCTAGCATTCTGATTAGCTGTCCTAGAGTTAAGGTCACCAAAAATGATAAATGGGAGGTCACCACACACATTAATTGCTTCTAGCAAACTATCTTCTAATAGTGACACACCATTATATATGTCAGTCTCTTCATAGTAGGTCGAGTTTTCAGGCGGTAGGTATGCACCTACAAGAAGGCAATCAGACAAAGTTCCAAGAAAATGCCTTGAAATTTTAAGAATAACAATATTATCAATTTCAGTATCAATGCGTTCAACATATTTGCACAATTCTTTCCTGACTAAAAGCACAACACCACCAGAAAGACGCCCATGACAGCTGTCAGATAGCTTAACTCCAGGAGCTACAAATGGCGTATGACATGGGAAAAAAGACTCAGGGACAGATGCTGTAAAGGTTTCAACAAGAAGTACAAAATCATAATCATGGATAAAAGAAGCAAGATTTATTGTTTCAGCAAAACTAAATAGTCCTTCAACATTGAAGGTTAACAAGGAAATGTGATCAGCAAAAGTGTGTGAAGTGTTTTCTCTGGCTGTGCATGCATTTACATTTAGACCTCTTGTTACCTTTAATGACTTACTAGGGCACTGGCCTAACCCCTATCTGTTACTGCTCTTGGCATGTGACTTTTTGTGTTGGAAGCTGCACGATCTGCAGAGCTAACTTTTCTGGACACATGTAGGTCCAGAGTGCCCTGCTGTGAGGAGGAGGAGGTGGAACTCTGCAGACGGTTCCTTGTCCTTACTGGGGAACAGTTGGAATGCCCAACCCTTGTCAGTCTTGACTGGTTATTGTCGCCAACGTGGTTGGTTCTGCCTCTACCCTTACCCCTCCCTCCACTGTCTGTACATCCCCTTCTATGGTCTGTTTCATGAGGAGAGCGTTCAGGAGTTCCCCTCCCAAATCCATGGGACTTCGGCGAGTTGGTTTCTGTTGCTGGTGAACAAGGGCGTGGTTCACTCTCAGTCATCACAGTATCCAGACACTGTGAGTCGGGTGGCAGTGGTCTTTCTTCATCCTCCTGGTCCTCCTCTGTGTCGTCTCCAGCAGACTGTGCCTTCTCCAGTTGATCACACCACGCCAGGTGTTCTGAAGAGTCCTGGGAACGTCTTCCTCTGGGGGTGGCAGCTGCTGCTTCTGCGTATGACTGATGACGTGCTGGTGGGGCACTGTCCTTCACACGGTCTGTGCTTGATGAGTGAGGGTTTGCTCTGAAATCCTGGACAATGAGCTTTCCATTGACATAATAGGCGTGTTTGTTTTGAGCCTTGTAGTCTCTGATGGTGTCCCTCTGTTGTTGAGTCAGGTCCGCTCCCACTCTCAGGCCCCCATCATTTTTCATTGCATTCTTCCCCTCCCTATCTCGCATGATGACCATGGCGTCACGCCACTTCTGGAACCGGATGATTAAGGGGCGAGGACGATTGTCAGTGGTAGATTTCTTTCCCAAGCGGTGGGATCGCTCAATGTCATGTTCACTCCAGCTTCTTTGAGGGAAATGACGCTGAAGAATTCTGACTGCCTTTTCCGTGCAAGCGTCATAAGATTCTGATTCTGCAGGATCCTCTTTGACACCGTACAGCAGCACGTTGGACCTCCGTGAGTAGCGTTGCTGTCTTTCCACCTCTGCCTCCAGCTGACTAATCCTAGACGATGTGGAGGTTTGCTCTTCCTTCGCCTGTTCTATGTCTTGCGTATGCTGACTGACTGTCTGGCCAAGAGACAGGACTGAGTTCTCAAGACGCATGAACTGGGATTTAATCTTTTCATTGATCGCTGTTATAGTTTCTTCCAGGTTTTGCAGTCGGCCACCAAGTTCTGCATACTGTTTCTGGGATGTGTGCATGAGTTCCAGTATCTTATGCAGTTTTTCTTCAAAACGTTCACCATGACTGTCAACTTTATTCTCTAACCTCTCGACAGTTTCATCAATAGAAGGGCCGGGATTAGATTCAATATCCCCACAAAGGAGGAGCATGAATCTCAAGTTCGGAGGTGGATGCATAATACATTTCTCAGGTGATTCAGGAGATACAAAGTTCGAGCTGTGAAACATAAGGGGGTAGACACGGAAATGGTCGTACAGCCTGACACATCCATCAGTATCAGCGTGCAAGGGGAAAGAGTCAAACAAACAGCGATTCAAAGTGTGAGCGTCCCGACAGAAAACAGCGTAAAGGCAAAAGGGAAAGTTGTAGAGCAAGATAGCTGCAAGAGCCGTGCACACTGTAAACAGTGCTATTTCAATGCCACTGTATATCTTGCCTGTCGCCTCTTCACTGTCACCTTTTCTCGTCGATTTTCTAATCTTTTTCATCAGGAAGCCTGGAATTGATGATGCAAATCGACCCACACATGATCGATATGCTTGTATGCCAATCGTCATTATGCTGATGCCTGTACAACTAATTAATAATTAATTAAACGTCTAATTTAGTTGCACTGGAAATTTTTTGCAGCCGCACAGATCGTGAACACCTGTTCATCCTCCAGAGAGAGAGAGAGAGAGAGAGAGACAGACAGACAGACAGACAGACAGACAGAGACAGACAGACAGAGACAGAGATATAGACAGACAGACAGACAGACAGACAGAGAAGAGAGAGAGAGAGAGAGAGAGAGAGAGAGAGAGAGAGAGAGAGAGAGAGAGAGAGAGAGAGAGAGAGAGAGAGAGAGAGAGAGAGAGAGAGAGAGAGAGAATTTAACTTTTTTGTCAACTGGAGCTCTCTGTCTGAATGTACATTATTTTTGTGACTGTTTTTATTGTTTTGGCCTACAGTAACGTAAGTAGCTTTTGCCTTCAATCACGCATCCATTCATTTTAGGCTATGGTCATTCTATCATTTTATGGACAAATAATCTCCTCTCTCTCTCTCTCTCTCTCTCTCTCTCTCTCTCTCTCTCTCTCTCTCTCTCTCTCTCTCTCTCTCTCTCTCTCTCTCCCTCCCTCCCTCCCTCCCTCGTATCTCTCCCTCTGTTTCTGTTTGTCTATTTTCTTCTCTGCTTTTCTCCTCTCGGGATTTTCCATGTAGCAGCATAGCAGTCCTCTATGCTAAATTAGGGTAATGATCAAAGGGTATGGAGTTCATCATGAAAGCCGTGTGCCAGACAAGACGCAGACAAGAAAGAAAAGACTGCCTAGAATTCAGCGTATATTTTCCCTGACCAGTGACCATGCAGTACCCTGATGCATGTCAGCCCATGTGGTCAGGCAGAACAGAGGAAGGGTTTGATGCATGCATGGTGTGGAGGATGGTGCTGGTATCTATGCATAGTAATGAGTGCATCCCGTGGACCAGGGTAAGGGAAGGAAAATTGGTTCACACTGCTAACTAGCTATCCCAAGGCCCAAGTGCATACTGTGTGAAGATTAGATGCTCTGAATGGCATCGTCCAGTTATACATAGGTTGACTGTAGGAGCAGAATGGATAACAGCATTCATATTTTGACAGTCTGTTTATTTTTCTTTCTAGTTTTCTCTACTGGCCTAAATACAGCATTAAATACAGAGAAACCCAAGCCTACTACAAGTTTGTGCATAATGATTGTTAAACTGAGCTGTGGCTACTTTTCATTTCTTGCTATTATACTTTGGCATTTATTCTCTCTCTGTCATTAAAAAGCCTCTATCCATCAATCATAATGTAAGTACAAGAAAGGGCGACAAACTTTTAGATAGTAGAAAACTATGTTCAGTGCCATCAAAATAGTTACGACTCTCTCCTTCTGGTTTGCTATATTCAGAAACCCCCCAGAAACTTGCCAGCTTGGTATGCCTCTGAAGAGTTAGCTACAATAATCACAACAGACGTTTGGGTGGTAACGGGGGCTGTGTACTGGACATACCACAGAGAGGGATGGTTGACTGCCTGGAATTTATGTTTCCCTCGACCAGCAAACTGCACTACTCTGATGTATGTCTTCCTTATGTGGGGTCAGACAGAATGGGGCAGATGTCTCATACTGCTGTGACTTAACTTATTTCCGTTACTATTGGAGAGACCACTTAGGCACAAAACTTAATTTTCTGACGTCTTTGGCAAGCTACCTACCAGGTAAAATCCATCCTTGCCACAGACTGCACCCTGAATGATCTGGTAATGTCTATACCACTATCCAGGGTAGCTCATCTTCTACGAAAGATAAATGGGGGTATTATCTTTGGGAACGATGCTGTGGGTACGTTTGTACACAAAATCTGAACATGCAGTTTTAAATGAGAAACTTGTAGTTGAATGCAGATGGATTCAATATTACTTCAAGAAAAAAAAACCCGATAAAAGTCCTGAAGTGAAAAAAAAACAATAACAAAAACAATAGTAATTCAAACTTGTATATTCACAAGGTGTCTATGGCCGAGACCAAAGGATTTGTCTGTTATTGATGATGTAAGCAAAGTGCAAAGGCCTATTTTACAATGGTTGTTAGGCTTTGCAAAAGATAGGATGAGATTGTCTTCATTCATGACAAGCATAAACGTGAATTTTCGAAAAGAAAACCTATGAAGTTGGCCATTATCTGTTTATAAGGCAAGGTGCATTATAGCAGTAACTGAGCAACTTTCTCATTCAGAGTGAACTTATCATTCCACAGTAAGTTTTAGCTGTGATGAGTCAGCCATACTATGTATTTTGCGTAATCTCTATAGATTTTAAGCTTGGAATTGTCCAGTAACACCACCCCCGCCAACAAAAATAACAAGCTGGCAAAACCACCATGCATCTCAACAGGCATAACTACAACTTCTCCCCCCCCCCTAAATGTTTAAAAAGAAATCAACAATGTATAAAAGGAAACAACACAAAAAGGCAGAGTAAACAATTTTATACAGAAATCGTATTCCCTGAGGGCTAGCACCTTGATAGTTGGTGGGAAATGATGGCACAGTGATGTTTTTTATCTCCCAGGTCACCTTATATATGCAGTGATAAATAAATACCTTACTCTTTTCAACAAACATATTACCACACAAAGATCAGAATAATTAAATTTGGAATTCAAATGACCAAGCTGTGTACCCTCTATTAACATATTAAAAACATTTCTTTGGTGGCCAATATCTATAGGCATGTGAATGTTTCTGAATGAGCAGCTTGTGTGTGTGTGTGGGTGGTGGTGGGTGGGTGTTGGTGTGTGTGTGTGGGTGGTGTGTGTGTGTTCAATTTGATTTTAAGTCTCTTTACAAATGGTGATATTATACAAAAGAAAATACAGTGATAGTCAAGTAGCTTGGATCTTGCTTTGTGTGTACATGTGTGTGTATGTGTGTGTGTTATGTTTGTGTTTGTGCGTGTAGGGTGTGTGTGTGGGTGTGATTACCTTGAAAACTAATCTAATCACACTAGTACCACTTGTTAGCACACACACACACACACACACACACACACACACACACACACAAACACACACTCATTTACTTACACTCATACATACAGAAAACACTCCCAAACACACACACAATTATATACAAATGTGTGCACACATGCATGCATGTGCACATGCGTGCACACACATGCACACACACAGGCATTCACGTGTCTGCCTACGCGTGCGTGGGTGCACACACACACACACACACACACACACACACACACACACACACACACTCACACACACTCACACACACTCACCACACACTCACACTCACACACACTCACACACACTCACCACACACACTCACACACACTCACACACACACACACACACACACACACACACCCCACTCACACACACACTCACACTCACTCACACACATCACACACACACACTCACACTCACAACACACTCACACACACACAGAGGATATTTTCTCCATTAAGCTGATGGGCCAAACAAACAGGGCAATCACGTAGTGAGACACAGCAGATGCCTGTGGGAAAATGGCCACGCACTTGGCAGACCAGACAATAGATAACACAGACCTCTCAGTGGTGAACTCACTGACATCACAGGTAAACACAGCAGCCACGTTGAGGGAGTGTACAATTCGCTGTCAGAAATGCATACATTGCGGTCTGAGTGTGCTGGTTTGGGTGAATGCATATATACAAGTTATTTGATTGCTACTGACTGTATACATAATCAAAATATGGTGTTTGCTTAAATGCAATTAGAAAAAAAAGAGCGAAGGAACACTCATACTTCTGCTTAAGTGATTTGAGATGTTGTGAGTGGCTACTTGTACTCGTTTTGCTCCGCAACTGTTTACTCAATATCGATTTTGTTAATTCTGAGATGGGAGACCTAGTTAAATATGAACTACTTTTGTGTATATTTTGTTCTTTTGTTGGTTTTTTGTCTTGAAAGTAATGTGATTGCTTTTGTCCTTGCTCACATATTCCTTTTGTCCTTGTTCACATAATCCTTTCATTTGGAACTATGGCCATTTTTTCTCCCTCTTTGTCTATTTCTGTCTTTGTCTGTCTGTCTATCTGTCTGTATTTATTTGCTGTCTCTCTTGAATTTTGTCTGCCTGTCCGTTTTCCCTCCTCCTTTCTCTCCACTTTATTTCTTACTTTCTCTTTGTTACTCTCTCTCTCTCTCTCTCTCTCTCTCTCTCTCTCTCTCTCTCTCTCTCTCTCTCTCTCTCTCTCTCTCTCTCTCCCTCGTCTCCCTTATCATGTACAGCCAGCAAACTTTCCAACAATAGCTTTCATCATTAGTAAACCCTCAAGTGAAAACTCAAATTATGGCAACAGGTGTTGGAGACTATTGCCATGGTGTATGTATTCCAGATATGACAAGAAAAAGGATGGAAGACTAATCAGAATCCACTTGAAGTACTTACACCTTGGACACTTAATTGCAGCAGCATTGATGTATGTCTTTCTCTGTGTGATCGTACAGGACAAGGCAGAATTTAAGGTTAGAGGGCGGTACCAGCTGTTATGCTTGTTAGCTGGTTTGGTAGTTGATCCTTTTATCACAGTATTTTCATATGAGCAGATTACTTCATATTCCTATTACATGTGACTGAAATGATACGTCATTTGTCATTAACTTTATAGCACTGAGAGCAAAGGCAGTTCTGCTTGCAAATAAAAAAATAACATTATCATAATATATCATATATCAACTCATATAAAAATTAACATTACATATTTAATCCTCATGTTTGTTCAATAATCTGAAGATTATGTCTATCAAACTTCTGAGTTACGTGCAAGTCTCTGTTTGTTTGCCTGTCTGTCTGTCTGTCTGTCTGTCTGTCTGTATTGCTCTCTCTCTCTCTCTCTGTTATATGTTTCTCCCTGTGAGTTTCTATGTCTTTATTTCTCTCTCTGCCTTTGTCTTCCTCACTGTTCTTTTGCACTTCTGTCAATATTTCTGTCTGTCTGTCTGTCTATACCATCAGTCCCTATTCTAAATTGCAATAATGGTCAAAAGTGGTTGAAGCTCATCAACAAAACAGCATGCAAATGATATCAGACAGGGAAGAAGGAAGTCTGGCCAGGATTTCGGGTTAAGTTTTCCCTGACTCTTGCCCTGCGTTATCACGATGCACGCCTGTCAGTGCGGTGAGACAGGGCGGAAGACTGGGATAATACACGGTATGGTGTATGGTACTGGTATCTATGCATAATGATGTGCTCCTTATCCTTTGGACTAATCTGAGGAAGGGGAAATCGGACTCGCACTGCTTGCTAATTATCCTAACATCCAAGTGCACGCTGCGTGAGGACTGAATTTTCTAAAAGAGGGTTTCATCTAGGTTCTAGTAGGCAGATGGGATGGGGGCGATATCGATGACAAAATACACGATACATTAATTTCTAGGTATGACAAGTCGCGACAGGGTGTATATCATAGATGGTATCTAGGAACTAGACTGAATGTTCTAAAAAAAATGGTTCATCAAGTTTTTAATAGGCAGTTGGTATAGGGGAAATATAAATGACAAAATACATGATACATTAACTTCTAGGTATGATGAGATAAAACAGAGTGTGTATTATGGGTGATATTTAAAAAATTAGACTGGGGAATGGCCAAACAACTATAACAACAAAAACACAACGAGAATAAAAACAAAACATAACTGCAACAACCTGGCCAAACTGTCATCTTCTTTACCAGACATGATCACAGCTGCTGCTAACTATAGCGTAAATAATAGTTACACTAGTATTTGTTGGCCAATGCATGTAATTATGCTTTGCATCCAACTTTACAGTTTGGCCAAAAAGTGTATAAAAACCGACCTACAACGTAGAAAATGTAGAAGGAAAAAGGTACAAGCAGCGTAGGTGCGTGCGTGCTTGCGTGCCTGTGTGTGTGTGGTGGGGGGGATTGTGCTAAATGATGATGATGATGATGACGATGATGAGATGATAATAACGACGACGACAATGACGACGACCACTATGACGATAAAATATGTCCTGCACGCAGAATTGTGGTCTGAACAGCTTCCTCCAGTTCTATGTGAGATTGCATAACCTCAAACGAAGACAGACATGACTGTAGGGATAAAGTTGACTAATTTCAGACAGAGGACACCTTCGAAATAGTAATCAGGTTAATGGTATCACGTTGTGATTGCAAATAATATAGCCAGACAATACCATTTGATTAATGGACAATATAGCATACGAGTTATAACCTTGATTTGTTTTGTCTATGTCATTGTCTCTGTCTGGGTGTATACCTATGTGTCTGTGTGGGTCTCTCTTTTTGTCTGTTTCCTGTCTGTGTGTCTGTATGTTTTCTGTCTGTCACTCTGTGTCTGTATCTGTATGCCTGTCTTTATCTCTGTCTTTCTCTCTCTGTGCTTTAACACGTATTGAAACACCAATCTGTAGATACATGTTCACGTGTGTGCAGGCACACACTCGCACACACGCACTCACAAACACACCCAACACACACAAACACACACACACACACACACACACACACACACACACACACACACACACACACACACACACACACACACAGCTTCACGCCCAGAGTACAACCTATCCACAATTTTCCAATCTCTACACAACAAAACTAAGTCAAATCTTTCTATCAATATCAACAGGCTCGCAATTCTTAAACCTCCAATCAACATACACAGTCATATAGTGCTGTAGATCAAACGTTCAAAGCCAATAACAACAAAAGGGATACCTCTTATACATGTATTCAAAGCCCCTTCCGCCCTTACCTCACCATCACACACACTGTCCACACCAGCTGTCCTGCATTGTCAGCAACTAACCCCCCCCCCCTCCCTGAAGTCCAGAACCACCACACAGCTATAAGTCCTCTGAAGATTCACAACACACGTTGATCCAAAAGGACACTTCTCACCAAAAAAAATAAGCATAGGTGTAGAAAGTTTTCAAGTCCTCTGGCACATCTATGACGCCAAACACAAATTGTGTACATTCAAGCAGGATTTCTCCCACAGTCCAAACATATTACAACCAAAAAACAAAACAAAAAACAAAACAAAAAACTTCGGATGACACAACCTCCAAACTATCGCTGCACCCCACACACACAAATAGCATCTAGTCACATACCAGCCAAAAGACCACCGACAACAAATCTTAAAACCCACAACAGTAAACAACACTTCCCCCCCAAAAAAAAAACAACAACAACAAAAAACAAAAAAACCCAACGCAAAACACAAAGCTGTCAACTCCTCCTCAGAGGAGTGGTATAAGGTGCACAGCCAAACCACAACATAAAAAAAACCCAACAAAAACTAGACAACTTCAAACACCACAAAACGACCTGCAGCTGTTAACTCCTCCTCCGAGGAGTGGCACAAAGTGCATAGCCAAACCACATAGATAAAAAAAAACAAAACTGGACAACCTAAACACCACAACCAACCACGGGATGTCAACTCCTCCTCTGAGGAGCTTGCACCCATCTCCCAGCTCAACCAGATCGAAAAAACTCCCATCCTCCCTCCGATACAAATTCTGTCACATGATTCAGTCTCCCTCACTCCCAAGTCAGATATTTCACTACAATCACGGGGTCCACGCACAAAACAAACATCACTGCTCAAACTTCAACAGAAAAAAACCAGCCCCAAAACAACCTAATCCCTACAACAACAAAAAACGTGCACAGGCACACATCGTCACCAAACAACAAAATGAATTACTGGCTACAGCCTGGGCCTGATAAATTAATCATTACAGCGAGAAACCCTTTCACTTCTCCCCCCAAAAAACAACTCCAGACGTCATAATTTTAGTGACAACTCCCAAAACAAACTAAAGACGTCATAATCACTGTGACACGCCCCTCCCTTCACACGAACACACACGAATACACACAAACACACTACTCCCCCTACCCACCACCACCACCCCTACACATACCAATACACGAAAACACGCATACACATTTTCCTAATCCTCCATCACTGGTAAAACGATTCCTTTAATGAAGCTAACTGAAGAGGCAAACAATAACAATGAAGGAACCTAGGAAATTACGAAAGGGTTATGGCCACAAAGGTGGCACCCGTGGATCAACCCGCACTCAACATGGATAAAAAAAACAAGAAAAGAAAACCTCTAAGATGAAGATCTCTACAGCTGTGCCTGCACACACATCCACGTCACATGAATTACAACCACATGTTGCCCCCACAAGCATGTGTTTGCTTGGCCAGAGAGAGATTGTTAGCCGAAATGAGCATCTGCTTAGTGTTATCGTGGGCAGCCTTGGAAAACTAACAAGGCTCTTGAACAACAAAAACAGAAAACATGTATTCAGTAGTCTGTCTGTCTGCCTCTCTCTGTATATTCCTCTGTCCATATGTGTCTCTCTCTATCTGTATATATGTCTCTTTGTCTGTCTGTCTGTCTGTCTGTCTGGGGGGCCCCCTATCTCTCTCTCCTGCTTAGTCTGCTTAGTGTTAACGTGGACAGCCTTGGAAAACTAAAAGGCTCTGGAACAACAAAAACAGAAAACATATATTCAGTAGGCAACAAGCCAAGAGGAGGCTGTTTTGTGCTCATAAAACAGAATATATAGATCCTTAAAAAAAACAACAACATACGGTTATAGAGGTTTATGGAAAAAATGTAAACTGCAAAAAATTAAGGAATAATGATATGATTTTTTTCTTACCGATCTTTGATATAGCAACAAAATACTTTACAGATAACTAAACAATCTATGAAAAAAAGGAAAACAGTAAAGATCAGTCGTTTTATACATCTTCAAGTGTTGAAAGGAAACTTCAAACAGAAAGTGTGTAAACAAGTAAAGAGAGAAGAGAGAGGAGAGAGGAGAGAGAGAAACACAGACAGACAGACAGACAGATAGACAGACAGACAAGAGATACACAGACACACGGACAAACAGAAACACAGACAGACAGTAAAATAGACTAATACAGAGAGAGAGAAGAGAGAGAGAGAGAGAGAGAGAGAGAGAGAGAGAGAGAGAGAGAGAGAGAGAAGAGAGAGACAGAGAGAGACAGAGAGAGACAGAGAGAGACAGAGAGAGACAGAGAGACAGAGAGACAGAGACAGACAGACAGACAGACAGACAGACAGACAACAGAGACAGAGACAGAGAGACCGAGAGAGACAGACACAGAGACAGAGACAGAGAGACAGACAGAGAGACAGAGAGAAGCAAGCCAAAGACACACAAACAGATGGACAGATAGAGAGGGAGACAATATTTTGTTACCCAGTGCATGAGTCAGCTAGGTTTCCCTTCGAGAGAATTATTGTTATGTTGTGTACCCATCCTTTTTCTGTCACTAGCAAATAGATTTTGTTGTGTGGGCAGCATGTGGGTGACATCATGCGTGTTTGACTTTTTTTCCTTTACGAAAAACTATGCATACATAAATAAAATCCTCTCACTTCGATTTAAACTGGGAAAAGGCAATTTTGTTAAAAAGCCCCCCATAAAACAAAACAAAAAAGCAAAACAGCATTACTAGTAAAACATATTTCAGCAGATAATCAATACGTAAGCAGACATGAGCACCTCCCACAGGTTATTAATTTGTTTGTTTGTACATGTGTTTGTTTGTTTTTATTTTAGCCTCCTTAATGTTCTTGTTGTGCTTCTTGTTTTTTGTTTTCTCTGTCGTTTTCTTGATCCAGACAAACAGTCAAAAACAAACAAACAGACAAATACTGGGAAGAGTGTTTCGTTTTAATGTGTTCACCTGGTTGGGGTTCTCTAAACACTTTCAGTGAAGTTTTTGTTTATAAAAATGTTTTCATATTTTGGTTGTTTTCTTTTTCATTTTCACGTCTTCTATGTTATGTCCTATGTAAGGATTTTACAATAGAGATTTGTTAAAAAAAAAAAAGCAAAAAAAAAAAAGCCTCATAAAAAGCAAAAAGTCCTTCACTTAATTTTCATTTGGTTTGTAGTAAAAAAAAAAGAAGAAATAAGCCTTATTTAAACAAATGTTTCTAAGCAGTTTTCCTGTGCCAAACAAATTGTAAGCTTCATTTAAAGAGTTGTTTCTGAGCAGTTTTCTTAAGTAAAACATATTGTAAGCTTCATTTAAAGAGTTGTGTCTAAGCAGTTTTCCCTATGCCAACATATTGTAAGCCTCATTTAAAGAGTTGTTTCTAAGTAGTTCTCTTAAGCAAAAAAAAATGTAAGCCTTATTTAAAGAGTTGTGTCTAAGCAGTTTTCGCATGCCAAAATATTGTAAGCCTCACAGAAAGGTTGTTCCTAAACAGTTTTCGTATGCAGACGTTTTGACCCATTATTGAAGAGTACAGGTTGTTTTGCATAGAGCATGCCATGAATAAGACAATATTCAGCACAACAAGTGACAGCATAATAGCCTTTTAATATAGGCTTGGTATGATATTTTTTTACATAGATAACTGACCAAGTGTTTGATCTGCGGTAAGAAAAAGTGAATCTAACTTGTAAAGGAACTGATCATAGAATGCCACAGGAATGCTTAAAAAATTTTTAATTATTTTTTACAGTCATTATATCTTCAGTAGAAGCAAGAAAGAAACATGAGAAAATGGCCACAGAAACTCAAACGTCTTTTGATTTGTTCTTATAGCAATTAAGGCAAAACAGAATATTCAACAAGTTATCTATGCATTATTTTGGACAGCAAGTATCAGAGGCAGATTGTCGTGAAAAAGTCCGCTTGAAGAATGTCCTGATGTCCATTCTCATAAAATAAAACATTCTTTGTCTAACTCTGTCTCTTATCGTCTATCATTCTCTCTGTCTCTGTCTGTCTGCCTCTCTCTGTGTATTCCTCTGTCCGTCTGTGTCTCTCTCGGTCTGTCTATCTGCTCCTTGTCTGTATGTCTGTCTGTCTGCTCTCCCCACCCCACCCTCTCTCTCTCTCTCCCTCCCCCCTACTGTCTAATATGTCTGTGATTACCATAGCCTGTCAGAGCTCAGACGAGTAAATCAATAGGAAGATGATAGGGAGGAAAATATCAACAGAACGATTAGGGAGTGAGCCTCTGATGAAATACGTATCGTTACCTGATCCATCGGAAAGTTTATATATATATATATATATATGTATATATATATATATATATATATATATATATATATATATATATATATATATATATATATATATATATATTCTGTAAGCCCACGTACATACATACATGTTCCAAAAATCTTTGTTTCTTATAAGAATGTGACAAATCTTGACAGATTGGTTTCGATACCCATCATATGTAAATCTCCTGAAATCTATGTAGCAACATGATTCTTGTGAAATAATATAATTATTTATGTTGATCTTCCTTTTTTTTCCTTTCTAAATCTTCAAGAAAAACTCTCCGTCTGTTTGGTAGTACTTTATGTCTATCTGTCTGTCTGTTCACATTTCTTTCTTTGACCAAACTCACCGTGCTTCATTTGAATTGTTTCCTTTAATGCACCATATATTCAAAACATTTACAACAGCAGCAGAAACAACCAACAGACACAGCAGCAACAACAGTAATGATGATACTGCTAATAAGATGTTAATGTAATGCTGATAAAAATGCTAATAACAATGCTAATAATTACAATGATAAACAACATTATTAGCAATAATAATAACATTAGTAATAATAAGAATGACAATAATAATAACAATAATAAAAGTAATGGTAATAATGCGATGGGGTGGTCCTGATTACCTTCCCTGTTGAAAAAAGTACTAGCGCTACACCGTGTTAATAAAATTGGACACACCAGAGAAATGTACAAGACACCGTACTCCTTGGTGACAGTTCTGACTACCTTCTATGTATAATTGCCTTTACAGTAAAATGCAGAATTTGTAAAGCTTCTTTGTAGGTGTTACATTTCGCCGTCTGTTCCGATCTAGCTTATGGTTGTTACACAGATAGAAGCTAATCAAAAGCTATGCTTTTATTCAAACAGTATTAGTGTAACGTTAGCTCTTACCATTGATTTCCAAAAGGCGTTTTCCTACTTCACTTCCGACCTTTCACAATTTTAGATACACAGTGTCTTAAAAAGTTCTTTGCTATAGCCAATGAAAGTGACATAAATAAGCAATTCTTTATTTTCCAGAACATTCTTTGCTATTGCTAATGAAAGTGCTATAAAAAAACGATTCTTTATTTTCCAGAAACTCTGGTTTTGGGGAAACATTTGAAACAAATGAATGAGACTAGGGGGTCAGCACTGCAGGCTAGTGCAGAAGACCAATGAATTACAGGCAGAAAAATGAACAGCAAAATGCTGGGTCAGTTGTAATACTTCGCCGTAATCAGAATCAGGCATTCAATTCAAGCCAAATGGTTCCTTAGACATTTTGCTCAACCACTCACACCTGGAAACAAACTTAAAGCTGCAAGAGGTATATTTTCATAGGCCACACCATACTATATTTCCGATAGAAAATGTCTTTGGATTCTAACGAGTACAAAAAAAGTTTAACCCCAGAATTAAGCGCCACAAAGAGGACCAGTTCATGTTTTAAACCTTCAAATTATAACGCAAAACATGACTGATAAATAAGCAGACATCATACAATATTTTGCAAATATCGTGCACGTTGCCATGCTTTAATGATACTGAAAGGACGATACTTATAAGAATATACTATGAGAAATAGTATTTGTGAATATTGCAATAACATAGAAGATGAGTTCCAATTTACTGAATGAGTGCATTTTATAGACCAAATACAAAGACATTTGATTGATAATTCTTAATGCTAATGCCGAAGTAGATATGGACATTATGAATAGATTAAGCCAGATAATTATGCTAGAGAATTAACAAGCCGAAGTATTTAACTCTGTTTGTACCTGTTTTGAAAAAAAAAGAACTGAGATAAGATAAATAGAACATGGCGTTTTCTTGCACAAAATTTCAGACCCACTGACCGATGAATAACACATCTTGAATAATGAAAAAAAATATTTCGTTGTCAAATAAGTCCATGTAAATTTTATGGCAATAAACAATTTCTCATTCTGATTCCGATTCCGAACGAAGCCCAAACCAAACAACTGACAGATAAAAAAGACTGAGCAAAAGACACACAGAAAAAATCACACTACAAAGCAGTAAATCTGATCACAAATTTTTCACACGTGATGCAATCATGGACATAGTAATTTCCATGCAGCTCATTAATCATCTGTTCATCCTTTTATCTATTCAGTTACTTCTTCATTTTTGGCGTGAAGATAAAAGGCTTATTGTACTTTGTAAGATGCTTCAAAAATCGTGCACGCGCGAGTATGTGAGTGAGTGAGTAAGTGAGTGAGTGAGTGAGTGTGTGTGTGTGTGTGTGTGTGTGTGTGTGTGTGTGTGTGTGTGTGTGTGTGTGTGTGTGTGTGTGAGAGAGAGAGAGAGAGAGAGGAGAGAGAGAGAGAGAGAGAGAGAGAGAGAGAGAGAGAGAGCAGAGACAGAGAGACAGAGAGACAGAGAGAGAGAGAGAGAGAGACAGAGAGAGAGCAGTGACGAACGTGCTGACCTTCATTAAAGTCCTGTCTCTCACATCAATCCCCTAGCCATTACTTATTTCTTATTTCTTATTTAAATACCGTCGATAAAGGACGACCCCTGACAGTAAACTTAACTACCCAATTATGACGGCAAACTAACCCATTAAAAAGTTTTTAGAAAAAACAACAACTATTAACTCGAGTTTACAAGCATTCAAAATAACCTTTTGTAAAACCTAAATTCAATGATCTGGTTTAGTTGTTATGATTTTGGTTGTATCAGTTTCTTATTGTAAACGCTTTTGGTTCCATAATTCATTTTCTCTCTAGGGTTATTGACATGTTTCAGAGATGGGGAGGTTCGTGGTGATTTGGTTTCTTTCAGATTGATCCAAGAGAACTGCATTACCTTCTAATAGACAACATTCTCTTACAAAAGTGATGTGTAACGGAATTGTTTGTACTTCCAACTCAAACTTATTAACTCATGGCTATAACATCTAAAATGTGTCTCGCCATAAATCTAGCCTCTAAACCTGTGTTACAGCAGTATTACTATTATCTAAATAGTTATCGGAATATAAAATTGCCTCGTTCACCATAATGGCTAGAACAATTTGCGCAGCGTTCTCAAATCAATGTACATCTGAAAGATAGAATCAGATGATCTACATTTTTCATTGAGTATGCAAACACACTCGACTTTGAAATAAGGACTCAAAAGTCCAAAGAAATATTGCCATTTGTGACTTCTGAAGGACGTATGTCTACATCTTTTTTTTTAAAGTGCATACTGTGTTATTGCTACTGGTACTAACATGACTCATAAAACCTCTTTATTTTACAAGAAAAGGTACATTTTATTATACAGAGATGAAACCAAAATTGGTTTGCTCTACTTTTTAGCTTGTGTTTTATCCGAAGATAGCAAATTGAAATATCAGCGGTAGATAAAATATAAAGCAAGATTCCCTGTAATGATCTGAAGAGGCAAGTCCCAAAATATTTACACAGTTCCAAACAGCATCATGTAGGTGCTGCACGCAAAGACTATTTACGTTGTAAAACTATCTCTGCAATGAGTCTGTTTTCAGAAACTGTGTTGGCATCTTCATCCCAAATAGTGCTTGTCTGGTATTATTTTGATATGATCCATGTTCTCGAGTACAGAGCCAAGTGCCCCACACACACACACACACACACACACACACACACACACACACACACCACACACACACACACACACACACACACACACACAAACACACACATCACACTCACACACACGCACACACACACACACCTGACGTGAGGTTCCAGAAATTGCCCACGGGTATACAGTGCAGAACCCCCCCCCCCCCCAACCAAAAAAATCCCCAAAACAAAACACTGCCAAAACTAACTATTTCCGATGGATGGATATTGGAAAGGGTCCACCTTGCATTGGTGTGGCTCTGTGTTTGCTCATCTTTGCTCCACAGGAAAAAAAAAAGCAAGTCTCCAGTATCAACACTTTAGGCGTTGACCTAGCTCCTCTCTTCGTCTATTTCTGGTCTCATTCTTCCCTTTCAGACGGTCTGCTTTTTGTCTTGTGTGTTGTTCGGTTCTGGAGTCTTTCACTCCGGACTTTGTTTAGCCCACTTTCCTGTCTTCATGTTGGTAGAGGAGTTTGTGTGTGCGTGTGTGTATGTGGAGGGGTGTTGTGTGTGTGTGTGTGTGTGTGTGTGTGTGTGTGTGTTGTGTGTGTGTTGTGTGTGTGTGTGTGTGTGGTGTGTGGTGTGTGTGGTGTTTGTGGTGTGTGTGTGTTTGTGTGTGTTTGTATGTGTGTGCGTGTTTGTGTGTGTGTATGTGTGTTTGTGTGCGTGTGTGTTTGTGTGTGTGTGTGTGTGCGTGCGTGCGTGCGCGCGCACGGTGAATGAGATAAAAAGAGAAAAAGAGGGAGCTAGAGAGAGAGAGAGAGGAGAGAGAGAGAAGAGAGAGAGAGAGAGAGAGAGAGAGAGAGAGAGAGAGAGCAGAGAGAGAGAGAGAGAAGAGAAGAGACAGAGACAGAGAGACAGAGACGAGGCAGACAGAGACAGAGCAGAGACAGAGAGCAGACACAGAGACAGGAGACAGCAAATAGACAGCAGGACAGACAGACAGACCAACAGAGAGAGAGACAGAGAGACAGAACAGAGAAGACAGACAGGAAACATAGAGACAAACAGACCTTTAAAGACAGACAGACAAACAGACAAGAGTCAGAGATAAAGACGACAGAGGCAGACACAGATTGTCACCCAACATTCTAATCAACAACCCCACTAGCGCATCAAAAGTTAGAGCTAAAACGTTCGGGCTGAACTGAATGCCACAAAACCTGTCCTGTAATACCCACCCCCATTACCAATACATAGTGTGGTGTGCACACCTATTCTCATTAAGCTAA
>CM060317.1:36727519-36792519 GCA_030674155.1 Stramonita haemastoma | reverse complement strand
TACACACACACACACATACACACACACACACACACAACACACACACACACACACACACACACACACACACACACACACACACACACACACACACACACACACACCCGTCTGATATCACTATTTATTTTGTGGAAGACGTTAAACTGCAGAAAACACACACACACACACACACACACACACACACACACACACACACACACACACACACACACACACACACACACACACACACACACACACTCTGTCTGTCTGTCTGTCTGTCTGTCTTCTGCTCTGTCTGCCTGCCTCTCTGCCTGCCTCCTCTGCCTCTCTGTCTCCCCCTGCCTCTGCTGCCTGCCTGTCTGTCTGTCTGTCTGTCTGTCTGTCTGTCTGTCTGTCTGTCTGTCTGTCTGTCTGTCTGTCTCGTCTTCTGTCTCTCTCTCTCTCTCTCTCTCTCTCTCTCTCTCTCTCTCTCTCTCTCTCTCTTTCTCTGTCTCTGCCTTGGCCTTACGAGCGTTTAGTGCAGAAATCCCTCCACGACAAAAAAAAACAAAACAAAAAAACACTGCCAAAACCAACTATTTCCGATGGCTATTGGAAATGGTCCACCTTTTATTGGTGTGTCTCTGTGCTAACTCATCTTTTGCTCCACAGGGAAAGCAGACTCCAGCATCAACACTTCGAGGCTTTAAAACCTAGCTTCTATTTCTGTCTCATTCTCCTCTCAGACTGCTGCTGGCCTGGTTGCTGTCTGTATGTATTGTTTCTGGATTGTTTCGCTCTTGTCTTTGCTTCCCCTCCGCTTTTCCCCCCGGTTTGTCTTTATGTAAGAGTGAGGGAGAGGGAGGAGGGAGAGAGAGAGAGAGAGAGAGAGAGAGAGAGAGAGAGAGAGAGAGAGAGAGAGAGAGAGAGAGAGAGAGAGAGACAGAAGAGACAGAAGACAGACAGACAGCAGACAGACAGACAGAAACAGACAGACAGACGACAGACAGAGACAGAGAGGAAGAGAGAGAAGAGGAGAGAGAGAGAGAGAGAGAGAGAGAGAGAGAGAGAGAGAGAGAGAGAGAGAGAGAGAGAGAGAGGATGTTGTTCTTCAGTTACGTCTATTACATTAATGATTTTAGACAAAAAAACAACAAAACCCCCAAACTGAACAGAAAATGATATAGTGAACAGCAGATAAAGTTAAAATAAGCACTTAAACTAAAATGAATTCGGTTCTTAGTTAACAATGTCCACAAACGCGAGGTTCAGACAATGGTCCAGATAGATTAGGCACACAGGTACATGGTTTTAGATATCACAAAGAGATATGACTATTCGTATCCTGCACCACAATACAGTTTACAAATACAGTGTTGTGTGTGTGGTTGTGTGTGTGTGTGTGTGTGTGTGTGTTGTGTGTGTGTGTGTGTGTGTGTGTGTGTGTGTGTGTGTGTGTGTGTGTGTGAACACATGCGTGATGAGCTGCGTGATGTTCAACTGTGTTATTATTCTTTTAGTGAGAGGTGGTTAGATCTCCTGATCAGTAATGAAATCACTCAGTGGCGGCTTACTGTTTTTAATCCATCAACCACCCACACACACACCACACCACAACCACACACACACCACACACCACACAACCCACACATACAACACAAGGAGAGAGAGAGAGGAGAGGAGGAGAGAGATGATGATGAGAGTAGGGAAGAGGAGAAGAGAGACAAGAGACAGGAGCAGAGGCGAGACAGGACAGAGAGACGAGACAGAGACAGAGACAAACAGACAGACAGACAGAAGACAGACACAACGACATCAGACAACAGAAGACGAGAGGGGGCGTTTGGGTGTGCACGTGAGCATGGTTTATAAATGTGTTTGTGTGCGTGCGGCGTGCGCGTACTGTGTGTGTTGTTGTGTGGTGTGTGTTGTGTGTGTGTGTGGTGTGGTGTGGTGTGTGTCGGGTTTGCGTGTGTGTGTATGTGTGTGTGTGTTGAACATGGGTATTTGTCATGCAATGGCTAATCGAAACGACGTAAACAGCTATTGCATAGGGAAAAAAAAAAACAAGAAAGCAAAGATAAACAAACAGCAAAACTAGTTTCTTTCAGACGAGATTATCAACTGTGCAACGATGGCATGACCTGTTGTTTGTATTATTTTGGATCGAGTTTTCAAGTAAATTGTTAGCTTCTCATAAGGGAATGTCGCAGTTTGGGTTGTCAGTTTTTTGTTGTATAGTGATTGCATTTTAACTTTCTGATCTTTAGTTTTTTCCCCTAATCTTATTTGTCAATGCCTTTTCTGTCATTTTTTTGGGTTATATTGTGATTGCGCTTTCCTGACTGGTTTGCAATCTTTCATTATTCCTCTTTTTTCCATTTAAGGGTCCTTTTCAATTTTGTCTGTTGTTTCTTCCTTTTTTCGATTTTGTAATTTAGTATGGCGTGAACTCATGTTGCATAAACAAACAAGAGTTCACACAAACCAACAAATACATGAATAAAAGATGAATCTATTTGCCTGATAATATTGACCATGTTTAGTTCAGACACTCAGCAAAACTGTTAAATTTTTTTGTTAATCATAACGCTTTGCTTCTTTTCTTTTGTTATTTTTTTTTCTTTCATTCTTTTTTTCTCTCTGTCATTCTTGTTTTGTTTATTAAAGAACAAAACCTGTCATCATCTCAGACGAAGCAATTTCAAACTGGATGAAGCTTTTTCTCTTTACAAAAGCCTGCAGTTTAGAAAAGAATATACAATCTAGAACACGCTAAATTTAGCAAACAATTTCTTTATTTTTCAACAGATATACAAGTAAAAACCGTTTTTGTCAACAAGTCAGTTTTAACACGGCTTCAATAAGATATGGTCTGATTTTTTTTGCTCGAAATGGTAACCTTGGTTAATGAAGAATAATTTTACCCAATCTAGACAAATCAAGAGCATGTTTCCTATTTGTTTACAACCAGCAAAACTGAATCATTTTCTGTTAACCACACAATGCATTGCTTTTCTTTTTTCCCATTTCTTTTCTTTCATGGTTTTCATATCCAGTTCATTCCTTTTCAACTTAAAAAGGAAAACAAAAGATAAATAAAAACCACAAAAAAAAACAAAAAGAAACACCCAGTCATTGTCCCAGAGCAAGCAATTTCAAACTTGATGAAGATTTTCCTGTTAGGATAATAATCATTTAGAGCGTTATTTCAGTTAAGCCAAAAAATCTTATTTTTCAAATAGTGTTACAACTCGAACAGTTTTGATTAGTACTTTACTTGTATACAGCTTAAAAGGGGTATGGTCTGGACTTTTTCTGTAAACTAAATTAATTTTGCTAATGAAGGATATTCGTAGAATTTAATCATATCAATGGACATGCTACCTTTGACAAAATTTGATGACAAAAAAATAACACAAAGAGTGCTCAGAAAAAAGAAAAACACACCTACCTTTTTTTTACGTAACAATATACTAATATACTGATATCAAAATGATGTCATCTGGAAGGATGATTAAGTACAATTATGCAAAAGAGAGAAGGGCAGAAGTATTTGCTGCCTCTACTTGCTATCAGAATTTGACCAACATTATCTGTCTGTCCGTCTGTCCTGTCTGTCCGTCTGTCTGTCGTCGTCCGTCCGTCCGTCCGTCCGTCCGTCCGTCCGTCCGTCCGTCCTCCATCCTCCATCCATCATCTACACTATCTATCTATCTATCATCTATCTATCTATCTATCTATCTATCTATCTCATCTATCTATCTATCTATCTGTCTATCTTCTGTCTATCTATCGTCTGTCTGTATCTTATCTTCCCTTAGTCTGGCGACCGCGGGGGCACCCCTGAAGACTTGACTACCAGTTCTCTCCATTCCTTTGTTCTGCCTTCCTCAAAATTTGGTTGAGGTCTAGGCCTGTCCATTCACTGATGTTGTCCTCCCATCTCTTCCTTGGTCTGCGTCTTTTTCTTCCTCCTAGGACAGTGCCTTGCAGTATTGCTTTTTACAAGTCCTTTTGATCTTTTGACATGCCTTAACCATGTAAGTTTAATCTTCTTTACGATTGATAGACGGTTTTCGTAGGGACCAAAGGTTTGCTGGATTTTGTTATGCACTGCCTCGTTGCTTATGTGGTATCTGTAGGAGATGCCAAGGAGTCTCTGGAGCATTTAATCTCTACTGCCTGTACTTTTCTCCGACATACAGTTTCTCTAATCGCACTGTGGCACTGCTTTTCAGCTGTCTATCACAGGCAGATGTTCTCTTTTTTTGTAGCTATACACCCACCCATACACTCGAACACACACACAGACGCAGACACAACCCCACCACACACACACACACACACACACACAACACACATACACACCATCACACGCTGCACACCACAGATATACACGCACTAAATATATAATCATACTATATATATTTATATATATGACATAAATAAATAAATATTAATATAAATATACAGGAGAGAGAGAGAGAGAGAGAGAGAGAGAGAGAGAGAAGAGAGAGAGAGAGAGAGAGAGAGAGAGAGAGAGAGAGAGAGAGAGAGAGGAAGGGGGAAAGCACAATTTCCGGTCTTAGAGCTGAGACAAGATGGTCAGATCCTACAGGAAAGTGAGTGCTAATTGGTTCCCCCCGCCCCCACTCTCTCTCTCTCTCTCTCTCTCTCTCTCTCTCTCTCTCTCTCTCTCTCTCTCTCTCTCTCTCTCTCTCTCTCTTTCTTCTCTCTCTCTCTCTCTCTTCAAAAGATAATATCATATTATGTTCATGATTATGTGTAACCCCCCCCCAACAGAAATGGTCTCTGGTATAAAATCTGAATAAACTTTTCGCATTCGCACTTCCATTTGCAGTCTACTCTATCTCTGTTCTCTGTCTCTCTCATATATATATATATATATATATATATATATATATATATATATATATATATATATATAATATATATATATATATATATATGAGAGAGACAATGTATATATACATATGATGAATCTGCCAGACACAGCCATTCTCATTACAGTGTGCGTCCTGTTTTGCAAAGTTTTCACAGGGAACAGACAACAGACCAAAACTCCAAGGAAAACTAGCCAATAAAACCGGCCGGTAACTACAAATCATCAGCCGTGTTCTTTTAGTCGTCTACCTTACCTATATATACGTATTTCTCTTTCGTAGAACTCTTTTCGATGTAAGCTTATGAGAGGCGCATCAAATGCATCCCCCCCTCCGCTCTTATACTTTTGTGTTCGTTTAAATGAAACTATGCTTTTTTAAAAGCATACATTATACACACTTACAACAGAACAAAAACTTAGCTAAACGCATAATGTTAAGATGTCTGGTTCTCTACGTTAAGAGGAAGAGGTTGAATTTCCTGCCAATTTACTGCTAGAGCGTTGACTATATGCTCACACCAGAAGCAACTGAAAACAGTCCTATACAAGTAGCCAGTTATTGGCAGCAACTCGTTTTGTTTAGATAGCAACATAACTATCAGACTGCCAGAGGCGAGCAGCCATTCTTACCCCAAGTAGTGTCTTCATTGTGTGTGGAACAGAAACCTGGGCAAAACACCGACAGTGCCAAGAACAACGTTACTATCCATGGTTATGTTTTTGGGGGTGTCCACTTTGAATTGCCTCTAGTCACTCAAGTCTTACTAACAGGAAGACCAGGCGCCAACAACAGCTTCTGAGGACTTGATTAGCTTTCACGTTGCTAGGTTTAAGGTTACTTTTCTTTGGTGTAAATCTCCCATTCGAAGAAGTATTCGTTGGTTTCTTTGTTATTTTAGGTTTATTTCTTATTGTCTCAAATGTACTGAACCGCTTCAGTGCAGTTTTTATTAAAAAAAAAAGAGATCATAATAATTTCCCTACTTTACCTTTTTATTATGATGATAATGATTACAGGCAATTTAATTCGAATTATCTATTATATCATGAACATACAAATTCACTTGGATTACAAGCCAAACATAAAAAGCAGTAAACAAGCAAATACCTGTCACAGATAAATTCAGATAATGAAAAAGTAGTTGAAAAGTAGGTTTTTAAATTAATATATGGCTATGCCAAGAAAGTAACTTTTAATGTTGGAACTGAGGACGTATCATGGATTATAAATGTACTCAGAGATCAGAAACGACTAAACACATAACTATACAAAACGGGCCAGTTCTGTGCAGCATTGCTGTTTCTGTAAGGGATCACACCGTCATTAGCCTGTCCCAGGCAATCGCTCTTATCGTGCAAGCAGCTACGTCTGGCAAACCCACAGACGGAAGAGACACCCAGACTCCAGACCGTGTGCATCTCCTACTCACTCATATTTCACTGGCAGGAAGAGAACAGACGCCTACATCAGCTTCTGAGGGCTTAACTAGCATTTCCTTCTCCTAGTGCTTCTGCGAATCTCGCAATAGAAGAGGGATTCCATTACTTCCTTGTCTTTTTATATTTATTATGGTTTTCTAGGTCTGAAGTTTACTGAGTCTCTGTTTCCAATTCTGGTTTGTCTGGTTTATTTTAATATCCCACTCACCCTTAATGATTAAAGGTTAGTTAAAACTATGCATGTGAGAAAGTAATAACATGGGGTGTAGTTTGTTTTACTTCTTCATACAAAGAGTTTGCCTTCATTTCTTATGTTCGGAACTGGAGATATATCAGTGGCTATGTACTAAGCACAAGGACGATTAAACACGTGTATCACCCAAAACTGAACAGTTACTGGCAGTAGCCCAGGATATTTTTTAACGAGATAAAACATCACGATTATTCGATTGCAATGCGCAACTATTAACATACACAGTGTTCCATCTCGTAATAAAAGTAGTATTCGTTCGTGATGGGGGAAAAAATAAGATTCTAATACCTGATTAGAGCTCGTGTGTGTGTGCGTGTGTGCGCGTGCATGCATGTGCGTGCGCGTGCGCGTGTGTGTGCATGCACGCACACATGCGTGTGTGTGAGTGCGTGCACGCGCGCATGCGTGTGTTGTGTGTGTGTGTGTGTTGTGTGTGTGTTTGTGTGTGTTTTGTATGTGTTTGCATGTATGTATGTATGTATGTATGTATGTATGTATGTATGTATGTATGTATGTATGTATGTATGTATGTATGTATGTATATATATATGTATGTATGCGTGTGAATGAGAGAGAGAGAGAGAGAGAGAGAGAGAGAGAGAGAGAGAGGAGAGAGAGAGAGAGAGAGAGAGAGAGAGAGAGAGAGAGAGAGAGAGAGAGAGAGAGAGAGAGAGAGAGACAGACAGACAGACAGACAGACAGACAGACAGACAAGACAGACAGACAGACAGACAGACAGAGACAGAGACAGAGACAGAGACAGAGACAGAAGACAGAGACAGAGACAGAGAGACAGAGAGAGACAGAGAGAGAGAGATGTTGTATTATTCCTATTTCTTCCAACCCAAATGACAGAGAGAGCTAAATCAAAGCTGACGCCACATTTGATCCAGGAACTAAACCATGATCCCCCGTAGAGATGCCGGGGACCTGTCAGAATGAATAGCATCACCTTAGAGGCCACCCATCAGTTTCGGAAGACTATGGAGTTGCGCTCTAGTCTTTAGAGCGCAAAGCCTGGGCAAGTATGTATGGAGGGCAAGCTGTTACCCATGCAGCAGACCCCCCCCCCCTCTCTCACGCCACTGGAATGATCCATTGGGAAAGGCAATGACCGATACGAATGGTTCCAGTACCGTCACAGGAGCCACCAGAACGTTGCCATATACAATAGCATCACCACCTTCAGGAAATTCTGTGCTAGGAATTCCCTCCTCTTCTATTCTCTCTTAGTTTCTGCCTTGATCCTGTACTTCCTGTGCCTTCTTGTCTGCCTTCTCTCTTCTTAGTCCGTTCGCTTACCTTTTATTCCAGAAAGATTTTTAGAAAAGAAAATAGCAGTTCTCTTTCACACCAAAGTCAATACCATGGGCCTGACTTGTCAGACGCTTAACAGCAGTACAACGCATTTTCGCTCATATGAGAGAGACAACAATAGTTCGACAATCCTGAAAATAAGATATGATCAATTTGGCAATTACGACAAACTTTTGGTTAACATTTTGGCACATAAAATTCACTTTAAACTATATTTTTTTCAGCAGTTTTGGAGTTCATAATAAAGTATCGGAATATGTAGTAATAGAGTCCACAATTAACTACCAGAATCAAAGTTATAGTACATACCTTGCTATATTACTAGCAGACAGTGGTTTACGTTTAATCTCTAACACACTTCAAATAGTTAAAGATACATTTACATAATCCTGATATCAGAGCCATAGTCACAATCACATATTTTTCACTTTTCTGATTACATTTGGAATGCAAATAACTTAATTTCATTACTACCAACGGTGATCATCAGTAATTTTCGCGAGTTCCATCGTGGACAAGATCATTAATTATCATAGTTTCCTCTTCTCACAGTCGTCATAAATATTTTCAAGGCTAGTCTTTGATCTCTGTTCAAAAGTTTCATTCTGGTTTCAGGTCTTTCCCCCTCAGTGTTCCACACTACGTTTCACGTGAGTGCTAAAGTGGATGAATTAGTTCCCTAGGTTGAGTTATCTGTCACCCACTAGGGAAATAAATTTGCATACGATGTTATCACGCAAGGAAGCCATGTATTCAATATTATAAGTATCCAGCCTCAGTATGTTAAATGCTGGAAGAATACCGCATTCTTCTGATTAATAAATAACAAAACAAAAACAAAAGTGCCTTGCTGTTTTCTTACCATCCTAGTTGTTTCAAAGCTTATGAATCATGACAGTATACAAATCACACAAGATAGAAAACCAAGTGCTGAATGTATCCATGAACATGTAAGGATGTATACCCCCAAGGTTTATGCAGTCTTCATCTTCGTAAGTGCAGAGCACACATGCATACATAGCGTATGCAATGTGACAACCCACTCAGAGTGCAGCTGTGAACCTAATAACAGAGCAAATTTAGCTGAGTGACAAATCTAGAACACTTTGCTCTCACCATAATCATACAGCAGACTGCAGAACACTCAAGGCTTAACTTGTTACTTACAGCTGCATCCTAGGAGCTCAGACAGACAGCCTTGATGTGCACTTCTATGCACATGGGTATCACCAAGGTAATTGCCTGTATCTCCCCCAGACAGCACATCAGTCTAGGGGTAACTAAGGGAAAGAGGTACCTATAACCACTGGCCACATCATAGACTGGGGGCTTCTTCTGCTGGAAGAATCACTGTCTGGCAGGCAGGCTTGTTGTCTTCTATCAGTCACCTACAGAGGCGCTTTGCCTATAGCGTCACGTATACTTGCTGCAACTTTGGGACACTTAAGTCGAAATCTCTCTCCCTCCTCTCTCTCTATCTCTCTCTCCTCTGTCCTTCCTCTCTCTCGTTCTCTCCTCGTCTCTCTCTCTGTGCACAGCTTACAACTCGATAAAAAATTTGCCTGCTTGCTCTTGTTCTCTCTCTCCTCTCTCTCTCACACACACAACACACAAACGTACGCACACACACCACACTCACACGCACACAATAACACACACACATCTGTGTATCTGTGAGTGTGTCTGTGTAACAGTGCGCATTCCTGCACGCACGTAAGCGCATTCACCCAAGCTGACAGTGTAATACAGGATAAATTTACTAGCTTGTTTACACGCACGCTTTTGACTGCTTTTACAACCAGTATCATAAGTGAGCTAATGAACATCATTTGGGCCATCAACCCGCTCTTGATGTCACGTCTTCCTCTTTAAAGGTCGCGGATAGATCGGGGCATTTATTGCAGGCATCTTTTTGGGATTCATTACCATAAAAGGGTCTGATGGTTCTGCACACAGATTTATGTTACATCTTCTCCTTTCAGTTCATCCTCATATTACTTTTTTTTTCTCTGACTGCTTATTCAAGTTTCTGTTACCTCCACTACCACCATGCATAAGCATCTACAGTGGTAGCAGAAGGAACAACAGAAAAATTAACTAGAATGAAAAATGAGGAACGACGAAAACAAACCAGCAATGACGACAACAACAGCAACAATAACAAGGTTATAATACTTTTTCAGTTCTTTGAACAACAACACAGCAAACAACACACCAAACAACAACACTACATACTATACTACTACTACTACTACTACTACTACTTACTACTACTACTACTACTACTATCTACTACTGCACCTATACTGCACTACTACTACTGTTAAATTGCTACCGCTACTGTTCTGCAGTCCGCTGCTCCTACTGTCGCTCGACTATACTATCTCATACTACTACTATCATCCAGTCATATCCATCCATCATCCATCATCATCATCATCCATCCAGTCTATCGCAACCATTATATATGCTGGTTTCTTTAGCTATGTTGTACCAGATTATTTTTGTCAATTTTCTGTTTTCTCAGGTTCAGTGGTAATGATAATGTGCTTTTTCAACATACGTAATTCATCCACACTTTTAGTTGTTGTTATTACTGCTGCATTACTTATCATGCCACCCAAAGTAAGTACTGTGGTTAACTGATTCATTTTACCTTGAATCACTTGTGAGACTGAAATTCACGGAACGTGAAGTTTAGGTCAATGACTCCTTTCCAGCGCCCCACCACGTAACAGCTGGTCTCTGACTTCAGAGGATTTCTTGTTCCTTTTTCAAAGGAGAATGAAGATTGCCATGCTAAGAGTCTGTCATGGCTCAAGACAATCTCAACTAAACACGTCACAACATAACATTTCAGTGCAACTTACCTATCACTGATAAAACTTCTGGCTGGGGCCGAAATTGTACTTGTTTTAAATCATTTTCCGACTGACTCAAACTTTGCTTCTTCCATGCTAGAATCTTTGTTAATCATGAATGTAAGCAAAGTACGTATACGTAAGCCGACCTACTTTAACACGCATGTTATGGCTTGAAATTATTGAGATTATTTTCCTATCATGACAAGGTCTTAGCATAACAATATAGTGTTCTTCAATAATGTAGGAAAAAAATATTTTCAAGTCGGAATATGGCTGTCTATATGGTATAGCATTTGAAAACTTCCGTGCATGCAAACCTGTCATTAAAGGTGTACTCAGCAATATCTCCCAATGATTTTTAGTGAATTGAGTGAGGCAGCGTGCGTGTTCTAGGTAACCCCTAAAGTGCGTAAATTAGGGAATGCAATAAAAACGACAGCAGTAGCTGCAACAGCAGCAACAAGAACAACAACAGCGAGAAGAACACAACAGCAACACCTACAAAAGCAGCAACAGCAGCAGCAGCAGCAACAACAAGAACAACAAAACAACAACAATAACGAGGAGAATCCCACCAGTAACGAAAGAATTAAAACAGCAGCAGCTAGCCAGCAGCAGCAGCACAGCAGCAGCCAGCAGCAGCAACAGCAGCAGCAGCAGCAGCCGCAAAACAACAACAACAACAACAATAACAAACAAAAACATCATCAACAACAACAACAACAACAACAGCAAACAACAACAACAGGAACAAAACTTTGAATCAAGCTTTCAGATTCTTTTTAAATCACCGTACCATAAACGACAGACACGTCAGTGCAGTTCAACAATGCCCTAAATCCATCTTACCTTTAGAAAAAGCTCGCCCCTTCAGGCAGCAGGCAGGCAGAGGCTTAGCAGGCTCAGCCTCTCTTAATCAGGGAGAGATTTCCGCTGTCGAGGGATGAAGCAGGAAAGGCCAGGCCAAAATAAAAAGATGGAAGGAAGACTTTCTCAGCAGGCGGCACACTTTGATGCAATTCCACTTCACCCGGGGCAAGAACACTTGGTAGTAAACAGAAAAAAGCAGTCGGAGGAGGAGGAGCAGGAATTGTTGAAGATCATCTAATTCCCTGCAACAGACGGCAAAAGTTTGAAGTTAACGAGACGTGCTCCTTGTTTTTTTCGTTGTTGTTGTCGTTGATGTTGTTGTTTATGGTTTTTTTTTTCTTTTTGTGTGTCGATGTCTCTGAGCTTTTTTTTGTGATTTTTCTTTCTTTTCGTATTTCTGTCTTTTGTCTTTTTTATTGGTTTTTTTTTTTTAGCTCCGGGTTTTGTGTCTCTGGCACTGTTTCTTGTCTCTGACCCTGTTTCTGTCTCATATTCTGGATGTGTCTATCTGTCTCTCCTCCCCCTCTTGCGTCTCCGTCTCTGTTTCTCCCTTCTTTACTTTCTCTGTATCTCCGTCTCTGTCTCTCTGTCTCCCTGTATCTCTGTCTCTGTCTGCTTCTGTCTCCCTCTCTACCCCTTCTCTCTCTCCTCTCTCTCTCTCTGTTTCTGTCTCTCTGTCTACGTCTACGTCTCTCTGTCTGTATATCTGTTTCTTTCTCTGTCTATGTATCTCTAGCTCTCTCTTGTCTCTGTACCTACCCCCCCCTTCTCTCTCTCCTCACACACACACACACACCATACAACCAAGATGTTAACTCGAGCACATACCAGTCTACAATTCATTTCATAGCGAATGGCATCAATATGTTGCTGGCCTACAGAAATAGACAGGCGGACTGTCAAAATGGTGACATGTGTTCACAGGGTGTCTCATTTGTTTCATGACCCTTCTCTCTATATCCCCCCCCCCTTCTTCCCCCTGCAACACCCTTTCATCATACACGGGGTTATCTTGGTTTAGATACAGAAATGATTTTGATAAGCAGTTCGAATGTTAAGCAGACGTCAACTTTTATTATGCTGATTTTGTATTATGCATTATTAATTTTCAGCTAGTGTCATTGTCTTTTTGTTTATTGTATGGCTATCTTTTGTGTTTTATGTTACTAGTAACACAACACACGCACACAAACACACACACACACACAAACACATATACACACGCCACACACAGATACACACACACACTCACGTACGCACGCACGCACACACGCACGCACGCGCACACACACACACACACACACTTGCACGCACGCACGCACGCACGTTTGCACGCACGCACACACACTTACACACACATACACTGACACACAATGTAAATATAAATACATATATAGAAATACATACATACAATATATGTATATGTATATAATTATATATTATGTATAATATATACATATATATATATACATATATATATATACATATATGCATACATATATAATAGATACATGTACATACAAAGGACATGTTCACTCCAGGAAAAAATTGTATGCTGTATGTGATAGAGATAAAAAAACAAAAAAGTGGCACGCAAATTAGAGCCTTTTTCTAATCATGTTTGAATATAGAGCAAAAAAACCCCAACAACAACAGAAAAGGGATTAAAACTAAACTGCGATGACAGCGAAACAAAAGCAAAATAAAAATGGCAAACACATAAAACACAAAAAGCAGACAGGAAAAGCAAGATAAAAAGAAGAATTTATATATAAAAAAAGGGAAATATTGGCATCAGAAGGAAAGAAAAATAGACAGAAAAACAAAAAAAAAACCAGGAAGGAAAACAGTATTGAAAACATAAAAAGAAAGGAAGAAAAGATCACACACACACACTCATACACACACACACACACACACACACACACACACACACACACACACACACACGCACTCTCTCTCTCTCACACACGCACACACATACACACATATACACACGCACACACACACACACACACACACACACACACGCACTCTCTCTCTCACACACGCACACACATACACACATACACACACGCACACACATACACACATACACAGAAACACGCACGCACGTACACACTCACGCACGAACGCACGCACGAACGCACACACACACACACACACACACAGCACCACACACACACACACACACACACACACACCACACACACACACACACACACACACAGCACACACACACACAGAGTCTACTTTATCAGTTTTCAAAGGACTAGGGATCTACAATCTATTCTCTCTGACATAAATGCCTGCTATGACTTCCTATAGTAAATAAACATAGGCAAAAAAAGGAAGATTAGGAGAACATTATCTTTACTACTATTTCCGAGGCCGGGCAGTAGCATGTTGAATACAGTAGTAAAACGAGTGTATCTATATAATTATTGTCTCCAGTAGAAATATACCCATCTTTTCGTCTTTCTTGTTCTTTTTCTGTTTACAAGCGCCAAGGAATAACAGATAGATATGACTTTGTGAGGCTATTACAACAGCGATTAGCTTGCCGATAGCGATTAAGATGTCTAGTTTGGATAATAATTACTGTTTTTTGTTAAGGAGGAAATTCAGCCTGCCTTTTACCTCAAACAGGAGAACAAAAAGGAAAATTGAAAGGAAAAAAGAAAGAAAAAGACAGAAAAGGAGGAAAGAAAGGAGGAGCGACAAAAAAGAGACAAAAAAGAGAAAAAAAAATCAGAAAAATCGGGCCATAACTTTGCTCTACACGCTCAAAGGCAGTAAATTGCCTCTTAGCTGGCTGGTTATGTGTAAAATAGTACAGCCGCCAAGGTTTTAGTTCTGACATGAAGAGTGACAGCAAGTCGGTTTGCATATGCATACTTACTACCATAGTGAACAACATTAGCGTGGGAAACAATAAATCTGTGCCCCATGGGAGACATGGTAAACACTAAAGTTTTGCAACACTTCTAGAACTAGGCAATTTGGACACTTTTGGTTTATCATTATATGTTTATCACGTATTTTGCTTCCCCTAGCCACCCGGATTCACCCCCTCCTTTTTATATTCTGTACAAGTAATTTATTTTCACCTTTTCTATCCCTCTGTTTGTTTCTGCGTTGTTCCTTTTGTTTCTTTGAGTCACCTCGTTCTTTATTTTCTGCCTTCTTGAGCCATTCTCTTGCCAATGTTCCCCAGAAAGACTTAAAAGATAACATATTCCTCCAACACCAAAGTCAGATGCACAGGGCCTGACTCGTCACATGCTTAGTGGCAATGCAACGTATTTTCGCTCATATGACAGACAATAGTTGCTGTCTGAGCGTTTGACAAAAAAGAAAATGCCTTCGTTGTCAGTGAGGCTATGCACCATATGAAATGAAATAAACATTTAATAAAATGAGCGTGTCACAACAACGGCAGAGCCATAAACTGTTCATTTTATTTTATGTTCATGTATTTAGTTTACGCTTGCCTGTGTAATGGTTTCGCTGTAAGAGAAGGAGGAGGTTACGGGGGGAGGGAGGAGGATGGTATGTAGGGAGGGGTGTTATGAGTGAGGAGGGGGAGAGTTGAGGGTGATAGGACATGGAGGGGAGAGATTGAGGGTAGGGGAACAGATTAGGAGAAGAAAAATTTAGCACATAGCAAAGATTAATAATGTTTCAGTAGAGTGGAAGAGGGGAAGGGAGGAGGAGGGGGAGAGGAGAGAGGAGGATGATGAGAGGAGGAGAGGGAGAGAGAGAGGAAGGAGAGAGAGAGTGAGAGAGAGGAGAGGAGAGAGGTGGAGAGAGAGAGAGGAGGAGAGAAAAGGGGGTTTAGGGGAGGGGGTTTAGGAGGGATTAGTAGGTGGGGGTAGGTGTAGGGAAGGGGGAGGAGGTTTCAGGGGAGGAGTGGTGGGGTAGGTGAGGGATTGGGAGGAGGTTTGGGGGGGGGGTAGTGTAGGAAGGGAGAGGTTTGGGAAGGAGGATGGTGGGGGTAGGTGGAGGGAAGGGGGAGGAGGTTTAGGGGGAGGAGATGGTGGGGGAGGAGTGGGAGGAGGGGGGGGTAGGGAGGAAGGGAGGATGGTGGGGGTGGGAGGGAAGGGGGGGAGGTTTAGGGGGAGAGATGGTGGGGGTAGGTGAGGGAGGGGAGGAGGTTTAGGGGGAGGAGATGGTGGGGTAGGTGGAGGGAGGGGGAGGAGGTTTAGAGGGGGGGAGATGGTGGTAGGGAAGGGGGGTAGGGGGAGAGGATGGGGGGGTGTTAGGGAAGGGGGAGGGGTTTAGGGGGGGGATGGTGGGGGTGGGAGAGGGAGGGGAGGGGTTTGGGGGAGAGATGGTGGGGGTAGGTTAGGAAGGGGGAGGGGTTTAGGGAGAGATGGTGGGTGGTGAGGAAGGGAGGAGGTTTGGGGGAGGAGATGGTGGGGGTAGGTGGAGGGAGGGGGAGGAGTTTAGGGGAGGTTGGGGGGTGGTGGGGTAGGGGGAGGAATATGGGGGGGTAGTGAGGGAAGGGGGAGGGTGTGGGGGAGGAGGTTTGGGGGGTGGGGGGTAGGTTGGGGAGGTGGGGAGGGGAGGGGGGGAGGTTTAGGGGAGAGGGGGAGGTGGGGAGGTTAGGGGGAGGAGATGGTGGGGGAGGAGGTTGGGGGAGGGATGGTGGGGGAGGTGTAGGAAGGGGGAGGAGTATGGTGGGGGTAGGTGTAGGGAAGGGGGGGAGGTTTAGGGGGAAGAGTATGGTGGGGTAGGTGTGGGAAGGGAGAGGAGGTTTAGGGGGAGGAGGATGGTGGGGGTAGGTTGTAGAGGGAGGAGGGGGGAGGAGGTTTGGGGGGGATATGTGGGGGTAGGTGTAGGAGGGGGAGGTTTAGGGGGAGGAGAGGTGGGGGTGGTGTAGGGAAGGGGAGGAGGTTTAGGGGAGGAGTATGGTGGGGGTAGGTGTGTAGGAGAGAGGGGGGAGGAGGTTTAGGGGGGGAGGAGTTTGGAGTATGGTGGGGGTAGGTGTAGAGAAGGGGGAGGAGGTTTAGGGGAGGAGTATGGTGGGGGTAGGTGTAGGAAGGGGGAGGAGGTTTAGGGGAGGAGTATGGTGGGGGTAGGTGTAGGGAAGGGGGGGAGGTTTAGGGGAAGAGGATGGTGGGGGTAGGGTTGTAGGGAAGGGGGAGGAGGTTTAGGGGGTAGGAGGTGGTGGGGGTAGGTGTATAGGGAAGGGGAGGAGGATGTTGGGGGTAGGAGGTTTGGGGGGGGAAGAATGATGATGATGGGGGTAGGTGTAGGGAAGGGGGAGGGTTTAGGGGGAGGAGGAAGGTGGGGGATGGGTGTAGTAGGGAAGGGGGAGGAGGTTTAGGGGGAGGAGTATGGTGGGGGTAGGTGTAGTAGGGAAGGGGGAGGAGGTTTAGGGGGAAGGAGTATGGTGGGGGTAGGTGTAGGAAGGGGGAGGAGGTTTAGGGGGAGGAGTATGGTGGGGGTAGGTGTAGAGAAGGGGGAGGAGGTTTAGGGGGAGGAGTATGGTGGGGGTAGGTGTAGAGAAGGGGGAGGAGGTTTAGGGGGAGGAGTTGGTGGGGGTAGGTGTAGGGAAGGGGGAGGAGGTTTAGGGGGAGGAGTATGTGGGGGTAGGTGTAGGGAGGGGGAAGAGGTTTAGGGGGGGGACATGGTGGGGGTAGGTGTAGGAAGGGGGAGGGTTTGGGGGAGGGTTTCAGGGGGAGGAGTATGGTGGGGGTAGGTGTAGGGAAGGGGGAGGGGGTTAGGGAGAGTATTGGGGGTAGGTTGGGTGGGAGGGGTAGGTGTAGGGGAAGGAGGTTTGGGGGGTTGAGGATGGTGCGGGTAGGTGTAGGGAAGGGGGAGGAGGTTTGGTGGGAGGAGGTTTGGGGGGGGGGAGGATGGTGGGGGGAGGTGTAGGGAAGGGGGAGGAGGATGTTGGGGGTAGGAGGTTGGCGGGGGTAGGTGTAGGGAAGGGGGAGGAGGTTTGGGGGGGAGGATGATGATGATGGGGGTAGGGGGAGAGGTTTAGGGCGAGAAGTATGGTGGGGGTATTTTTTGTTTTGCAATTCTTGTTCTTCCTCGCAATTCTTCTTCGCAATTCTTCATCGCAATATTTCTTCGCAATTTTTGTCCTTATTTCTTCTTCGCATATAGTCGCAATTGTTCTTTTTCTTCCTTGCAATTCCTCTCCTTCTTTGCAATTCTTCATCTTTGCAATTCTTCTTTTTTCTTCTTTGCAATTTTTCCCCTTTTTTGCAAATCTTTTTCTTCTCTGCAATTTTTCCTCTTCGCCTTTGCAGTTCTTTCTCTTTTTCTTTGCAATTCCTCTTTGCAATTGTTATTCACTATAAATATTGTTCTTCTTCGCAATTCTTCTTTGCAATATTCACAAATTTTTCCTCTTTACCATTCTACTACTTCTTCGCAAGTCTTCCTCTTTGCAATTCTTCTTCTCTGTCTTTACAGGCTCCGAGCAAGAACGTGTCAGTGGCACCTGTTTCGTGATGATGTTAAGACGATGATTTAGCTGCATGATCACATCTGAGGTGATACCTCTTTGTCTCTCTTTTTCTGTGTTTGTATCTGTCTGTGTGGCTGTCTGTGTGTCTGTCTCTTTTTCTCGCTGACTCTCTCTCTCTCTCTCTCTCTTCTGTCTGTCTGTCTGTCTGTCTGTCTGTCTGTCTGTCTCTCTGTCTCTTTTTCTCGCTGACTCTCTCTCTCTCTCTCTCTCTCTTCTGTCTGTCTGTCTGTCTGTCTGTCTGTCTGTCTGTCTGTCTGTCTGTCTGTCTCTCTCTCTCTCTCTCTCTCTCTCTCTCTCTCTCTCTCTCTCTCTCTTCTCTCCCTCTATATCTCTGTGTATGTCCCTCTGTCTCTGCCTTTCTCTCTTTCGCTCTCTGTTTTTCTCTCTCTCCCTCCCTCCCTCCATCTCTCTCTCACCATTCCTCCCCCCTCCTCTCTCTCTCTCTCTCTCTCTCTCTCTCTCTCTCTCTCTTCTCTCTCTCTCTCTCTCTCTCTCTCTCTCTCTCTCTCGATTTTTTTGGGTGTAAACTTGTAGTTAATTATGTTTTTAAGAAAGCTGAATAACTATGTTAGTCATGATTACAATAGGATCATGAACATAATTTTATGACTATTATCATAAGATTGATTTAGGTATTATAGTATGTGTTTAAACATGTGCCTTATAGTGCATAGATTACTCTTATGTTTCGTTATACGATTTTATTTAGAATTCAAGGCATGTGATTATTTCCATTAGATTCAAGTTATAAATGACATGCACGAGATTTAGAATTCAAGGCATATGATTATTTCCCTTAGATTCAAGTTATTGATGACATGCATGAGAGCCCGAGAAATGTGTGTGTGTGTGTGTGTGTGTGTGTGTGTGTGTGTGTGTGTGTGTGTGTGTGTGTGTGTGTGTGTGTGTGTGTGTGTGTGTGTGTGTTGTTTGATGTGTGTGTGTGAGTGTGTGTGTGTGTGTGTGTGTGTGTGTGTGTGTGTGTGTGTGTGTGTGTGTGTGTGTGTGTGTGTGTGTGTGTGTGTGTGAATCACTACCAATTTATCAAAATGCTATATTTTCTATGACTTATTTTGTTGATAGATGGTGGTGGATTGATGTTTTCAGTCATTTACCTCATCAAATTCTCAAGTTTCCTCTTTTTTTCTCTCTTTTTCTTTTCTTCCATATCAAAATCACTATTGAGTCTACTTCTTTCGTTTCTGAATGTGTGCCTTTTTATATCATTACCTTATTATTGTATCTCTGTCCTATTTGCAGCATGCTGTTTGATACTTGGAATGGTTTATTGCTCTTGTTCTTGGTATTTCGATCATTATTATTGCTGTTGTGCAGTTAGAGATATATTTTTATCTTGATGTTATCCTGAAAAGGGCGGGGACTGGATGTAAAAAAGCACACGAGTGCTTATCTATTATCCTCGAATAAAAGAATTTGCCTTACCTTGCCTTGCCTTGCCTTGCCTTGTCCTTCTCTCTCTCTCTCTCTCTCTCTCTCTCTCTCTCTCTCTCTCTCCTCTTCTCTCTCTCTCTCTCTCTCTCTCTCTCTCTCTCTCTCTCTCTCTCTCTCTCTCTCTCTCTCTCTCTCTCCTTTCTCTCCGTCTGTCTGTACGTCTCGCCCCCTCACCTTTCTTTCTGTTTATCTCCTTCTCCCCCTCCTCTCTCCCTCTCCCTCTCCCACTCTCTCTCTCATTCTCTGTATTATTTTCTCAATGCCATTGACTTTGCCATTGCCACTGACTGATTATTGCCGCTGGCTTGCCACTGACATACACATAATAAAAGACAAGTCAACAAAGGCATTCAAATACACGAGGAAAACATAGACTAGGTAGCAATTGAAAAAATCAATTCTTAGTTTGAATTTATAAAGAAACGGTAGCCAGTGTTACTTCTGAGTCTTATCAAACAGTGTAGGGAAAGAATACAATCTCAGCAGGCAAAGTTGAAATAGTTATGTCGAGTCCAATCAAAAGTACCTTAACCATCCCACTGTGGGCAATAACAAGACTGTCAGACACATAATTGATAAGGATCATTATATCAGTTTCTATTTGAAAATACAATGGATATTAATGCTTCAGCTGGAAAGGCGCAGCTTTGAGTCTCTTAAAAATCGTAGGGTTTTTGAGCGCTGGATAGACTCACAGTTGCTTTGGGCTTGTTGGGAAGACTGGAATAATGCAGTAGAGGATGCCATTCTAAACTAGTGCACAATGTACTTAAACCATTCTACCGGTATCTGTATCTCTCAGAGTTTGCTCACACCTGGATACAGTACGATAAGAAGCATAGAGCATACCACTTGCCCCCCCCCCCCCCCCCCCAAATGAAATCCCTCATGGGGTTATTGGGACCTGTCAATATAAACAGCATCCAACTTTCTAAAAATTCTGTGCAAGGATTTGCCTTTTTTCTCTTCCTTTTTTCTGATTTATTTCTTTTCATCCTGTGACCTCCTTCCTGACCCATTTTCCTGCTTTTTTCTTCCCAGAAAGCTTTAGAATATAACACATCTCTCCCATGCCAAAATCTGATTCACTAGGCGTAACTTGTCAGACGCTTAACGTCAGTGCAACGCATTTTCGCTCCTATGACAGAGAAATAATGTATAGTTGCTGTCTGAACGTTCGAAGACGAAAAAGTAGAGAGGATTGAAAGCTGGTGATCCTCCGCGACTTTATTGTTGCATCATTCTCACAACAACTGACCATCATTTAGCGAAAGAAACTTGTTATCAATTTAGTGGTTTCTCTTGTTCTGGACTCAGGCTTATTTCCCGTGCACTTAGTAATTATGTTCATGTGGTGACTTAGTTTTAAATCCTTCAGAGCCTAAGGCTCCAGAGAGATAGCTGTTGGAGGGGTGTTTTAGAGGTCAGTCTCTCAGTTGTCTTCATTCCTGGCTCCTTAGCTAAGCTAGGAGTGTTGCAGTAAGGTGCTTAATGAATGGTGTCTTGTGTATTTCAGCTAATAAAAGACACCACTGAAGACAATCACAGTGACCAAGCAATAGTGCAGGACCCTTCTGGTTGGGAAACTTCACGGTGGCCTGATATTAATAAGTTCCCCGAGGACTTCGACCCATGAAGATACAAAGATGAGGATGAGGATGGGGGTATGAGAACTCTATATTACATGCCTACGTTTGGTTTGGGTAGAAAAAAATGGCACAAGCAACATTCAATATCAGGAAGTCTGTAGAAGACGAGACAGCATTTTTATTCCTAAAAAAAATTAAATAATTTTTGTTTGACAGATTGTTTTTTGCTAATCTTGCTTATACTTGCTCAATATAGTGGGTGGAAATTGTTTAAAGGCGATTTTTGTTTTAGACAGCTTCGCACTCATAAACCGAAATAAATAAATAAAAAGTTGAAAGGTGCACTTCAGAGGAAACATACCAACATGTAACAAAGGGAGAACAAAAAATAACAACCTGAAAACAAAACCTAGATTCTGGAGTGGACCGGATGTATGTCAGAACCGCTTCAAAGGTTATGGTGGCTGGATCCATTTTTGAAAAAAAAAAACAGAAGAAAGAAACCGGTTCAGGTTTTACAATCCACGGCACGTAAAGTTAAAAGCTTACACTATTTTGGGTCCGAAAATCAATCTTTGCTTCTGAACATGCTGTTCCCTTAAAAGCTTTAGGCTATTGCGTTAAAAGAAACTTCCTTCAAAGGAGCCTTTTTTTTTTCTTGATTCAAGACACGTTTTGCATGTACCAAAGCAGACGTCACTTTTAATATTGAAAGAAAGCAGTTAAGTTATGTTACGCATCATATTCTCCAGAAACTATGATTCTCCTTTACCAAGAAGTTGTTTAGAAATTAAACCAAACAATTGCCAGCAAGTGGCCTTAACGAACTAGGATTCAATGTGTGGTAAATTTACGATCCGGTTTTTTCATGCTTTGTCCTCTTTTCTGGAAATGATATTATTCAGCATATAAGTCCATACCCAACAGAATAATGCTAAAACAAAAACAACAACAACAACAACAACACATACACACACACACACAAACATACACACCCACTCATTCACACACTCAACTATACCCTCCTATCCACCTCTCCCCGACCCTCACCCCCCACAAACACACGCGTCAATACCACATAAATCGTCCAGAATGCCTTCCGGACTAAATATAAAACCCAGAACCTCTTGAGGGTCCAAACCACGGGATGCGCCATTGAAAAACAGAAGATACACAAATCTTTACCACAGATCTATAAACCCTAAGCATTTTCTTGACCTGAAAGAAAATGGGCCAACAAACTAAAAAAAACAAAAAAAAACAAATTAAAATCATTAAAAATTGAAAAGACAATGATGGTAACTGGTAAAATAAAAGAAAAGAAAAACAGAAAAAAACTAGCAAACAAGACAAGGGAGGAGAAAGAAGAATGGCTCTCATTAAAACTATACAATAAAGAAGTAGGCTAGAAACCAATGTAAATGTTTCCAACCGGAATCCTCCCCTTTATTGCCGGATGTTGAACGTTTACAATAACACAAAGAAACCACACAACTAAAGGCAGAAAGAGAATAAGGGAATGTAGAATGTTTGGATAAGGACGACTATTTTGCAATATTCTTTTTTTTAGCTTTGGAGAATGAATGGGGCAGGACAGGAGGCGAAATATTGATTAAAAAAAAAAATGCCTGTTAGTTTTATCAGATGTTGTATTGTTAAAATAAAAGCATTGTTATTTTGATTGTCTGGCAGCCTTAATAGTTGTTATTGGTTTTTTTCTGTTTTTTATTTTCTTGGCCTGTTTATTGATGCTTTTATCTAATGATCTTTTCTATAGGTCTCTCTGTCTGTCTGTCTGTCTCTGTCTGTCTGTATGTCTCTCTTTCTCTCTGTGCATGAAAGTACACACACACTGACACACACACAAACTCACCACTCACTCACTCACTCACTCACATTCAACACAGCCCAAAGAGCTGATAAATCTTTAGAACAAAACAAAAACAAAAAACCCCAGGAAACATAAAACACGCAAGCACTTGACTGAAGTCCACGTCACCATAGGGAGTGCAATTAAAAAGAGACGAACCATCAATCTTTACTGCTAGTCTACAATTCACTAAGCACTTAAGTCTCTGAACTTGAAAGACAATGGGTTTAAAAGCAGACTGTGAAGCATAAAAGGAGAGAAGAAAAATGGGATGGAGTGGGGGGCAATTAAAAACAACCCAAACAACAACAACAACAACAAAAAGACCAGACAATGGGGAAGAAAAGAATGGTTGCTGGTAAACACTCCACAACAAAATGTGCAGGCCAGCAACCTGTTTAAATGTTAAACCAATTCATGGTAGACTGGATTTTATATTCTGGTCTTGAACCTTCAGAAACTGCAATCATATACACTAAAGTGGGAGGGGCTGGAGATGTTGTTACTTAAACCTTCAGAAACTACAGTCATATAAACTGAACTGGGAGGGGCTGTATGTGTTGTTAACTAAGCCTTCAGAAACTACATATACACAGAACTGAGAGGGGCTGGAGATATTGCCACTTAAACCCTCAGAAACTAAAGTCATATAAAGTGAAGTGGGAGGGGCTGTTGATGTTCTGACTTAAGCCTTCAGAAACTACATATACACTGACCTGGGAGGGGCTGTTGACATTGCCACTTAAACCCTCAGAAACTAGTCATATACACTGAAGTGGGAGGGGCTGGAGATATTGTTACTTAATCCCCCAGAAACTACAGTCATATGATTTGAAGTTGCAGGGGCTGGAGATGTCTTTCCTTAAACCTTCAGAAACTACAGTCATATATTCTGAAGTGGGAGGGACTGGGGATGTTGTTACTTAAACCTTCAGAACATACATATAAGCTGAACTGGGAGGGGCTGTATGTGTTCATTCAGAAACTACATAATTATGAACTGAAGTGGGAAGGGCTGGAGATGTTGTTACTAAAGACTGTTATTGACAGCCCTTGTTTTCTCTTTTCAAGGGTAGAGGATAAAAGAGAGAGAGAGAGAGAGAGAGGAGAGAGAGAGAGAGAGAGAGAGAGAGAGAGAGAGGAGAGAGAGAGAGAGAGAGAGAGAGAGAGAGAGAGAGAGAGAGAGTGTGTGTGTGGGGGTGATAAAGAAAAACCGAGCAAAAAAAGGGGATGTCTCTTTTTTAGACAGATTAAGCCTGCATGATTTATATTTGTCATGTAGGGTGTCTGGTAGCCATGTGCTAGTTGTATTACTACCCTATCTGTTTCTGCTTTCTTTTCTAAATGTCTTTACCTGTCTCTCTATATATTTGTGCTTCTCTCTCTCTCTCTGTCTCTGTCTTTCTCTCTCTCTCTCTCTCTTTCTCTCGCTGTCTGTCTGTCTTTATATCTGCTTGACTGTGTGTGTCCGTATCTGTCTGTGCCCGTCTGTCTGTCTGTCCGTCTGTCTGTCTATCTGTGTCTCTCTCTGGCTGTCTATTTCTCTATCTGTATTTCTATCTGTCTCTGTGTCTCTGTTTCTCTGTCTGTCTGTCTGTCTGTCTGTCTGTCTCTGTCTCTGTCTCTGTCTGTCTCTGTCTCTGTCTGTCTGTCTCTGTCTGTCTCTGTCTGTCTCTGTCTGTCTGTCTCTGTCTCTGTCTGTCTGTCTGTCTGTCTGTCTGTCTGTCTGTCTCTCTCTCTCTCTCTCTCTCTCTCTCTCTCTCTCTCTCTCTCTTTGCTCTTCCTTTTCCGCTATCATTAAAGGTAAAGGTATCCCATAACCTGTGTGGTCGTAGGGGGGCGAGGCGTCAGAGACCTCAGCTATTCTAAGGACCAGCATGTTGAGGATGGTGCCCATCTCCTCTCCCTCGCTGCTTTACTTTCCCTGACCCTAAAGAGGGCAGGCAGGTACCCATTTACAGCTGGGTGAACTGGGGGAACTGTAGCCAAGGCTCGCAAACGGTCACCCATCCAACTGGCAACCCCGCTCGACGCTGCTTAACATTTGCTGGGGAAAAGCGAGCGCTCTGACCGCTGAGCTATCCCGACCCTCATCTATCGTTATCTCTTTTAAATCTGATTTTCTTTCAGTCAGTTAATTTTCCTTGTTTATTTTCTTTGAATGATTGCTGCAGTATCAAATCTTGTGATGACTTGTTTCACATTATCAAAGCCATGTTAGGCTATTAGCATGAAGGCAAAGAAACCTCCATGGAGTCGTTATCTGTTGGCATATTGTAAAGAAATATTGCAAACAAAGAAGAGTTGCAAAGATGAAGAATCCGAAGAAGAAGAATCCGAAGAAAAAAAATCGAAGAATTTGAAGATTTCGAAGAATTCAAAGAATTCGAAGAAGAAGAAGAAGAAGAAGAAGAAGAAGAAGAAGAAGAAGAAGAAGAAGAAGACAACGATGATAAAATTATGACAATAGCTGCTAAACTTGTAGATAATCCTTATTGCCACCTACCTCTCCCCACCTCTGTGTGTGTGTGTGTGTGTGTGTGTGTGTGTGTGTGTGTGTGTGTGTGTGTGTGTGTGTGAGTGTGAGTGTGAGTGTGTTTGTGAGTGTGTTCGTGAGTGTGTGAGTGTGTGTGTTTGTGTTTTTTGTATTTTGTGTGTGTATGCGTGTGCGTGCGTGCACGTGTGTGTGTAAGTGCATGTGTGTGCGTGTATGTGTGTGTGTGTGTGGCGTGTGTGTATATGTGTATAATAATGTGTCCACGCGCGTTTATGTGTGTGTGTGTATGTGTGATATTGTCTAACTACATTGTTGGTGCTGCTGAATACTCAGCAAGCTTCACGTGTTACTCAAGGGATCACGCAGGATGAAATCCCGGGTCTGAAAAAGTAGTAGTAGTAGTAGTAGTAGTAGTAGTAGTAGTAGTAGTAGTAGTAGTAGTAGTAGTAGTAGTAGTAGTAGTAGTAGTAGTTGGTACCCATCAGTCTCGGAAGACTATGGAGTTGCGCTATAGTCTTTAGAGCGCAAAGCCTGGGCATGTATGCATGGAGGGCAAGCTGTTATCCATGCAGCAGACCCCCCTCTCCACGGCACTGGACATTGGAAAGGCAATGACCGATATGAATGGTTCCAGTACCGTCGCAGGAGCCACCAGAACGTTGCCATATACCTACTACAGCCCCGAGCCGCTCTGGAACTCCAACTCCCCGATTTTTCCTCAGGGATAGTGTCTAAACACGACACCTGTGTGCATGCTGGTTTGTTATACTTTTGTCATCCGTTCCTACCGGCACACGATGGCCTGCTCTTCCGAAAGGCGGAACGGGATTTTAACGTGTGCGCAAGATGTTCTGCGTGCATTCGCACCGGGGGCCTCGGTTTCGAGTCTCATCTCATCTCATTCGGGTCTGAAAAAGATGTTTTGTATATAGCTATTTTCAAATAGCGGGCAATATAGACAGCCATTCTGTGACTTCAAACGATTTTGTTTTTGTCCTTTAATACGCAGTAGGTGTTGTTATGTTAAGAGCTTGTCAGGAATGAAGGCAATCTAAGCATAACATTTCAAAAGGTGAACAACTATTTGAAGAGGCTTTGTCCCCCCCCCTCCTTTTATTTTTGCTTCCGTCACTAACTGAAAGCATTTTTTTTTTTTTTTGCTGGGTGATGCTGAATATGTGAAAGATAAACGCAGAAAAACAGTCAGAAAAGAAGAATTGCGAGGAAGAAGAATTGCGAAGAAGAATTATGAAGAAGAAGAAGAAGAAGAAGAAGAAGAAGAAGAAGAAGAAGAAGAAGAAGAAGAAGAAGAAGAAGAAGAAGAGACGAATTATGAAGAGGAGAGAGAGAGAGAGAGAGAGAGAGAGAGAGAGAGAGAGAGAGAGAGAGAGAGAGAGAGAGAGAGAGAGAGGAGAGAGAGAGAGAGGAGGAGAGAGAGAGAGAGAGGAGAGAGAGAGAGAGAGAGAGAGAGAGAGGAGAGAGAGAGAGAAAGAGAGATTGATTGATTGATTGATTGATTGATTCTTTTATATCGAGGATAATGGAATAAGCATTCTTGTGCTTTTTTTACATCCAGGCCCCGTGTGTATGCAGTTTTGTAAATGTCATCTGTTTCCACCGGCACACGATGGCCTACTCTTACGAAAAGCGGAACAGGATTTAACGTGTGCGCAAGATGTTCTGCGTGCCTGTCTGACAGGGACAGACAGGCAGACAGACGTACAGAGAGGATGAGTGGAGAGAGATCAACATGTCTTCTTCAAAAGTACAATATATATACATTTTTTTTTTGGGGGGGGTACTACTCTGACACGCGTTAAGTGTGGCCTGTCACAATGATGTATCACTACAATGATTATTATGTAAAGAGATAACTCGTTTAGGGCAGACAAGACTTCTACAGTCCAGGAGGCAAGTAAGGAGATTGATTACCTGGCACTACTTATTCTATAACCAAAACCTTGATATTATTATTATTATTAATCAGCAGAGCCCCGACATCAGGCAGTAGCACATCCCCTCATGGCTAAGGTGGATGGTTAGTTAGCACAGTCTTTTGAGCAGCATCTGTGTGGTTCACGTAACGTTTAACTAGGCATGACAGAAACTGAGCTCCTTGCCAGAAACATAACGTATGGTCTGTTGCATAGGTTGGCTGCATTAATTGGAACTAGTCCTGAGAAAGACAGAAAGAAAGATAGAAAGAAAGAGAGATGCAGAGAAAGAGAGGGAGGGAGGGAGAGATGCATAGAGAGAGATGCACAGAGAGAGAGAAGAGAGAAGAGAGAGAGAAAGAAGAGAGAGAGAGAGACAGAGACAGAGAGAGAGTAAGGGGAGAGACAGAGACTGACAGAGACAGACTGAGACAGAAATAAAGACAGAAGCAGAAACAGAGACAGACAGAAAGACAGACAAAGACAGAGATTGGGATGGACTGACAGAGATAAGACAGAGACTGACTTACAGAGAGAGAGAGAGAGAGAGAGAGAGAGAGAGAGAGAGAGAGAGAGAGAGGAGAGGAGAGAGAGAGAGAGAGAGAGAGAGAGAGAGAGAGAGAGAGAGAGAGAGAGAGAGAGAGAGAGAGAGAGAGAGAGAGCACGCACGCACGCGCAGCGTGTGTGTGTATGTTTGTGTGTGTGTGTGTGTGTGTGTGTGTGTGTGTGTGTGTGTGTGTGTGTGTGTGTGTGTGTGTGTTCGATGCCTCTACCCGGGTTTACACACGTGCATACAGAGATTGTTTTCCTTGGCATCACACACATCCAAAAACCAACAGCCAACTTCACTACAGCACAAAATGCTAAGCAGATCACTACAAACGAGAAATGAAATCCTCATTTTGCAGCAAGCATATGGTGCACATTAAGTCTGCTTATACTGACGTGTGTGATCGTATGACGTGAACCTAACTCTTAAAATTCGTTTTTTTTTTTAAATAACAGTCAGGGGGACAATTTTGCTTGAGAGTATAATTATGTACATGTACGATTTCTCTCCCAAGAAATACATCACCAACAAAGTTACGGATCCAAACACTTTTATCCCCAAAAAAAAAAAAAAAGAACAGGGCAAAATACTACCACAAAAAGCCTAGGTATATTTTGTTTACTCTTATGTCTGCAGATGTTTTGCTGCATTGGGCATGGAGGCATAAAGGACAGGTTTTGTAATCACTAAATTATCCACTTCGTTTTTGTCCTTAAACGCTTAGACAGCAACTCTGGGGGTCCTGGCAAACGCCATGACACGTCGAAGGCTCTCCTGGGGTCTTACGAGCTTGCACCTTTTTATATCGAGGATAATGGAATAAGCACTCATTGGGTTTTTTTTCCATCCAGTCCCTGGTATATGCAGTTTTGTAAATATTTTCATCTGTTCCCACCGACACACAATGGCCTTACTCTTACGAAAAGCGGGACAGGATTTAACGTGTGCACAGGATGTTCTGCGTGCGTTCGCACACGGGGCCTCGGTTTACAGTCTCATCCGAAAGACTTTTTGGGAGAGTGGAGTCAGCACTGACTCCAGGGGAAAAATCCCCTCGAACGGGAATCGAACTCAGGTCGTCAAATTGCCAGCATAATGATTACTGAAGGCTATACGTCCCCTTTCACAGGTCAGTAAGCCAGATATGCAGCTCAGTTTGGTAGATGTTTTTGAACAGGCTATACAGTCTTATTCACAGGTCAGTAAAGCCAGAAACACACAACAGATTGGATTTGAACAGGCTGAATAAGTCTCTCGCAGGTCAATAGAGATTACCTCAAACACAAATAAAACAAAAGCACAATATGCCTAGGGCAATGTTGCTATTACACAGGGAATTATGGTTACGTTTGTAGGTGTGTAATTACAGATGTCTTGTTGATAAACATGATTATGAATGTACGTGGTCTTACATCTTTTAGATTATGTTTAACCTGTCACAACATCCACTATAACACACACACACACACACACACACACACACACACACACACACACACACCACACACACACACACACACACACACACACACACACACAGGCCATAGTCCTTTAACACCCCTTTGCATTATATGCACACACATACACATGCACACACACACACACACACACACACACACACACACACACACACACACACACACACACACACACACACACACACACACACACACACACCATAGTTATACCGCTCGACCAAACACGAAAATACACACAAAAACAAAATGTAATCTGTCGACCTTGTCCGAATACCAGGGATAGCAAATAATAACAGAAGGACTCAAATTGTCTTGTAATACAGGCCTTCTGTTTGTTGATATAATACAAAGCCTTCTATTATCGTCAAAGCGATGGGTCTAGCTGAAATAGAACAAATAAAGAACGTAAAAATATAAGAGTAAAATGACATAAGGAGCATGAAAAAAAACTAAAAAGAAACAGCAGAACCAGAAAACAAAAAGAATGCCTTTGATAAAGATTCTCGGATAGAAGGAACAAGGACCACAAACCTATTCAAACGTGAAGGGCTTGTGTTCTTCCTTTCATTGCCAGATATTGAACGTTCAGAAAATCAACATAAAGAAGTCTGAAGGAGGTGGGGGTGGGTGGGATAAAACTGCTATAAACATATAGACATTTTCCCAGGAGCGTTGAAGAATAGTGGGGGTAAGGTTGGGGGACATTAGAAATGGAGGGAAAAAAAAAAGAAAAAAAAAAAAAAAAAAAATAACAGAACAATCTCCGGTAGTTAAATCTAGTCTTGCAAAGAATACTGATTGTATTTCAGCCACCTTGATGTTGCTGGATGTTTTTCTGTCTTTATTTTTTTATTTCGTTTTGTTTTTTGCATTCTGATTTGAAAATCTTTCTGTCCATATTTCTTAATCTGTTGACTCGTGATTTTGCTGGAGTTTTTTTTTTTTTTTATTGGTTTGCTTGATCGCTTCTTTAGTTCTTTATTTTTCCAGGTTTTATTTCTCTTTTGGTGAGGGGGGGTAGGGTGATTTCTGTCTTTCTTTCTTTGTTTTATGTATTATTTTGGTCTTTCCTTAGCTCTGTGTCTGTCTTTTTGTCAAAGTACGTGTAATTTTCTCTTTTATTGGAATAATTTATTTACTTCAACCTCTACCTCCTCACGTCTAATCTCATGAATTATTTATTGACTCTTCAATAAAGAATATTTCACAAACGAAGACAGGTGAGGAAATACTGTTGACAGCGATGGATTTCTTGTGCAGTTAGATTCTAATCACGAGAAAGTGGTTCAGTTGTGACGGACAACGTGTGTGTTAAGTATTCTTTCTTTACACACCTTCACCCTTCCTAGCAAAAATAGCTAGCCATTAATTTTATTAAATGAATAAACACAAAACAGCAAAACAAAAACAAAACACATGACTGTTCGGCATTCAAAGAAAGATTGTGCCTTAGTAGGCAATTGTTAAGGAAGTAACGAGAGAGAGAGAGAGAGAGAGAGAGAGAGAGAGAGAGAGAGAGAGAGAGAGAGAGAGAGAGAGAGAAGAGACAGAGACAGAGACAGAGACGAGAGAGACAGACAGAGAGACAGACAGACAGACGAGACAGACAGACAGACAGAGACGAGAAGAGAGAGAGAGAAGAGAGAGAGAGAAGAAAGAGAAGACAGAGAGAGAAAGAGAGAGAGGACATCAGAAGACAGAGAAAACAGAGAGAAGACAGAGACAGAGACGGAGACAGTGACAGAGAGAGAGAAGGAAGGATAGAAAGAAAGAGCATAAACTGATGACTTCCAACCAACAATCAGGACAACACAGAAGAAAAAACAGACAGACAGAGACAGAGACAGGGATTCAGAAAGAGAGATGGACGTTTGAATAGAAGCATAATCTGACGCTTCGTAAACCAATAATTCATGGACTACAAGAATGAAAAAAAATGTTGAAGGGAAGGGGGTGGTGAAGGAGCTATGGACAAATTGATCCAAGCAGTGAGTGAATGACACTTTACACTTGAATCTCTATCTCTGCACTGATTGATGCGCCACTCTCATACCACAACTTGTATTTTTCCATAGTGGTTTTAGTCATTTGAAATGGCAGAAAACTCTTTGACATTAATTTTTTTTGCGTGATGTAGTAGCGTTCAAAAGAGAAGCTAGATTATTAACTTAAAATCTGTACGCAAATATGTCAAGGACTTAGGATACCATGTTTTACTTCTTGACCTTGTTAGCTGCAAAATTGAAAAAAAAAAACAAACTACAGAGCCACTCCCTTATTTCCGGAGGCAGCGCTAATGATCCATTAGTAAATGAAAGCCGTACTTCCGTTGTATCACGCTCCGGAAGTCATGCATGCACCGTAGACACTGTTACGAGTGTTTTTGCACGTGCTGAAATGTAAAGGCCAGTCAGAGGATGTGCGCATGCGTGCTGTGTCCTGATTGGCTAGTACTTACCGACTGACAGGTGGTGGACTCCCTATATCGTGTTGAAGGGATATCTGAATCTAGATCGTGGCTCTTTGCCAAAAGGTTTGTCAGTTGTTGATGTCATACAGGGAACAGGTCAAGGAGGAAGACGAAGAGGCAGACAGAGAAAAGATGGGAAGACAACATCAGAGAGTGGACTGGCCTTGGGTGGAATGATTTTCTATGGAAAGTAGACCACCCCTGGGAGTGGATGAAACTGGTTGCAAAATCTTCATAAGTGCCCTTATGGTCGACAGGGCACGGGATAGGTGAAAGTGAAGGTGTCAGTAAAGTGCAAAGCCTACATTGACGTAATTGTGATTATCCTTTGATATGCTATGTTGAGATTGTCTTCAGCCATGACAAGCTCATAGCTGAAAACTGTTGGAAGTCGGTGTATAACTCTCACATGTACCTTCTACATAAGCAGCCATACATTTGACTTCAAGGTATGTATTCTCTTTGAAAGTAGAGTTCAAGTTGTTTTTGTAAGAGCTTGGCATGACTGAAGACTATTTCAACATATCATTGTACAAGAAAATGGCAGTTTTATGTAGGCCTCAGTACTTAGCTTTCATCCAAACTTTTGGTCGGTCTGCGTTTTTCAAATTCCAGCTTGTCCACCCACACCAGTCTCTTGTTTATCCACTGGCAGTTATGATCCTCTAAGCAGCCAGGTGGCAAGAAAAAAATACCCAGGTCTACAATCATTTTGTTGATGTTGCTGACAATTGTATGTACCCACTGACACTTTCAAGGGTTTGCTGTCAAAATGAGGATCACTATACAATCATTACATACAGGAGGAATTCGTTTTAGCTGAAAGCCATGGTAGTCTGAAAGGCTATATCTAGTAGTATCTAATCACCTTGATCTTTCTAATTGGATAAAACCATGGCAGACATTTAGCACGCAGTGAAGTCTTCGTAATCTGGGGAAGTACAAGACAAGAGGTGCAGACAAAGTATGTTTCTCAACTTCTTCTTGATATCGTGGTCGTGAGCAAATGATTTCAAGAAAACCAATGGTCAGGACATCAGCACAGTAAGTGTGCTCCCACTCATTGGCTCACTTTCAAGGCAAAACTATGGCAAAAAAAGGCAATGGTTAAAACACCTACACATCAAGTGCACTGATACCCAATGGCAAACTACATGTAAAGACTTTCTTTCAAGTCAAGTCCAAGGCAAACAGAAAAAAACAACAACAGACCATTAGTTTCTCTCACTGGCAACATCACCAAACCCAGCAGCATGAGAATCCATTGAGTCAGCAGATTCAGAAAATACAAGAAGAAATACAAGCGAGTTGTCTCAGGGTCATTGAACGCAGTGACTAAAGCTGTACCTGGCAACTCCTACACATGAGACAGGTGAAAAGGGCCCAGGGAGCATAACTCACGGCTATGGCGGTGGTTTTACAGTCACTCAGCAACACCTGGGGTTCTCATCATATTCGAGTATGCATGAAGAAAAACCAGCTTTGTGCCAGAAATACAAGGGCTCTGGCACAGATTATATTGAATTGAGATTGATTGATTGATTGATTGATTGATTGAGAGAGAGAGAGAGAGAGAGAGAGAGAGAGAGAGAGAGAGAGAGAGAGAGAGAGAGAGAGAGAGAGAGAGAGAGAGAGAGAGGGGAAGAGAAACCATAGCTATTGGATACTGTTGATTTACCTCTTTGTTATTTCATTCCTTTAGAAAAAAAATACATAGATTTCCTTTACTTCATTTCTGTGTACTGTTTTTTTTTTTTAATAAAAAAAGCTTAATGGTTAGACTTTTAACCCATAATCTGACGGTAATTGAGAATGAAGATTTGAAAAATCTGACATTCCTGTTTAAGGGAACTCTGCCCACATGATGTAAACATCTGTATAGACTCCAATTCTGTAACAGACCTTTGGAGAAGGCTCTAAACCAAAGTCTCAATCACTCAATTTTACACTCGTGTCAGTGCCTAAGTTTGACTCTCATAAAGAAAATAGGCCAGCGTGGATGGTGGCGTGTATAGTATGAACAGAATCAGCACACAGTCTTTGACTTGGGGAAGATTGCTCTCTGCCAGCTTAACGCATTTAATAGCACACTTCCTAAAAACACAAATCAGTGTACCAGAAGTCTCATGCAGGAAAACATGCCGCAACTGAAAGTAATATGCAATGTAATACAATGCCATACAATATTATGAAATAAACAACAATATGATATCATGAAATACAACACAAGTCTTGAACGTTAGTTAATGTATCATACCATCAACTGTCCACCCAGCTCCATATTGACATGAAATGACTGAAAAACAGGATTAACATATGGCATGTTGATTGTCTGTACTGTAGTGTCAAATGATTGTAATAAGGCTAATGATTTTTATGTTACAATGTGTTGTACCTAAGGCTACAGTTAATCGATATTTTGGGGATATAAATTGCGTTCTATTGTAAATAGTGTGGTTGTTGGGGGTGAAAATGAATACTTCCACTCAGGTTTATTTTTTATATCAACGGAGAAAAAAATAATGGGGAGAAATCTATGTCAAACTAGTTGAGTTGCACTGCTGATATGAACTAAGACTGCAAATTTGTGAACATTAATAATTGTGAAAATACTGAGAAAAGAAAGGCTTTCTTGAACTAACATTCGATTGCTGGCTTGACATGTATAATACTCTTTTTTTTGCATACAGGCTTCTTTTACCATTGTCGCAAAGGACAATGTTTTTAAACTTTGTTACAAACTATGGTCGCTTATCCAACGAAAAGGGGCAAATAAAAGAGCGTTTCATGCCAGCTTCATGACTTTTCTCTTTCATTTTTTGGGATCGTGTTGAAGCATGAGAGCAAAGAATTAGCCTTCAGAAATCAAGATGCCAAAACCTTGATTCCATTGATCGGTGGTTTTTTGCAAGCGTTTTTACTTGCATTTATGTCTGCTGCTGTGCTCAGTGTTTTTTTTTTCTTTTCACAGAGGAAACCTCCACAACAAAGCAATTCCAGAAAAAAATGAAGGTGGTTAGCAGTGAGCCTCTTTGAAATGTCAGTACACACCTGCAAACTTCATTTGTTTCTTTCTCTCTTGTGAAATGGAGATTTCTTCCGAAATTCGCAAAGCAGGCATCTGATATTGGGGGGAGGTACTACGCTCTAAGTGATGTAAATCACCCGTGAAATATCGCCTCCTCCTTTTAGCTTGACATAAAACAAAGCTTGCTCCTTAGAACAAAGCTTGCGCTAAGTGTGTGTGTTGTGTGTGTGTGTGTGTGTGTGTGTGTGTGTGGTGCGTGCGTGCGTGCGTGCGTGCGTGCGTGCGTGCGTGCGTGCGTGCGTGGTGTGTGTGTGTGTGTGTGTGTGTGTGTGTGTGTGTGTGTGTGTGTGAAAAGGCTAAACACAAGTCGCTCTGCAAAAGTAGAGGTTAGTGAAGAAAACGTTGACTCTTTACCAATACATGTGGTTACATTAATCGATTTATTAATAATCAAAAAGAGACTCCTCGTGGTTTTTCAACCTAGAAAAAAGTGCAATGATTGTGCTAAGCTAAGTTTCTTTCTTATTCTTGAAATCATTGCTTTTGTTTCCATTCTGGTTGTACTATCGTGGTTGTTAGGCGTTTCCCAGCTCGACAAGCTGGAGATCCTTCGCATGCGCACTGTCTCACTCATCCCATTTGAGACAAGTGTAAGCCTGTTTCTACAAAAAAATTATGATGAAACATTTACATGTGCGACTGTTTTCAGATACTTGTCTATAATTATGCGTAGCCATTTTTGGCCCGGAGTTTTTTTCATCAGCAGAAAATACAAACTGATTAGAAAAGAATCTATCATAGATGAGGACAAAAGTCCACAAAATATTTTTTAAGCACTTTCCAAAATAAGCCGTAGGTCTTTCATCGCATCATTTGCTGAAAACGCATCTGTGGTATGCTTTTAAAATGTTTTCTTTGTAATTTGGTAAAAGTGTACACGCGCGCACGTACACACGCACGCACGCAGGCACAAACCCCACACACACACACCACACACACACACACACACACACACACACCACACACACACACACACACAATATATAGTAACACTAAAATGCCACAAACACAACACACACACAACATAACACACACACACACTCTCTCTCACACACACACACACACACACACACACACACACACACACCACACACACACACACACACACACACACACACACACACACACGACACACACACACACACACACACTTTATAATACTATAGCTACGTGGATCGCCAGAAACACACAAAATGCACACGCAAAATCTGTCCACTCTGTCCCAACCACAGAGAGTGCCATTAAAAAGACAGAGGGGGCCCAAATCTTTGCCCCATGGTGTCCACATGAAGACAAATGGGTCTGAAAATAGAACACAATTCAAGATTTTAAAAGGAGAGAGAGAGAGAGAGAGAGAGAGAGAGAGAGAGAGAGAGAGAGAGAGAGAGAGAGAGAGAGAGAGAGAGGACGGACGGACGGAGAGAGAGAGAGAGAGAGAGAGAGAGAGAGAGAGAGAGAGAGAGAGAGAGAGAGAGAGAGAGAGAGAGAGAGAGAGAGACGGACGGACGGACGGACGGAGAGAGAGAGAGAGAGAGAGAGAGAGAGAGAGAGAGAGAGAGAGAGAGAGAGAGAGAGAGAGAGAGAGAGAGTATAAATCAAGAAAATAGAGAATAGAATGCTTTTGAGGTGGACTGTTGGACAGAACAAACAAAGCCAGAAATCTATTCAAACTTTAAGCACTGATGTTCTTGATTTTATTGCCTGATATTGAACGTAGAGAGAAACAGACATAAAGAAGCCTGGAAGGTTTGGAATGTTTCTTGATAACACTACGGTATTTTCTTTTCTTTTATGGCTTTTGTTTTTGTTGTTGTTGTTGTTTTCTTTTTTTCTGAGAGTAGATGAAGAGTGAGGACAGGAGAGAGGGGGAGATTGGAAAGTGAGGAAAACCAATATCCGGTAGTTAAATCTAACACTGCGAAGAATGCTGATTGCATTGGGTTGCTTTGTTGTTGTGGGATGTTTTTCTGCCTTTGATTTTTTTCTATGTGTTTTTTCTTCTTAGCTTTTTTGGTGCCTCTATCTGACTACTAGCTCTTTGTTTGTATTTCTTGATTTGTTTTGCTTGCTTTTGGAAAAAAAAACTGTCTTGGTTTTGTTTTTCTCTCCCAGTTTCTTTCTTTGTTTCCTTTTCTTTTCTTTTCTTTTCTTTCTTTTCTTTTCTTTTCTTTCTTTCTTTCTTTCTTTCATTTTATTTCTTTCTATCTTTTTTTCCTTTCTTTCTTTCTTTTTTTTTTTTCTGCCTGTCTTTTTTTCTTTTCTTTTTTTTTCTGCCTGTCTTTTTTTTTTTCTTTTCTTTCATCCTTCGTTTCTTTCTTCTCCTTTTTCTCTCTCGTTTAGTTTTTTCCGTTTACTTTTTACCCCGTTTCTTTCTTCTTACTTTCCTTGGCTGTTGTTTTATTTCTGTTTTTTATTTTTGTCTTTTTATCATTTATAATGCTTCTATGTTAATGGTAAATCATAGGCACGCAAATTTCAGGTTATGGTGAGGCTGAAGATGATGATGATGATGATGTGATTATGATGATGATGATGATGATGGCGACGACGACGATGATGACGATGATGATGCTGGTGCTGATGCAATGCTGACGAGGGTGGCGACAACGAAGATGATGATGGCAATGATTACAATGGTAACTACTCCAGCAGTTAAACATTAATCAGTGGACGTGTCTTGTAAATGTTACAGACTACTGAGAGTTAAGCCTTCACCCTCTTCCTACCTTTTGACTGTCCATGAAAAATGTATCAATCCCTTTATAAAAAAAAAATCAAGAAATCATCTGAACTACAAAAAACCCCCCCTCTGTCTATCATTGGATGAGTTAGAGTTGAGCCTTAGTAGGCAATCATCAAGACATTTACAATAGACAAACAGCAACGAAAGAGAGAGAGAGAGAGAGAGAGAAAAGAGAGAGAGAGAGAGGAGAGAGGAGAGAGAGAGAGAGAGAGAGAGAGGGAGAGAGAGAGGAGGAGAGAGAGGAGGAGTAGAGAGAGAGATGAGAGCAGAGAGAGTAGAGTGAAGAGACGAGAGAGTTGTATAACATACACAGAGAGACGTCAGTTGAATAGACAGTTGTAACGCGATCAAATCAGCAACTCATGGACTACTTGGATCAAACTAGTACGAGGTCGCAGGTGAAAAGAGACTGGGAGAATTAACATGTGTTATGTGTGAGTGACATTCTAGACCTATGTCTCTCTCCTCTCTCTGTCTTTCTGTCTGTCTTCTTTCTGTCTGTCTGTCTCTCTCTCTCTCTTCTCTCTCTCTTCTGTCTGTCTGTCTGTCTGTCTGTCTGTCTGTCTGTCTGTCTGTCTGTCTGTCTCTCTCGTCTCTCTCTCCTCTCTCTCTCTCTCTCTCTCTCTTCTCTTCTCTCTCTCTCTCTCTCTCTCTCTCTCTCTCCTCTCTCTCTCTCTCTCCCTCAGCCTCTCTCTCTGTGAATGAATAGAAACCGTACTTGTAGACCACAACTGAAATCAATTCTCTTGTTATTAATTGTGGTCATTTGAAATGACAGAAACTTCTTGCTCTTTGGGTGCTGTCATGTACAAAATGAACAGCTGGACAAACTAACTTGATTCCTTGTTCACAAGTATGCCAAGGACTAACGACTCGATTGCTATCTTTCTAGGCCGAGCTGGGTTTTTTTGTGAAATATTAAAAAAAAACACCCCTATTTTGCCAGTTTTGTATTTCCGGATAGAGTGCATGATTATGATCCATTAGTAAATGAAGCTAAACTTCCATCGTATCCCTCTCCCACTGTACTGTCACGCATACACCGTTAATGCAAATATGAGTGTTTTTTACGCGTGCTGAAAAGGTATCGATCAGCCAGCGAACATATGCGTGCTGTGTGTCTTGATTGGCTTATGCTTATTGACTGAAAGGTGATAGGAAATATAATTATGATATAGCGTGTGTCTGAAGTTGTTTCAAAACTCCAGTTTGTAACCCAGACTAAAAGCTTTGACAGCTATTGATGTAAGTAAAGTGTTTATCTTCATCGTCACTTGGTTACACTTTGAATTAATGTTATGATGAGATTATCTTAAGCCATGAACAAGCTCTTAGCATAACATTCCAATTTTCATTAATTGAGAACAAATGCACAGGTGATGAAACGTGGCTGCCTATACAGGGAATTACTTGAAAACAGCCACACACAAAATATCCCAACACATTCGTTATAGTAGTGAATTATGGTCTTACAGTGATTTCAAGGTGTGATGAGCGACCTACGTGGTTTTGATGGAGGAAATACCCCACAACAGAAACAAAAATTACTTTTACATGCTGCTAAGTCTGTAACTACTTGTTTTTTTCCCTGAATGTCCAGTGCTTTTTTCCTAAACCAGACTCTTCTTTATCCACTGACAGTTACAACACTCTAAGCAATCAGGTCATCATCTAACACCCCCCCCCCACCTCCTTTCCCAGGGATGCTTGGAGCCTGTTACTGTAAAATAGCATCCCCGCCTTCTGGAAACACTGTGCTAGAAATTCCCTTTTCTGTTCCCCTCATTGTTCCTCCCTTGTTCTTTTTCTTCCTGTTGTAAACCTCCTTCTTGTCTATTTTTGGTGCTGTTTAATATCTATTCTTCTGTCTTTATTCTACAAAGACAAAAAAAATCCCCAACAATTCTCTCCCACGCTAAAGTCAGACGCACTGGGCCTGACTTGTCTGGTGCTTAACGGTAGCGCAATGTATTTTCACTCATAACCAGACAGAAAGATTTGCTTTCTGACCGCTGGGCGATGAAGAAAGAAAGAAGAAGACTCTGAAACATCCTATCTACCCTTACCGTTATCGTAAAGCTGGCACTTAACGCTGGTACTGACACTTTTATATATGTACCATACTAACTCCCTCAAGAGTTGCCTTGTCATAGCGAAGTATCTCTGTATGATTGTGATATACAGAGGTACTTTATATTACTTTTAGCAGGCAACTTTTTATAGACTGAAGGGCAAGTAGCTAACTATCCTGACATTACTTATTGGAGGAAGCCATGGTAAAGATTCGGCTGGGCCTTGGGACACATTAATCAGAGCTATGGCGGTAGTGATTTAATGGCCTCTTTAGCAGCACCTGTGGTTCGCATCATACTTAATGATATTATACATGAAGAAAAATCAGCTCCTTCCGAGAATAATTATTTAGTGTTCTACGCAGGTATGCTAGGTTGATAAATGTTGCTTGTGAAAATAGCCTAGGGGGGGAGTGGGGAGAGAGAAAGGGAGAAGGGCAGAGGGGGAGAGAGAGAGGGGGGTAGGAAGAGAGAGGAGAGAGAGAGAGAGAGAGAGAGAGGGGAGAGAGAGAGAGAGAGAGAGAAGAGAGAGAGAGAGAGAGAGAGAGAGAGAGAGAGAGAGAGAGAGAGAGAGGAGAGAGACAGACAGACAGACAGACAGACAGACAGACAGACAGACAGACAGACAGACAGACAGACAGACAGACAGAGACAGACAGACACAGACAGACAGACAGACAGACAGACAGACATAGAGTGAACATCGAACACTGAACACTGAAATAGTTTAATGGACATCAGCCTTAGGTCACAATACACTTCCAGGGGCAAAAATGGAAAGATGCAAAAAATGAAATATGACTTCTAGTAAACTTTGCCATGATACCTTGGCGTGTACTCAACACAGTCTATCTATCTATCCCTTAGTCTGGCGATTTTAACTACGAGGAGAGGAGTTTTATCACCTGGAGCTAACATCAGTGTTGACTCCAGTCCCCCCAAGAGTCCTTCGGATGAGACTATAAACCGGAACCCTACGTGTGAACGCACGCACTACATCTTGCGCACATGTTAAATCCTGTTCCGCTTTTTTGTATGAGTAGGCTATCTTGTACCGGTGGGAATAGATGACATTTACAAAAAAAATTGCATACACACGGGGACTGGATGTAAAAAAAAAAAAGCACAAGAGTGCTTATTCCATTATCCTCGATATTAAAAAAAGAGCGTGTACACTCCTGCGTAAAGAAACACCTTTTACATCAGTGTTGTTTACTACCTAGGGCACTAACCCCAGTTTTTTGTGTCTTTACTCCCGAAGAAATACCATCCATGTTATCGTTGGAAAGCTCTGGCTGGGAGAATGACTGCTGATATATCATTCATGTCCTAAGCAAAAGTTCTCGTTCTCTTTGTTATCATACCACGGGCATACAAGGTTCACGTCATACTAGCCTACCACCACACGTGAGTGTAGCGGCCTGATTTAATACACACCACATGTTGGTATGTATGAGCAAGTAGATGTTGCTTGTCTCTGCTTAGCAACAGTCTTGGCGTTAGGCCTAAGGCTGACTGAGTAAGGTGGGGACTGTACTTCCAATGTAGAAAAAAAACACACCAAAAGGTGAGTATAAAACGGTATTGAGTTTTCAGAACATTGATTGAAACACTCCCCCCCCCCGCCGCCACACACACACACACACCACACACACACACACACACACACACACACACACACACACACACACACAATAACACACAAACACTAACACACAAACACTAACGGACACAAGCACTGACACATACCACACACACACACTCACACACACACCACACACACCACACACACACACACACACACACACACACACACACACACACACACACACACACACACACACACACACTTACACACACACATACACACACACAACTACTCTCTCTCTCTCTCTCGCGCTTGCTTGCTTGCTTGCTTGCTTGCTTGCTTGCTTGCTTGCTTATGTTTTAAGTTTAGTTAGTATGTGTCTTTTAAATATACTGTGTAGTTATTCATTTTTGTGAATGCATTGGCTATTTCACAGAGATTGATCATTACAATACATATTAATTATGAGTATTTTATCTACAATGTGTAGATTTCATTTTTATAGCTATGTTGAATTTGATTTGTGTGTCACTAGTTAGTGGTCTCCCCCCCCCCCCCCCCCCCTCTCTCTCTCTCTCTCTCTCTCTCTCTCTCCTCTCTCTCTCTCTCTCTCTCTCTCTCTCTTTTTGTTTTTGTTTTTGTTTTTTTGTTTTGTTTTTGTTTGTTTATTTTTTTGTTTTGTTTTGTTTTTGTTTTATTATTCAAATCAAAATCATCATTGATTCTTACTTCATATTTTGTTTCTGAATGAGTGTCTTTTTATAACATTACCTTAATATTGTATCTCTGTCGTATTCCTTACCTGTCGTTGTTGTTCTTTCCCCCCTTTTATCAAAATCTTATGTTTTATGGGACTTATTTTGATGATAGATGGTGGTGGATTGATGTTTTTAGTCATTTAACCTCATCATATTCTCATGTTTACTCTTTAATTATTGCGCCCTTTCTTTGTTTTGTTTTGTTTTTGTTTGTTCTTTGTTTTTCTTGCTTTTTTATATTCAACTCAAAATCATCATTGATTCTTACTTCTCATTTTCGTTTCTGAATCAGTGACTTTTATAACATTACCATAATATTGTATCTCTGTGTTAATTCTTGCCTGTTGTTTGATGCTTGGTATGGTTCCTTATTTTTGGTATTTGGATCATTATAATTGTTAATTTTATTTATATTTTTATTGGCAGTATCTCTCCCCCCCTCCAATATTAGTTAAAAAAAAGTTTCCCCTCGTTTATCCAAATGTATGATTTATATCACATGTATAACTTTTGACAGATGGTGGTGGATTGATGTTTTCAGTTGTTTATTTCATCTTGTTCTCTTGTTTGCTCTTTACCTATTAACACTTTTCTATTCTTCCATAATCAAAATCTTTTTATTGTGACTTCTGATTTTTGTCTTCTGATCGAGTGCATTTTTATTACCTTATCATATATAGTGTCCTTATTCTTGTGTGTTGTTTGGTACTGCGTAAAATTTTATTGTTTAGTATCTTTTCATCTTGATGTATCCCTGAAAAGGGCGGGGACTGGATGTAAAAAAGCACACGAGTGCTTATCTATTATCCTCGAATAAAATACTTTGCCTTGCCTTGCCTTGCCTTGCCTTGCCTTGCCTTGCTTGCTTATAAAAAAGTACAAGATAGATTGAACATTAGATAAAAGAATATGTAGTTGCACCCACAAACGCGTGCATGCTCACCAACGCAACACATCACATACACGAAAGTACACCAAACCTAAAAGTTGCCCCGTTGTTATGAGAAAAGCAAAACTTTTTTCTGTCTTCCAAGTGACTACAGAGAGAACAAACGAACCTTGCATCTTCACCTTCTGTCAGGTAATCTAACCAAGCTGCTCACTCGGTATGCAAATGGCCTAGAAAGCAACAAACATAAAGCGCCTTTAAGTGACAAAATACAACAGGTCATACTGTGAAAACGTCAGCCAAGGACTGAACTGATGGGGGTGATAAAACAGAATGGGGAACGTAGGAAGTGCATAGAAAAATGTAAAAAAAAAAGTCATGTTTGCAAAGAAGATATTTTTGGTTTGGGGGGTGTTGAGTGAGGTGAGAGAGAGATGAGAGAGAGAGAGAGGAGAGGAGAGAGAGGAGAGAGAGTGAGGAGAGGAGAGAGAGAGAGAGAGAGAGAGAGAGAGAGGAAGAGAGAAGAGACGAGAGACACACACAACAGACACAACAGAAGAGAGGCAAGAGAATAGAGAAAGAGAGACAGAGATACAGAACAGAGACGATATATACAGCGACAGATAAATACGTGGATATGTGGATATGGCTGCTGTTTTAAATCTGTCTGGTTTCATTACTTGGAAAGTAAACACAAAAGTGTCATAATGATTGTTTCAGCTGGCTGTAGGATTGATGGTTTAAATGCTTAGTGATCCCAGCATTGACGTCATGATCTACTGATAACGCAGGGACTGGTTTCGAGTCTTTGCTGAAGGGCATTTTTCTCTGTTTTAGGGGACTTTGCCACCCCCACCCCTTCCCCCAGCAACTTAACTCCAAATCCAGTTCTGTCTCCTTTAGAGGACTTAAAAAACCCAAATAAGCATATTCATTATAAAAAAAAACACATGCATAACACCGGAGACAGGTTATCCTAGTGGTTAGCATATTGGGCTCATTATCTGATGACCTGGGATTGAGACACCACTAATGTGTCCGTTTTAGGGGTTAACATTAAAACTGACTTCACTCCCTTAAATATTTCGGATAAGACCATAAACGATGCCCCGTGTGCAAACGCCCGTGAAATATGTTGCACCCACGATAGACATCCGTTCCATCTTTCTGAAAAGTGAGCCATTTCGTGCCTGTAGGAACGGACGACAAAATTAATGTAAAAAACAAAATTCTGCATGCACACAAGTTTTGTGTTTAGATACCGTCCCAAAAGTCGGAATGGGGTTACCTTTAAATAATGGGTGAAATCGGTTGCATATCTCGTATTTGTTTTTTATTGGCCGTAGGAAAAGAGGAAGATAATTGCATTTTTTATCTTTTGCATCTACTGAAGATGATGCTTATCTTTCTGACCCCCCCCCAAAAAAAAAAAAAAAAAAAATCCTGTTTTTTATTTTTTTTTTTTTTTTTAACCAATGCTTCCTCTTCCTTGTGCATATTTCAATTTGTTTTCGTTCTTCAACTAGAACGTTTAGTCAGTGTGATAATTTGCAAATACGATCGTTTTTGCTCATCATAAAGGTAACCGTATTTCGACTTCAGGGATGTTCCATTGAAAAAATACTGTTAAAGTTCAGCAAGTGAGCAATCAGCTCTCACTCCTTGGTTTCTTCTTGTTTTTTATTTGTTTTGTTTTGTTCGCTTGTTTGTTTCGTGTTTTCTATTTTGGCGCCCATGTTTACTGTTTGCTAATTACAAAGCATGTTTCTCTTTGAAGGGCAAACCTTTGAGGAGAACTAAATTAACGGAAAACAAACATCAAAAGGCAATTAGCAATGAAGTTTTCAAACACAAAGTGCACACCTGAAACTTCTGGTTTTTTTTTTGTGTTTCTTTCTCATGTAAACAGAGACTTCCTCTTTATAAACTATGGAGCAGACGTTTGATAAAATAAGGGACGGTAGTTTTTATGCATTAAACTGTGAAATGTTGCTTCAATTTTGTAGGATTGTGTGGTTGTGGTGTGTGTGTGTGTGTGTGTGTGTGTGTTTTGTGTGTGTGTGTTTGTGTGTGTGTCTGTGTGCGTTGTGTGTGTGTGTGTGTGTGTGTGTGTGTGTGTGTGTGTGTGTGTGTGTGTGTGTGTGCACTGTTTGTGTACGTGCTAAAATAGGTGATGCATAAATTATTATGCAGAAAAAAAAAATATCAACAGACAAAATCAGCACAACGTTTACGTCTATTCTCATCTTTAATACCATAATTCTTCTAACAAGAACACCGATGGCAACATTATCAGTAGCATCATAAAGCAACACAGCAGCACCAACATCATAAAGCAAACAACAGCAGCACCAAAACCTCCTACGGATGTTTTTGTCACAAAGCATTTACATTTTCTGAAAAAAAGAGATATGTATGAACATTATTTTACGGAGTTTGCTACAAAATAATCAAGTGATGTATGTGCCAACACCGATCAGCAAACAAATTCTACATCTCCCCCACCCCCCTGTCACAGACACGCCGACCCACCCATCCACACACATCCACACAGACACACACCACACCACCGCCACACACACACCAACACACGTATATTACCACCACCCCATCACACTACACACATGATATATATATATATATAAAATAAATATATCTATTATATATATATATATATATATATATATATATATATATATATATATATATATATATATATATATATATATTATATATATATATATAATATATATATGTGATGGGGCGGTAATTAGATTATCTCCCATGTGAACGGAGCGCGCATTCGCAGCGTCGTGTTTCTATTTAGAGACACACCTGTGAATTGTCGATGCTCTGATTCCTTGGGTAGTGGTCGAAAAGCCTTCGTTGCATGCACTTCGCCTTCACGGTGAAATGTATATTTATGCAACCTCGTTTTAAGAGGTCACATTCTAAACTGACTAGCTGTGCCGTGTTCCCGAGGTTTGTGCAGAGATGGGACATCACATATGTCCGCTCTGTTACAAATGGTGTCAGAAGTGGGATGGAAGACCCAAGTAGGTGGAGTTAGTGTTTTGTAGTTAACCGTTGTCGGGGCTACTGGTTTTCAGCATCAAATATGCAACCAGGTAGCCTACCTTCGGATTGGGTGTAAGACCCATGTAGGATTATTATTTTTTGTAGTTAGCAGTTTTAGGGGCTACTGGACAGTATCAAATATGCTGGCCAGGTAGCGTACCTCGGGACGCGGTACAAGTTGGCCGGTGGTGGATGTGATGGGGCGGTAATTAGATTATCTCCCATGTGAACGGAGCGCGCATTCGCAGCGTCGTGTTTCTATTTAGAGACACACCTGTGAATTGTCGATGCTCTGATTCCTTGGGTAGTGGTCGAAAACCCTTCGTTGCATGCACTTCGCCTTCACGGTGAAATGTATATTTATGCAACCTCTTTTTAGAGGTCACATTCTAAACTGACTAGCTGTGCCGTGTTCCCGAGGTTTGTGCAGAGATGGGATATCACATATGTCCGCTCTGTTATATATATATATATATAACACAACCCCTACCCACCCAGCCACCCCCAAACACAGACATAAACACACACACATGTGCACGTGCGCTCACACACACACACACACACACACACACACACACAGATATATTATATATATATATAATATACATGCATACATGCATGCATACATATACACCCACACACATGTGCACGCACAGCTTTACTGAACATCATCATAATTATTCAAGCAGCAGAGTAAAGGTTAACGAGAAAAAACTTCACCCATTTCTGACGGAGAGCTTAAGCATAGCAGAAAGCCTTTTATGCCTACTCTACTAATCAGGTGATATGAAGCCCCTTTGAACTTTTGCCTAATTGGGCCAACCATATCTAGCTCAAAAAAAGAAGAAACGTAACCGATGGCACAATGTACAACAAAAAGTTTCAAAATTTTTTTTCCCTTCATTTGGTGTGTTTGACAGGAAGCGGAAACGTATTAAAGTACACTGATTTTTTTGTGTGATAGTACAAGACAGGAAACGGAAACAGGAAACGTATTAAGCATTAATGTAAAAAAGAAAAGAAGATACTTTCTGTGTTTGTATTACTTTTAACCGAGAGAAAAAAGGAAACGCATTACTGGAACCTAAAATTGGATGTTTGATGTTGAAGAGTGTGATTTAAAAAAAAGCATCCTTTGGAAATTGTGAAAATATTCTGTGACAGTTTACGGTCAGTTTCAATGTGTGTGTGTATATGTGTGTGTGTGTGTGTGTGTGTTGTGCGCGCGCGCGCGCGTGTGTATGTGTGTGTGTGTGTGTGTGAAAAGTCTTGTTCACATTAATAGGTACCGAACTTGCTCCTATACCATTAAAAAGTGTAGGAGTCTCTCTCCTTCTGCTGCACGTCTACAGCCTTTGTATTTGTTTTGATAAAACGCTGTTGTAAAGAAGGTATAAGGTAGTGAGCTGTCCACTTTGGTTTTCTTTTCCATGTGTTAATGTCCTGGAAAACTCTTTAGTACGTGAGCTGAGGTGTGGGAAGAAACAATGTATTGAGAAAATGAGCTTCATCAATACAAGGCAGTAACTACTACTACTACTACTACTACTACTGATGCTGCTGCTGCTGCTGCTGATTATGATGATAATGGTGGTGGTGGTGGTGGTGGTGAGGATGATGATGGTGAAGATGAAGTAGATGATGATGATGATGATGATGACACTGATAAGTTACTATTATCATAATCATTGATGATAACTACTACCAGGCATTTTATTACGTGCCTTTTTTAGTTTTAACTCTTCAAAATATTCAGCATTGTGTGATTTCATGTGCTTAAGAGACCAGCTTAGAATCACCATCTATAGAATTATTGGCATAGTTTTTTTTGTCTACACAGTATCGCTATCTCATGCCAGTGATGTAAATGTAACAGAGTGCAGATATTTGATCTGCCGCGACTCTGTACAACTTCTCGCGACTCTGTACAACTTCTCGGCAACGACAGCACGGTCAGACAGTGGGAATGTGGCCTCTAAAAAGAGGCTGCACAAATACTACATTTTACCGCTACGGGCAAAGTGCATGCAGAGGACGGCTTTCGACCACCCCCCAACGATACAGAACGTCGCACAATTCACAGGTGTGGATCCAAACGTTGTACCCACGACGCTGCGATTGGCAGTTCCGATCGCAAGGGAAGTAATCTAATTACCGCCCTGCCACATAAATTAACAAGAAAAGAGTAGCTATCTTTACAGAGAGACTTGAAATTGCACGTCAAGTCTTTAACAATATTTGAACCTGCCAAACTTAATCCCCACTCGTTAAACTCTTGGCTAATGATACTGACAGGTGTGATCATCCAGAAGTCATACACTTCAAATGATACACCCCCCTCTCATGTTTATGATGTTAACAGGTGAAGCGATCCTCCACATGCTTCAAAGTTTTAGAGGCATCTGCGGCATATGGAAAGAGTGTATAGCACTGATGCCCGAGGAGCGAATATCAGTTTTATAGGTTCCGTTTGCCATAAAGGGCAAAAACGCTTCTGTTTACACTGACAGAATGTTGGCCCATGTCAAGCGCTTTATCTGTGATTGAAGTGAGCGGAGTGTCAAAGCCTTCCTTAAAATGTTTGATCTACCTTGAAATGCTACGTTGAGATTGCTTTCTTTCGTGAAAGGTTCCTAACATGAAAGCACTTTCCTCTCTTCTAAAGGGGAAAAGAAAATCTCTTGAGGTCGAGACATGGCTGCCTATATATATATATGGCAAGATGCTTATATATATATTTATATATGTATATGTATATGTATATATATATATATATATATATATATATATATATATATATATATATGACAAGATGCTTGAAAACAGCTACACATGCCAACTTTTATTAATCCAGTGTGCATATACAGTTCTAAAAGTATCCATCCCCAGGTGCACACGTGTGATGAATGCAGCTGATGCCATGTCTTGGATGACCTCCAAGATGCTTAAGTTGAAAAACACAACACATAAAAACTCAAACCGCAAATGACAAAAACTGATGTTTACACTTACAAACTTTTGTAACACAACATCTTGAAGGGGTCATTTTTTTGTTGTTATTTTTGTGTTTCCTTTCTTTACAAAATCAATATTGGATACATATACCTAAAAATAAAATACTGTGCAAACTGGATAGCGATCTTTTCATTACGCTTTCTTTGTAACATCTGTGTGTTTTTTATGATGACAAGTCAATGGTTCAAGCTATGAAGTAAATACCAAAAACAACTGCAAGTGTCACTGGTTGGGATGCTGGTGGTCTGTCAGTATAAATAGCATTTCCACCTTCTAGAAGTTATGTGCGAGGAATTCCCTATTATCTACCCCTTTGCATGTTTCTGCCTTGTTCTTTTTCTTCCCGTCATCTCCGTCGTGTTTCTGTTTATCCTCTTGGTCCATTCTTATGCCTATTTTCCAGGAGGATGTAAGAGATGACACCCAAACGATAATATATTATTCATTCCATTCGGTTTAAACTGGGATAAACACTCAAAGACCTTTCATAAAATAAACCATAGCAGGGGAAAATTGGCAAAGTGCACCTACCAGGTGATTTTATCTCCATCATTAGGGATGTCAGGAAATTTCTACTTTCTTAAGCTTTGCCGCAGAGGCTTAATAAGAAAAGTGATTTTCCAAGCGTCCACACACACAGACTCACACATAGAGATTCACACAGTCTATCACACACACACACACACACACACACACACACACACACACACACACACACACACACACACACACACACACACACATATATATATATATATACATACATATATATATATATATATATATATATATATATATATATATAATATATATATATATATATATATATATATATATATATCGTAAAATCCCTAACATAAGCCCACCATCTAGCAAACGCCCACCCCCCACCTTGGGCCAAAAGTTGTGCACAGGGGTAACTACCTAGCAAACGCCCACCCTGCTTTTTTCAAAGAGACTATGCTCACTTTCACTAGGATTTGTGCAGACTGTTCTAAAAGTCATCTTTTCCCCCTTCTTTACCTTTTCGTGTTTCTTTCCTTTTTTCTTATTCTTTGTTCCCTCTCCTCACTCCCACCCATCCCCAACAAAGTGAATTAAAATTACGTCATGCTTTTTCCACTGACGTCTTTTGTCTGTCAGTGACGTACCGGTACTTTGACGATGCTTCCTGATGGCCGGAAGATGGTTCTTGAATCTCTCTGTGCCATTTTTGCAAAATGCCGAAGCGACAGTCTTACACTGTAGCGTTCAAATTGGAAGCCCTCCAGTATCTGGATAACGAAGCAGGTGGGAATGTTTTGGAGTGTGCCCGTGAATTTTCTGTGGATAGGCAGAGGATCAGGGAATGAAGTGAAAACAGAGATAGACTTGAACAGCAGTTTGGAAAAGACAAACAAAAATGGAAACTGTCAAAAGGACCAGCAGTTAGATCTGAACATGTCGACCAAGGTGTGCTGCATTATCTGGAAGATGAAAGATCTGAAGGCACGGTATTGCGAAACAAGGACCTACAACGGAAAGCGATGGAACTGGCAAGTGCTTTCAACGAGGTGGGCTTCTCGGCATCAGACATGTGGTTAAGTCGCTGGAAACAGCGCCACTTGGTGTCTTGTCGACAGGGAACCAGCTCAAGCCAAAAGGTCTCTGCAGACTTTGAGGATCAACTTCTTCATTTCCGACCGAAGTTCTGCGACTACGTCATCGCTATGGTTATCCTCTGTCCAACATCATGAACATTGATCAGATGATGGTCCGGTTTGACATGATGCCAGCCCGTACCAACAACAAGAAAGGTGCAAAACAAGTTAGAATCAAGAGCACAAAGGCTGAAAAACGAGGCTTCACGGTGGCACTCGTCCTCATTGGCCTTCTTTGCCTCAAAGTCCCTTTTTTTCTATTTTCCTTCACTTCTACTCGCACGACCTAACATACATGCTTTCGGGGTTTGTATTCACTCAGTTACATCGTTGAGCACAAAAATTACTTTGTGCAAAGGGGTCTATCCCTAACAAACGCCCACCCCCCAATTTTGCCCTAAATCAGTGCACAGGGGGGGGGGGGGGGGCGTATGCTAGGGATTTTACGGTATATATATATATATATATATATATATATATATATACATATATATATATATATATATATATAGAGAGAGAGAGAGAGAGAGAGAGAGAGAGAGAAGAGAGAGAGAGAGAGAGAGAGAGACAGAGACAGAGACAGACAGACAGAGACAGACAGAGACAGACAGACAGACAGACAGACACAGATAGAGGACTATATCGCCCCCCCCCCCCCACACACACACACATGCATCCTCCTCCCCCACATACAAACACACACTGCCCTACTTTTTTCCTTCACCATTCTCCTTCAACACCTGCCTCCCCCTCTTCACCACCCCTAACACTCATCCTCCCCCCCTCACACTCATCCTCCCCCCCCTTCCTCACCTCCCCATACCTTCCTACCATCCTGTCTATTCCGGCTATATCCCATTTCTCCTCATACTCAGGTATGTGGGGTAACTATGCACGACTGACACGATCCTTGCCATGTTTGCCTGCCTGAAGACTTACAGAGCAGTAGCACATCGTAAACATGGATAAACCGCTGCCATGTAGCTTACAGCGCAGCTACATAATTATGCAGGAGAAAATTACAATGTACGCAACAGTTGACACAGGAATGGCGAGATAGATTGTTGTTGTCCTTCTTCTTGGTTTGTTTTTGTTCTTTTTATTTTCCGATTAGTGTTTCGTTTATTATGTAATGAGGGATTAGAAACTGCTAATAAAAAAGCTCCTGTGATCACAAACTTATTATGTTAGCAATACGTTGCACAAAAAGTCCGTACAAAATGTCAGAGATATCTGATTGGATCTTTAACAGTAGGTTTGGATGAAAGACACAGTCTTTTGTTTGTCGTTGAGAAAGTACAAATATTAGATTGTTCAAATTCCATTTTAATCCACGCATCATTACCACCTGGTAGAGTTTCCATGGCTCTGTGGCTGTACGTCTTTGAGAGATAATAGCGACTGAACTTCTGGTAAGACTAGTTATGAAGGAAGCAGCATAATTATGTCAGAGAGAGAGGGGGAAAATATATATAAGCCCACACATACACACACACTCATTCACACACACTTACACACACACACTTACACACTTACACACACACACACTTACACACTTACACACACCCCCTCCCCCCCCCCCCCCCACACACACTCAACACACTTCCCTAATTTTTGCTTACCACTTACCACTTCCCCTCTTACCTACTGTTTCCTCTTACCCTACTTCTTTCATACACAGACAGGCACACGTGCTTTACACATGTCTGCCTATCCACCACTCTCTTTGAAGGTAGCCATGCATGGGGGACCCCACAGTACGTTGTTAACAGAGATGACTACCACTTAAAAAAAAACTACAGAAACATGGGGAGAGAGGGAACGAGCAGGGGTGGGGGAATAGGGGAGTTGATGCAAGGAATGCAGAACACATGAAGTTGGCCAACCCCTCTTCCCCCTCCCCCCCAAAAAAAAAGAGAAAAAAAAAAAGAATGAAAGCCATGATGTACAATTATTACAAAAATTATTACTATAATTCACTTTTTTCTGTTCCACTCAACCTTTTATTTGTTTTTTTTAATATATAGATTTACTCTTTTAGCTAATGCAGATAATTTGACCCCAACTCTGTTGAAACATGTGATGAGAAATTTACAGGAAGCAAAAGTCAAGGAAGTAAAACTAAAGGTGTTTTTTTGTGGCAACATGTTTCTAATGATGACATCAACATGTGTCATGTTACATTTTTTTTTATTGTTTCTTTTTTTCATTCCTCAGCTAGAGTTCCGAAGTTCACCAAATGGTGAGATTTTTTTGTGTATACGACCGTTTTTGCCCACCACGAAGGTAGCAGCATTCCAACTTTGAGGATATGTTCAAATACGTTTTAGTATTATTTCATTGTGTTTATGTTTTGGGGTTTTTGGTTCGGTTTTTCTTTGTAAGTATACAGTTGGGCATATTACCTGCACTTTTCTTGTTTCTTTATTTTTGATTTGGTCATTCTCCGTTATCAGTTATCAATATGTTTATCAGGTCAGTCAAATACCACTTTCCTCCCCCCCCCCCCGCCTCCCTCCTCACCCCCCCCCCTTCCCAGATAATCCTCGTTCCTCGGCTAGAGCTTTGTGGTTCACCAAAGATTGTGAGATTTTGCGTATGCGACCTTTTTCTCCCACCATGCGCGAAGGTAGCTACATTCCGACTTCGGGGATAGAATGCCGGTTGAAGCCACGTGCTTCTCTTCTCTCTTTTGTTCACCAGGGAGGAATGCCGCACACATCAAGCATCCTTGCATCATACCACCTTCTGCATCCAATTCTTTGCTGAATGATGCGAGCAGGAGCAGAGGGGAAGAGAGCTAGCTATATTATTTCATCATCATAATCATCTTCATCATCATCTTCATTATCGTCATCATCACCGTCGTCGTCGTCGTCGTCGTCGTCGTCGATCGATCATCATCATTCATCATCATCATCATCATCATCATCATCATCATCATCATCATCATCATCATCATCCATCGTCATCGTCGTCGTCATCATCATTCATTATCATTCATCAATCATCATCAATCATCATTCACCACCACCACCCTCCTCCTCCTCCTCCTCTATCATCATCATCACCAGAGCAGCAGGTGGGCGGACAGCAGCTTCCCTCCCTCCCTCCTCCTTCCTTCCTTACTTGCCTGTTTACCGGCCTGAGAAACAACACGCTGATTTGGTTTGACCTGCCGGACTGTTGCTCTAAGCTTCCTAGCATTTAAGCCATGGGTCGTTGTGTGTGTGTGGTGGTGTGTGTATGGTGGGGGGGATGAATGGGGGGGGGGGGGTGTTGAGTGTGTGTGTGTGTGTGTGTGTGGTAGGGGTGGTGTGAATGGGGGGTTAATTGTGTGTGTGTGTGTGTGTGTGTGTGGTGTGTGTGTGTGTGTGTGTGTGTGTGTGTGTGTGTGTGTTGTGTGTGTGTTCGTTTTAACGTCTATCCACAAAAATGATGTGTTTGTGTGTGTGCAGAGTAGGGGGGGGTGAGGGTGGTAGAGAGACAGACAGAGATAAACAGACAGAGACAGACAGACAGAGAAAATAGAGAGACAGACAGAGACAGACAGACAGAGAATCAGAAACAGAGGACAAACAACAACCGACAGACAAGACAGACAGACAGACAGCACACAGAGCTAGAAAGCCTTATCAAAACAGAGACAGCCGTCAATCGTGTTGGGTCTTCTGTCTTTCTCTGTCTGTTGATGTTGTTTCTGTTACTTTGTATCTCTGTTTATGATTCTGATTGCTTGTCATTACATCGTCTCTGGTTTTGGGTTGTTACTCTGTCTCTTTGTCTCTCTCTTTCTCTCTCTGCCTCTCTGTTTCTCTCTCTCTCTCTGTCTCTGTCTCTCTCTCTCTCTGTTTCTTCCTCTCTCTCTCTCTCTCTCTCTCTCTCTCTCTCTCTCTCTCTCTTTTCTCTCCTTCTCTCTTGCTTTGTCTCTTCTTATTTTTCTTTTTCTGTTGTCTGCAGTCTATGTCTTACGCCTTCTGTCTTCGTTGTTGTTGTTGTTTTGTTTCTCGTTGTTGTTGTTTCTCTGTGTTGTCTCTTCTTCTCTCTTCTTCTCTCTCTCTTTCTTCTCTCTCTCTTCTCTCTTTCTTCTCTTCTTCTCTCTCCTCTCTCTCTTCTCTCCTCCTCTCTCTTCTCTTTTCTCTCTCTCTCCTTTTCTTGTTTTTTTCTAACTATCCATCAGCTTGAGATTGTTCCTGAAAAGCGTTCCAAATTACATGTACATGTAAACGCTCATCTTTCCGCTGAGCGCAAATTTCTTTGACGTGACAGCGTTCAAGAAAGAACCAGAACAGGCACAAAAACAGGGCGACAGCAAAAAAAAAAGACTATGTACCCAATTCGTGCACTCCTCCTATCACTCAGTGCTGTTTCTTCATCGCTAGGTAGTTTAGATAGGAATATGAATGGCAGGAAATTAGGAATTAAGAGATCATTACCATGTACCCTAGCCTTCATTTCCGTGCGTTTTTAAATAAAAATGTTTTCTTTCTTTTATCATGTGCTGGGTTTTGAGTGTAATGAGTCTTGCATGTTTGTAGGATCTACAATGCACAGAGTGCTACACAAAACAAACTAAGAGATAAAAGGAAATTAACATACTATTCCCAGTTTCTACACACCTGATTTTATAAACACACACACACGCACGCACGCACGCGCGCGCGCGCGCACGCACACACACACACACACACACGCGAAGAGATAGATAGATAGATAGATAGATAGATAGATAGATAGATAGATAGATAGATAGATAGATAGATGGGAGAGAGAGATAGAGAGAGATAGAGAGATAGAGAGACAAAGAGATAGATAGATACATAGATACATAGATAGATACATAGATAGATATAGATACAAACAAAGAGACAGACAGACACAGACAGACACAGACATACACAGACAGACAGACAGAGACAAACAGAGAGACCGACAGACAGACAGAGACAGACAGAGACAGAGAAACAGAGGCAGAGACACACAGAGATGCAGACAGAAACAGACAGATAGACAAGAGAGAAAGACACAGGCATCTAGCCAGACAGACAACACACACACACAACACACACACACACACACACACACACACACACACCACACACACACACACACACACACACACACCACACACACACACACACACACACACACACACACACACACACACACAGAAACAAGGAGACCGGCGGAAGATATTTTACCCATCAGCCTGTGGCTGACTAAGGAAGGAGGTAATAAGGCACACCATCTGACTTAAGAGACTGACTAGAAGACTTATGCTCACAGGTGGCAGGGAGGTGTAAGAGGTCAACACGAGCAAAGTACAGGGTACACAAGCACTCTACACCGTGCATACAGGTGTGAACTTGCTTTATGGTGCACTAGCACTTAGTGACCTGTACTAGTCCTACAGTACTCGCTTTTTTGATTTGCCGCATAATTATTACTATCAGCCTCTAGCTCGCCTTTCCCTTCTCTCTTCCCAGCGATGCCTGGATACCTTGAGCGTTGTGGCTCTGGTTTAGGGTAGTACACTGTACTGACTGATTTTCTCTGAGGTTTTGATTTTTCAACACCCTCTTCTTAGCTTGTAGTGTGTATTCAAGATAGCACTAACCCATTTAGTACACTTTTGTCATTTTTTTGTTATAGAACAGAGCATTGGTGAAAGACAATATTGAAGTCTTTAGTGTATTTTCTTGCCAATATTTCTTCTGTGCATAGAACAAAGCATTTGTCAAAAGAAAACATGGAAGCCTTTAAGCGTATTATGCCAGTGCTTGTCTATACATAGAACAGCATTGTAAAACGACCCATTGAAACCTTTAGCGTATTATGCTGTTGTATGTCCATCTAATACAAAGAACAGCACTTAAAACGACCCATTGAAGCCTTTAGAGTATTATGCCGGTGTGTGTCTATACATAGAACAATATTGTAAAACGACCCATTGAAGCCTTTAGGGTCTAATGCCGGTGTGTCTATACATAGAACAGCATTGTAAAACGACCCATTGAAGCCTTTAGGGTATAATGCCGGTGTATGTCTATACACAGAACAACGCTGTAAAACGACCCATTGAAGCCTTTAGCGTATTATGCCGGTGTATGTCTATACATAGAACAGCATTGTAAAACGACCCATTAAAACCTTCAGTGTATTTTTGCCAATGCATTTCTGCACATGGAACAGAACATGTGTTCATTAATATACTTCTACTATTCTTCTTTGTCGAACGTTCAGACAACAACTGTAGTTGTCTGTCTTATGTGTGAAAATGGGTTGCACTGCCATTAAGCGCCTGACAAATCAGGCCCAGCACATCCAAAACTTCGACATGGGAGAAAATCATCAGAAGTTTCTCAGAAAAAAAAGGCAGAAGAATGGACCAAGAAGGCAGAAAATAGACAAGAAGGAGGTGACAGGAAGGAAAGGGGCAAAGTAAGTAACAGAAATATGTAATTCCTAACACAAAAATTCCAGAAGGCGGGGATGCGGCTTATACCAGCAGATCCCCAGTATCCCCACAGGAGAATTCTTCTACTCAAAGGACATGATCTACATGACATGTAATGTAGAATTCTAATTGTATGTGTTGGTAGGAGAAGGAAAAGGATATATGCCCACACTAATTTGCATCTTAAGTTTTGATGAAAATAATGCCAATAACGAAACAAGAAAAAAGAAGAAAAAACATGCCAAACAAAACCATCACCAAAAGGAAGGTCCAGAAAAAAGTTTCTCTCATCAATATCCAAGACATTCTGTTTCATCTTAGTATAATGTTTGGTCTAAAAGACCTGCTTTATTTCAGGGTTTTTTTTTTTTAGTCGAGTCAATCTGTAGTGTTTGATAAGTATTATCTTAGCATGGCTCAAGCTGAATGTTTCATGTTGGAGACTTCAGAAGTTTCTCCCATATTCAGAATATTAGCCACTATGCCACTGCAGAGGAGACAAAACATCAGAGCAAACCTTTCTGGGTGGCCAAATTTAGACATGCTCCTTTACACATTCTGGTGGTTAACAGTTTTGATACAGGACACAGAAAGAAGTAAATCTGATCAAGATTAGGATTCTGCTTCCTCCTGCTGGTCGTGGTAAGATTCGTTGAGCGGCTGATAGTCAAACTGACAGCTTCATTTTCTTTGAGAGGCTTACTGTATGATTCAGCCTTCGTGTTGGGGAAGAATAGATCCTTATTTTCGGAAAGACTGGAACAACTGTATGAGCCTATCAGTGAACACTGGACCACCAGCCTTGTAGTTTTTCTTAGGGATAAAATCACGCGCGCGTGGGAGCTCACACACACACACACACACACACACACACACACACACACACACACACAAAACACATAGACAGACAGACACACACACACACACAGACACACACAGACACAGACACACACAGACACACACACAGACCACACACAGAACACAGACACACAGACACACAGCACCACACACACACACACACACCACACACACACACACCACACACACAACACAACACACACACACACACACACACACTCATTCTTTCTCTCTCTAGCTTTGGCTCTGTCTCTGTCTGTATCTCTGTCTGTATTTCTCTTTCTCTTTGTCTCTGTCTGTCTGTCTGTCTGTCTGTCTGTCTGTCTGTCTGTCTCCCCCCCTCTCTCTCCCCCCCCCTCTTTCTCCCCCCCCTCTCTCTCTCTCTCTCTCTCTCTGAGAAGACTGTCAGACATCAGCATGACAGATATGCATGCATACCAGACAGCTGCCGCTAGACTCTTGTCGTCATGTGCTTGGTGGTAACATACAACTGTAGTAACACTAACACTCATATACCGTGTAGTGCCAGTGCCGTGTTTTTGTGCATATATTGTGTATGCTCCGACAGAACTCAAAGAATATCCAGTGAAAGACGTAGGAGAAGGATTTTTGTTAGGTCTTGCCTTGCCCTTTCTTCCATAGTGGTTTTGTTGTTGTTGCGCTGCTATCGTCGTCGTTGATAAGGTCTTTGTTTCTTTCTGTTTTTTTTTTGCGTGTGTTTGTCTTTTATGTTGCTGTCGTTCTTGGTGGTGGTGGTGGTGGTGGTGGTGATTGTGTTGCTTTTGTTGATAGTGTTGGTGGTGGTGGTGGCGTTGTTGTTGCTGTTGTTGTTTTTGTTGTTGTTAATGTTGTTCTTCTTCTCGTTCTTCTTGTTCTTGTTCTTGTTCTTCGTCGTCGTCGTCGTCGTCGTCGTCGTCGTCATCGTCGTCGTCATCGTCGTCGTCATCGTCGTCGTCGTCGTCATCATCGTCATCGTCGTCGTCGTCGTCGTCGTCGTCATCGTCGTCATCCATCATCATCATCATCATCATCATCATCATCATCATCATCATCATTCTCATCATCATCATCTTCTTCTTCTTCTTCTTCTTCTTCTTCTTCTTCTTCTTTCTTCTTCTTCTTCTTCTTCTTCTTCTTCTTCTTCTTCTTCCACTCCTCCTCCTCCTCCTTCTCCTCCTTCTCTCCTCCTTCTCCTCCTCCCTGTGGTGTGTTTGCAATCGCTACACTGAGTGAGCTGGAACAGAAGCTTCAATCCTCGTTAGTGCCTTTGGCAGCTGAAAATGAAGAATGGTGATGAAATGTGATAACATTCATGAACGATTTCATGCCTTCCATAACCAGGTTTAAGCAGAAATGGGTTATAATGAAAAGAAAATATCTCTCAGTTGGATAGCATTTCATTAAAACCAGTTAAGGGTCTGTGAATAGCTATAGTTTGGTCCAAAGTGCTCTCACAAAGTTTTAGCCATATCAGAAGCATAACTGCAGTCATTATTTTAAAATGAGGGAAGTAAAAAACAACAACAAACAAACAAACAAACCAAACACACACACTGTTGTTGTTGTTGTTGTTGTTGTTGTTGTTGTTGTTGTTGTATGGTTCTCAAATGATTACCCTGGAGGGTCACCCAAAATATGCACTCTGTCTCAATCATCACACCTTGGAATCACTGAGAGGCCTTCAAACACACATAGTCCGAGCGCCAGATGGAAAAGCTTGTTTTGCGTCATAAAGTTTTTTTCTTTGGTGATTCTAACAGAGTTTTCATTGCTGATTTCAAATCTGATGGGGGCCAGACGCTAAACTTTGGGCATTTTTGTCTGGAAGTGAAAATCCAAGATGGCCGCCGTAGAATTAGAGTGAAAGATGTTGTGAGGGGTATCATGCATTTAAAGACATACAAAATCTACAAACTTGGCTAAATAGCATGCAATGGAAGAAAAAGTAACCACACTTGATGAAATACATATCAAATATTGGATAAAATGTGACACTCCACCACGAAATGAGTCGCTTAGCACATAATCCATTTTTCCGCTAGGAGCCATTAAAGGCAGGAGGGGGTGAGGTGGTCGATTTTGAGATTTTGATTTATTATAAAACTATAGCACTTATTCTACCTTGTAGTAAAATATCAAGGCATAATTCTGTTTCCTTTTGTCTTTAAACGTGCTTTGAAAATAGCGAACCCCTCAATCTGACCACCTATTAGGATGCTGAAATTGTCCATTTCTCATTTTGACATTTCCTGCAGTCTATCATTTCAAATTGTAGTAACTTTTGATAGAATTGTTCGATTTTCAGTCTGTTTTTTGCATGTCAATAACTAAAAATTTACCTCTAGTGCAATGTGATTCTTTATGTGGTGGAGCGTCACAAATGGCTACTTCAGAGAAATCAAGATGGCCGCCATCTATGTAAAGTATTCACCAAAATTTCAGAAATATGTTAATCCGCAATACACTTGAAAAACCGTAGTATTGAAATCACTGAAATTGTTTAATAGGGAGAAAACACTGGAACACTCTCCAGTGTCTGCTGGTAGTTCTCACAGCAAGAGTGGCTGAAGGGCGTCTGAAGACAGTTCATGTATCCTCATAGGGTGGGACAACAACAGTCATTGGATTATTGCAAGCAAGTGTTCCTTCGCTTTTGCAAAAGGCCATACAGGTGGCAGACAGTTTGGTGCAGGTACACTGTGCTGTATTGCATCCAGTTTTGCAGCTGAAACTGACCAGATTGAGCACGTCATCAGGAGCTGGCAGTTGATCATCAAGTCCAGGGGCTGGGCTGAGTGTTGACTGGTGTAACTGCCATCCCTAGTCAACAGGATCCAGCTCAGGAGGAGATGGCTCCCCTGCAGCTTGCCACAGCACAGCCTGAAAGTGTGCTCGTTTGATGTGGACCTGAAAACTTGCCATCGTTGAAGGAAGGGGACTCCATTTCGGGGGAATGTGTCTCTTTCCTGCAATCCTCTTCCTGAAAAGGTTGGCTCGAACGGTGTTCAGATTGGCCCCTGACTCGTCCCCGTAGAGCAGATCAGTGAACTGAAGGCATGACTCAGAGATTTCCTGGAAAGGTACAGACATCTTCCCAAGCTTCAGCTCATCAGAGAATACTTCAAGCTTCTTGAGGACTGTCATTTTTCCAATTCCAGCAAAGGAAGAAACTGTGTCACAACCAGTCAGTGCATGAGCTGCCAGCAGAATAGGAATTATGGTTGCATGCTTTCTGATAATGTCGTTGACATTTATGACTATGTGTGGATGTGCGCGACTCGATGGTCCGAGTCATACTCTGGGACAGTTCTTTGGTCTTCATGTAGAGATGATGGGCCAAGATGACGAGTACATCGGTGCCTTCAGAAACAACCCTGATGTTCCTCTGTCCTAATGACGATTCGTTGATGACATGAAACACCATCAGCACATCAGCTTCTTCGTGATACAGAGGGGCTTGCTGAAGTCCAGACCCCATGTGTACAGTGTGCGGGTCTGGCCCAGTGATGATAACATCTGTTGCTGGTGGAGGCTGCATGCTGCAAAGCCGATGTACGATCATTTGTATCAGTTGTTCCTTGTTGGCTGTGACTTTTAGCGTGACACTTTGCTGTGGCAGAGGAGACTCTTCGGTCAGGTTGTACACACGACTAGTCCCCTTCTGACGGACGGTTCGACAGCATGACTTTGTGCTCAGTTTGTAGTATCTGTCGGCGACCACATGTGACACTGGTGCTGACTGAACTCGTTGCAAAATGCTGGAAACTGCAGCTGTGATGAAAGCCGAGACTTTAGCTGGAGCTGCAGGCCAAGGTACTGTCCACAAAATTGCACAGCCATCTAGGATGACAACAGTGGGAGGTTCTTGGTTGCGAACACCAGACAGAATCTGTATTTTGTTCTTCAGAGCAGCCTTGCTAGTTGTCCTCATGTCACCATTCTCGTCAAAAAGGGCTGTAGGTTGTAGAGCTAGCTCATGGGAAAACAAGGTCTCGACAGAAATGGATTCCCTGGAAGTCGCCATAATGCCAAGAACGCGTTCATATATGAATTCAATGTCAATAGCTGTGTCCACTTTAGCATGTTTTATAGTCACTTCCATGACTGCAGACATGTTCTTCACTTTCTTTGTGAGCTTGAGGTGGAAACTGGCAGGCCATTCACCCTCAAACGCCCATTGTTCTGCAGCATCCACCTCTACTGCCTCATGGACATTGACAGTTGGGTCATCAATGACGCGGCCAGAAAACACGTTGATGAGGCCAGTGTCAGGATGTTTGCTGGTGTCCAGGATGTCAATGGGGTAGACAGTGTCTCTGAATCTTTGCTTTGTCTGCAGCATCCTCCTTGATGCGTGTGTGGCGCTCTTCTTTGTGTGTGTTGACAACTGTCTGAACACCCCCTTCTTTGATTTCCTGGAGGTAGTTCAATAGCTGGGTCAGCGTGCTTTGTAAAAAGGCCCATATGGCAAGGGTGGATTCATTCACAAGAGGAGAGAGAGAGAGAGACGAGAGAGAGAGAGAGAGAGAGAGAGAGAGAGAGAGAGAGAGGAGAGAGAGGAGAGGAGAGAGAGAGAGAGAGAGAGGAGAGAGAGGAAGAGAGAGAGAGAGAGAAATCTAAGGAAACCATTTTTTAGCCTATCATCATCGTTATTGTCATCATCATTGCACACACACACACACACACACACACACACACACACACACACACACACACACACACACCACACACACACACACACACACACACACACACTGACTAAAACTAACTAACTAACTAACTAACTAACTAACTAACTAACTAACTAACTAACTAACTAACTAACTAAGTAATCAACTAAGTACCTACAGAAAAGAACAATGTTCACGAAAATTAAAAGAACTAGTACTGCCCCTAAGACGTTTCTGTTCTTCTTCAGAGAGTTCGTCAGTCTTTCTCTTTTTTAGCAGACGCTGAATATGGTCTTTGGAACAATTTATGTGCTCATACAGTTCTTGTGACACAGTATGAACTCTGCATCTTCTGGAAGTCTTTGACCGAGTCTATCATCTCGCTGCCGGCTTGCCTCCTGAAAACTACTTATCCCTGTAGATTCGATTAGAAGTGGGCTCTTTCTTTGACAGAAAAAACACTCCATGTCTGAAAATAAGAAATAGAGATCACATAAGTGTGTGTACTAAGAGTCACAGTGAGTGAGACAGTATGTGTGTGTGTGTGTGTGTGTGTGTGTGTGTGTGTGTGTGTGTGTGTGTGTGTGTGTGTGTGTGTGTGTGTGTGTGTGTGTGTGTGTGTGTGTGAACCAGAATGATCGCATCACGTCCTCGCAAACGTGAAGATCTATACACAAGCGTTTAGATGTAGGGTGTAATGGCTGACTTCTTTAATATCAAAATATGCTTTGCATTCCCCCTCCCACCTCATAAATATCTCCTCCTCTCTCTCTACTCTCTCTTTCTACCCCCTCCACCCAAATGAATCATTAAGAATTCTCAAAACACTGAGCATAGCTTTATAAAACAGCTAAAAGAAAAAAACATGCAGAACATCTTGCGCACACGTTAAATCCTGTTCCGCTTTTCGTAAGAGTAGGCCATCATGTGCCGGTGGGAACAGATGACATTTACAAAACTGCATACACACGAGGACTGGATGTAAAAAAGCACAAGAGTATTTATCCCATTATCCTCGATGTAAAAGAACAAAGTGAAAGTGAAAGTGCTGCATGTGTTGGTGGATCACTGGCATCGCAGACTGATCTCTGTTAACATTTCAATAGATCTAGTGCCAGTAAACCACACTTATTTCAGTACTTATAGGTCCAGTGTAGAAGAGAGAAACACTCGTCTTTCATTTTCAGGCCATTAACACATCGTGCGACCTTTCGTGATGGTGTATTTGACGCTCAACTCTTTTGTTTTCAGTACACATAGCAGGTGTGTCTAGCATCGTCTGCTAGCAGCGCATTCCTTAACAAGCGTAGTCCATATCAGATAGGGGGGAAGCAGGCCGCGCTGCGCATCTTTCAGCGCAGCCTGTAAATATCACTGCGAGAGGCACTGTTAGCGTCGGCACCCCTGCGCGAATCTAGGTCGACTCATCCAGAGTCGCTCAGCCATCACTCTTGCATGAGAGGGGTTTGTGTATTTGAACCAGCAGAAAAAAAAAAATATGCCCATAAGATACAAGTTGGCCCCCGACTGATATGAAGTCTAGAGACCCTGAGGAAGCTGAATCACCAAAGAAAAAAACTTTATGACGGAAAACAAGGTTCTAGTACTTTTACACAGACTGGCTCTCGGACTAAACCTGATGAAAAGTTTGCATGTATGTCTGTTTTCAAGTATCTCGCTATAATAATAGGCAGCCATATTCTGACTTCAGAAACATTTTTTTCTTCTGTAGAAGATTGTTATGCTTAAAGCATGTCATGGCTGAAGACATTCTGATCATTATTTTAGGGGCATAACGACATTTTGATGTAGGCTTTGGCTCTTAGCCCACAACATAATACTTAAGAAAGCTTTTTGACCTGGGTGCGAATGCACAAAAAGATCAACCATACTCAACAAAAAGTGGGAACACGCAAAAGTAGGCTTGCTATAAAGAATTAAGATTAAGTATATGTTCATGCCTGGTGGTTAAAACGTTGCGCATTGCGCTCAATCTGTAGACCTGGGTTCAAATCTCCATCAAGGGAGTTTTTCTCCTGTAGTTAACACCAGTGGCAATTTGTGCCATGCGAGAACGCACCAATACCATCTTACATACACGTTAAAATCTGTTCCACTTTTTGGAAGAGTACGCCATTGTGTGGCCGTGGGAACAGACGACAACACTTACAAAGTCACTTGCACACAGGGACTGCATATAAAT
>CM060317.1:36702519-36722519 GCA_030674155.1 Stramonita haemastoma | reverse complement strand
ATATAAAGGATATCGAACTAGGGACAGGGGAAGAATGTCCTTTTTTTTCCCTGTTTCTTCATGTAGTCATTTTTGTTGTTGCTATTGTTGTCTCCGGCAAGATCTCTCGTCCTCTGTGTGTGTGTGAGAGAGTGTTTTTTCCACTTTCGTCTTCGTTTTTAATAGTCTTGTTGTTCATGCTCTTTCTATTGTTGCTACTCTTGTTTAACTTCTATTCTCTGTCTGTCTGTCTGTCTGTCTGTCTGTCTGTCTGTCTGTCTGTCTGTCTGTCTGTCTGTCTCTCTTTCTCTCTCTGTGTCTGTCTGTCTGTCTCTCTCTGTCTGTCTGTCTCTCTTACTATTTCTCTGTCTCTTTTTTCTTAATCTTTTATCTCTTTCACTTTGTAGTTTTATCTTTCTTTTTCTTTTTCTTCTTCTTCTTCTTCTTCTTCTTCTTCTTCTTCTTCTTCTTCTTCTTCTCCTTCTTCTCCTTCTTCTTCTTCTTCTTCTTCTTCTTCTTCTTCTTCTTCTTCTTCTTCTTCTTCTCTTCTTCTTCTTCTTCTTCTTTTTCTTCTACTTCCTCTTCTTCTTCTTCTTCTTCTTCTCTCTTTCTTCTTCTTCTTCTTCTTCTTCTTCTTCTTCTTCTTCTTTCTTCTCCTTCTTCTTGCATTCTTCTTCTTCTTCTTCTTCTTCGCATTCTTCTTCTTCGCATTCTTCTTCTTCGCATTCTTCCTCTTCTTCTTCGCATTCTTGTTCTTGTTCTTGTTCTGTTCTTGTTCTTGTTCTTGTTCTTGTTCTTCTTCTTCTTCTTCTTCTTCTTCTTCTTCTACTTCTTTTCTCATTCTTCTTCTTCGCATTCTTCTTCTTCGCATTCTTCGCATTCTTTTGTTTCTTTCCTCTTTGTCTTTATTTTCCTTCTTTCCTTTCTTCTTTCTTTCTTTCTTTCTTTCTTTCTTCTTTCTAGCTTTCTTTCTTTCTTTCTTCTTTTTTCCCTTTCTTTCTTTCTTGTTTACCTTCTTCCTTCCTTCCTTTCTTCTTTGTATTGTTCTTTTATCATCATCATCATCATCATGATCATGATCATGATCATGTCATCATCATCATCATCATCATCATCATTCATCATCATCATCATCATCATCATCATCATCAAAATCATCATCGCCATCGCAGTTATTAACATCGCACTCAACATTATTACTTTTATGTTCTTCTCCTTTATTTTTTCTTCTTTTTTGTTGTTGTCATTGTTCATCCTCCCTTATTTTCTGCTCTGGTTTTAACAGTGAGTCAAAAATATGATAAATGGCTGCTGAAAGGACCTAGCTGTATTTATGGTTCTTTAAAGTTGAATATCGAAACCCACTTTCACAGTTCACTTGGCAGAAATAATCATCTCAATATATTACGATGGCCAATTACTGCTGCAATTGTTACACTGAGTGAGCTGGAATGGACCCTGCAACTCCCAGTGGCGCCTTACACAACTCAAATGAGAAATTGCAATGGTATTAAATGACATTCTGAAACGCTTTTGTGCCTTCCATAACAACATTTGACAGAAAGGACTCTAAATCAAATGAAACCTCGTCAGCTGGATATCATTTTACCACATCAGTTGAACGGTCTTTATAAAGCTATTTGTCAACCCAATTTGCTCAGACGATACAGTCAATTCGCTGTTTAGAAGCATGCATAACTTATGTTCGAAAGTTTAAAAAAAAGTAAAAAATAAAGTTTCCTCCATAAGATCGACTATATTAGCAAAAACCTGAGCAAACAAAGCTGATTTAGTTATATCAGAATGGGATCATTTTAATGTGTGATTTAAGGCTGTGAAAGTCCAATTGCAATGCATGGACAGTGTGAAAGAATGTCACATTGTTAATAGTACCAGAGCGCGCACGCGCACACACACATACACACACACACTCACTCACTTATACACGCACCCCCAACACACACACACACACACACACACACACACACACACACACAAAACACCCCACCCACCCACCTACACCACCCACACACACACATCCCCCCCCCCACACACACACCCACCCACACACACACTCCGACACACAAACAAGACAGTTTATCGTAAAACGGGTTAATTGCTCACTCTACCTAATTTACGTGTTTCCCGTTTCTGCAGGTACCCAGGGGAGGATGCAGGAAGATGCAGGAGGATGCTGGGTGCTGGCTATGAACCCTCTTGCCCCAGACTATCTTCTGCATCACCAACGCTTTTCCTCAGCCAAGCATGCTGCAAGGCCGAGTGCTAGGCTATGTCATCACCGCAGGGCGGACAGCTGCTCCCTCCCTCCCTCCCTCCCCCTGTTTGTTTGTAACGCTTCAGGGCTGAGGAGGCTTCCTTCCTGACTTACAGGGAATATATCTACGTGGTGTGTATGTGTGTGGGGGTGGGTGGGTGGGGGGGTGGGGGTGTGTTGTACGTGTGTGTGTGTGTGTTGTGGGGGGGGGGGTGTTGTTGTACTGTGAGTGTGTGTGTGTGTGGGCGGGGGGGGGGGGGGTGTTGTACGTGTGTGTGTGTGTGTGTGTGGTGTGTTGTAAGTGTTTGTTTGTTGTGTTTGTTTGTTTGTTGTGTGTGTGTGTGTGTGTGTGTGTGTGTGTGTGTGTGTGTGTGTGTGTGTGTGTGTGTGTGTGTGTGTGTGGGGTGTGTGTGTGTGTGTGTGTGTGTGTGTGTGTGTGTGTGTTGTGTTGTGTGTGTGTGTTGTGTGTGTTGTGTGTGTGTGTGTTCGTGTGTGTGTGTTGTGTGTGTTGTGTGTGTGTGGGGGGGGTTGTTGTAGTCGTGTGTGTGTGTGTGTGTGTGTGTGTGTGTGTGTGTTGTGTGTGTGTGGTGTTGTGGTGTGCCTGCGAGCGTGTGTGTGTGTTGTTTGTCTATCTGTGGCTGACTAATGAGGACAATGGTGTCTACTGACTTGTAGACTGACAACTTATGTCCCCGAGTAGTGACAATTTATGTCCCAGGTGGCTGGCTGTTAAAGCCACAGGAGCTCAGAGCATACCATGAGTGCATTGTCATGCATACCTAGAACTCAGTTTATGGCACGGAGGCAGTCCCTTCTGGCTTTTGGAGTTACTCGCTTCTGTGGTATATTATCACCCTTCCTTTTCTTCTCTCGCTGATGCTTGGCAGAAGCAGCCCTTGTTGCTGTTGGCTGTCGATATTGGTAGATTTTTTCCTCATTGATTTTGGTCTAGTTTTACTTATTTTTTGGCTTTAGTAGAAATATCAAAGACAACGTGGAAGCCTTAGCGTTTAATTTGTGTCTTCTTTGTGTCTTTTTTGTTTTTGGTGGGGATGAAGGTTATTTATTCTGTGGTGTGTTTTTGCCAATATCACATTTTGTCTATGTAGTGTTGCTGTATATTGAGGTGTTCATTATCATCTTTCATGCTTTTGTTTTGCAGGATTGAGATAATGCATGAAGTGGAAGAGGGCTAGCGTTTTCAACAAATCCTGATTTTATTGGCCTTATAGAATAACAATCTCAAGGTGCTTTGTCACGTGATTCTTTTTTTTCCAAATTGACTGGGTTTTTGTTTAGATGAACGGGACTAGGTAACACTGATTATGATCTTGAGGTGAATGTTATTGAAACTGTTTGAACTTGAAATAATGTGACAGTCTTGTTATGGCTTTTCATGATGGGTTGGGCTATAAACACCAAGAGTTGTTTCTGCCAAGCTCTTGTTCTGCCTGTCATCTTCTTCTTGCCTATTTTCCGCCTTCTTGGTAAATTCTTTTGCCCTTTTTTCACAGAAAGACTTAAAATATCAGCATTCTCTACAACTCTTAAGTTGGATGAGCTGAGCCTGACTTGTCAGGCACTTAACACAGCACAACGCAGTTTTGCTCAGAAGATAGACAACAATAGTTGCTATCTGAGCATTCGACGACGACGACGATGACGACGAGAGAGAGAAGAAGAAGAAGAAGAAGAAGGAGAAGAAGAAGAAGAAGAAGAAGAAGAAGAAGAGAAGAAGAAGAGAAGAGAGAAGAGAGAAGAAGAAGAAGAAGAAGAAGAAGAAGAAGAAGAAGAAGAAGAAAAAGAGAGAAGAGAAAAAGAAGAAGAAGAGAAGGAGAAGAGAGAAGAAGAAGAAGAAGAAGAAGAAGAAGAAGAAGAAGAAGAAGAAGAAGAAGAAGAAGAGAAGAAGAAGAAGAAGAAGAAGAAGAAGAAGAAGAAGAAGAAGAGAAGGAAGAAGAAGAAGAACAAGATGAAGAAGAATTGCGGAGAAGAAGAAACAGGGTGGGTGAGAACACACATCTGTTTTTGATGCTATTAGTGGCCTCTGAATTTTCCTCCTCTGATGAAAAATACAAACAAATAAGCGATTGGAAGAGTTACAGCATTATCACAATGAATGACTTCAAACAATCAGACGTATACATCATAATCCTTGAAATTCCTCTGGGGTCTAACATCGCTAAGGATTATAGTAAGATGGTCACACAGACCCCAGATTGTATGCTCTTAACTCCTATTTGTTTTAGTTCCACGCTACAAAAATCGTCTCTTCTAAATTGGCATTTTCCACCAAAGCTGCATTGTATTGAGAACAAAGTCTTTTTTTTCTAAATGAGCGATGAGTCAATTCATCAAAACTCATGCAAAATTTAGACAGCTAGCGATATCACTGAGATTGGCAAGAGATGATCACAAAGACTTAAGCTGGCTTTCAATTGGAAAGATGCAGTATGAAGGGCTTTTTTCAATCATTAGTTAGCTATCTGCTCTTTAAAAGACTGTAACAAAATAATGTCTGAACATGTCAACATGCACTGGACCACCGGCCTTGCAGATCTCTCCGGGGTTATCACTACACACACGAAGAATAATACATGTATCTATCTATCTATCTATTATCTATCTAATCTATTATCTATTATCTATCTTCAACTAGTCTATCTGTACTATCTATCTCTCTAATCTCCTATCTCTCTATCTCTCTATCTCCTCTCTCTCCCTCTCTCCTCTCTCTCTCTCTCTATATATATATATTATATTATATGTAGTATGTATGTATGTATGTACACATACAATGTTCAAAAGACAACAACGCATGAAACAATACACACAAAAAACCAAACACTCATCAACAAGGAACAAATCACCCCCCAAACCAAACCTAACAAAAATGCATCATCATCATCATCCATCATCATCATCATCATCATCATCATCATCATCATCACATCACATCATCATCATCCATCATCATCATCATCATCATCATCAAGACACACACCTCTCTCCCAGTTTCAGTTTTAATACCTGTACATCAGCGCTCTGACTCCAAAGCTCCATCACTTTTGTTTCAGCTGCCACCACTATCACCGTTACATTACATTTCCCCTTCTGACACAAGAGCAAGACCCACAACAACCTAAATAGACAAACAAGAAGATGGAATACAGCTGCAGATCATACGTCTAGCAGACACATCATCCATCATATCTCTACTTAAGAATCGGGGTTCTGTTTGCCAGAAAAATGATAACTATTAAGGCAAATATTTAACTACTAGGTGGTTACTTGTTTATGTAAACATTCAGATTTCTACTGATCGTTATCAGATGTCTGATGCAGAATTCTAAATCAATGTATTGGGGTGGTATGGTTGATTATGGTTGATCGTGTAATGATCATGATTTGGGAATATGTGCGTCAGAGACAGTGGGGATTGTCATACTTTAAGTCTTACTAGCACTTAGGGGTAGCTTGTAAATATACATGCAAAGCACACGTATCAACGTACGCATAAATGCACCACTCTCGTTCGCGCACGTTCTCGCAGGCACACGCACACACACACACACGTGCACGCGCGCGTGCGCGCACACACACACACATACATACACGCACACACACACACGTGCGTGCGTGCGTGCGTGCGTGCGTGCGATGCATGTGTGCGTGCGTGCGTGCGTGCGTACGCAAACACACGCTGCCTTCGCATTTTTTCCTCATCATCTTCTGGCAATTCTTCTTCTTCGCGATTCTTCTTCGCAATTCTTATTTTTCGCAAGTCTTCTTATTCTTCGCAATTGTTCTTCGTTATTTTTCTTCTTCGCAATTCTCCTTCATGCAGTTCTTCTTCGCAATTATTCTTCAAACAATTCGTCTCCATACAATTCTTCTTCTTCTTTCTTCTTCTTCTTCTTCTTCTTCTTCTTCTTCTTCTTCTTCTTCTTCTTCTTCTTCTTCTTCTTCTTCTTCTTCTTCTTCTTCTTCTTCTTTCGTCTTCTTCTTCTTCTCAGTAAGGGTAAAAACAATGTCAGTGGTTTATATTTTGCCACTGCTGATACTGTCTATGCAGTTCTTGGAGTTTTCAGTTTTTTAGTCTTTAAAATACCAGTAACAGAACATACAAGTATTCAATTTGCTAAATGTCCAAAGTCCGTGTTTTTTTCTTCTTGTTTTTGCCACGGACATTACGCAATCTTCTTTGAAGGATAAGTGGGTAATGGAATCGGTACTACCCTGATGGAGAGCTGTCCATTGAAAATGTCACCTTAGCAGAAATCTACAGGCGGTCCTGCAAAAACACATTTTAGACAGAATAAAGCTCAGACCGTTCTAGAAAAAAAAATTCTTTTTGACAAAACATCTGTTAAAAAATCAGACAGAGAACAACACTGAAACATGTGTGTGCTTCAGTTTTTTTTTTGTCCTTTGTTTTCCTGTACACACTAATGTTCTGGATTTGAACAGTAGACCTGTAGAAAGACATACAAACAGTTAAAATACAATGCTACGAATATTAGACAAGTTTTACTCAGCCCTCTCCTTTACTTGAACACTTCTAAAAAAAATGAAGAAAAAGCACAATCATTATTATCATTTAAAAAACAACAACTTGAGTCTAGTATGAAAACACGTTTATAATGGTTAAAACAAAATAGAGGTGAGGTTTTTTATTTTTTTTTATTTTTTTTTTACAAAATACTTATGATAGCCTCTCAGGAACCAATTTGCAGGGCACTGTCCAGGGAGATAGAAGACGAAGCAAGCACAAAATGAAAAAGTGGTTGGTGGACAGCATCCCTGAATGGACCCAGGGAAAGAAAGCTGTGTTGATACCTCGTCATTAGCACGTACATAGCCACCGACCCAAACAGGGAGAGAGAGAGAGAGAGAGAGAGAGAGAGAGAGAGAGAGAGAGAGAAGAGAGAGAGAGAGAGAGAGAGAGAGAGAGAGAGAGAGAGAGAGAGAGAGAGAGAGAGAGAGAGAGGAGGCAGGCAGAGCAGACAGACAGACAGACAGACAGGGACAGACAGACAGACATACAGACAGAGAGAGACAGAGAGAATGCAACTACCCCCATCCTCTGTTCACCATTTTCTTTCTCGCGAGCATATCAGAAGTGTACACTCCAGGGAAAACATAAAAAAACATCATGTATGTGCTATGGATATGTCGGCATATATGCCTACCCACGTACATAGGTATTCTTGTCTGGCGAGAAATGTAATTCGGCACCAAAAAAAACAACATTGTTATGTCAGCTCTGCAAGTTAATATTACTAATTGGCCAGATGACACTTTGATGCACCTGTCATATATTTCTTCTGGGAGGTTTCAATTTACAATATTTGCTGCTCAGAGAGGAGTTGTGGGGATTTCGACAGAAATGATATTAGTTATTTGTTTAAAAAAAAAATGCTATACGTCCAGTGTGGTAACCAAGCATGTTGTTATACGTTTGTAGGTATGTCTATTTGCAGCTATGTAAACACACACACACACTCTACACACTCGCGCACACACATCCACACACACACACACGCACACACACACACACACACACACACACACACACACACACACACACACACACCCAACCACACACACACACACAACACACAACGCAAACACGACAACACACACACACACCACCACACACACACACACACACACAACACACAAGACACACAACACACACAAAGACACAAACACACACACGCGCGCACATACACACACAAACACAAACACCCAACACATACACACAAATACACAAACACACACACATACAGAAAAACACCCATTACATGCACACAAACACACACACCCACACAAATCTCTTTTACTGAAAGAGACATATCTATCTGTCTTACACTCCACGGGGTTCATAATTATTAATATATGCTGCGCTTTGTTTTTAATAATGTGGTTAGCAACATAATACACCCACCTTTGCACACGAAAACTGCAATGCAGATAGAAACGAAATCTTCCACCGAAAATAAAGTCAAGAGATCGTGGAACAGCATTGCAAGTTAATACCACTAATTGGCCAAATAATACCGTTACATCTGACGCCTATATTTTCAGAAGTGTTGGCTTTTTATGTGCCGCTCATGTGAGATTTTATTACAATGTAGGCAGTTTGTTGTTGATAAAGAAGTTACATGGAGTGTTTTCTTACACATGTTGACAGGTTCGTAACTGCAGATGGGTATTGGCATATTAAAGTGTATGCCTGCATGTGTGTAGACACGTAAACATAATTTCACACACATACACCCACACTCACACACACAAACAAAGACATAGACACACACACCCACACTCTCTCTCTCTCACTCTCTCTCTCTCTCTCTCTCTCTCTCTCTCTCTCTCTCTCTCTCTCTCTCTCTCTCTCTCTCTCTCTCTCTCTCTCTCTCTCTTTCTTTCTCTCTCTCTCTCTGTCTTACACTCACACACACACCACACACACACACACACACACACACACACACACACACACACACACACACACCACCAACCAGCACACACCACACACACACACACACACACACACACACACACACACACACACACTACTACAGGGCAGGATCAATACATCCAATCACTCAAGGGCACAGAATAAGTAATCCACTCCAGGAGAGACAAAATGTATTCTTGGCGTTTTCTATGTAAATGTCACATAATAATAATGCCTAGTCATACTCTCGATAACCCCAGTCAAGCTAGGCTAGAATTGTATACTTGCATCAAAAATAAGAAAGTTATCAAATATCAGCATAGCGAGTTCATAATAAAATCAGTAGTTAGCCAAAAGATATCGTGACACATCTGTTGCATTTGGTTTTGTTAATTAAGGTGTCGGGTTTTATACCCTGTACACGTAAGAGCTACAACGACGCAAATGACAAGAAATGGCACTGATCATAGCTTTTACAGGCTTTGTACAAAGACGAAATATACATGTAGATACAGTCATTGGTGTTTTGTCCACAGAAATGCAAGTATACTTACACTGGCAAGCGCAAGTAACACTTTCGCGGTAAAACACAGAGTGTATAGTATTCTATTTTCTTAAGTAGCTGTCAACGTTCGAGGGATTTTTCCCCTGGAGTTAACATCAGTGCTGACTCCACCTCCCCAAAAGTTCTTAGGATGATGAACTTAAACCGAGCCCTGTGTGCGAACGCACGCAGAACATCTTACGCACACGTTAAATCCTGTTCCGCTTTTCGTAAGAGTAGGCCATTGTGTGTCGGTGGGAACAGATAAAAATATTTTTAAAAACTGCATACACACTGGGACTGGATGTCAAAAAAAGCACATGAATACTTATTCCATTATCTTCAATATAAAAGAATAAAATAAAATAAATAAACATGAAGCCTACCTACTCGTGCAACACAGCTACTCACATAAAGCTAGGTAGAATAGTGTTTGTGCCGAAAGACAAAACAGAGACTGGGAGTCAGTAACGCAGGTTAATACCACTGATTGGCCTAATGATAGCGTGGTACATCATGATCTGATGCATTATTTTGTCTCGGAGGTGTCATGTGGACTGTGCTGCTCAGACATGACCTGATATTATGAGGCAGCGGGGAAAAACCCCTAGTTGTTGAAGAAATTACATACAGAGAAACAATAATCATGTTTGTGTGCATGTACTATATTAATAAATAAATAGATAACTAAATAATATAATATATATATATATATATAAACACGTACGCAACAAGAGAGAGAGAGAGAGAGAGAGAGAGAGGAGAGAGAGAGAGAGAGAGAGAGAGAGAGAGAGAGAGAGAGAGAGAGAGAGAGAGAGAGAGAGAGAGAGAGAAGAGAGAGAGAGAAGAAGAAGAGACAGAGAGACGAAACAGACAGACAGACAGACAGACAGATAGTACAGACAGAAAGAGGGACTGTCAGACACAAAGAGACACAGATAGCCTACAGTAACAAAGAGACCAGGAACAGAGACTGAGACAGAGAGGACAACAGAGTAGAACACAACGACACAAGACAGACAGAGAAAAGACAGACAGGGAGACAAAGATATATCTAATACATTCCAATCACTCACAGACACAAGAAAATAGCAGAGGCTCCAGGAGAGGGGGGGGGGCGGGGGGGGGGGAACATAATATATGCTGTAGCTTTGTTAGTTTTTTCTTCTTATGCAGTTATTAACATAGGCCTACTCGTGCACGCAGCAACCCCACATGCACCCAGATTGGGAATGATTACAGTCGCTCTAAAAAAAAAAAAAGGAAAAGGCATCGCGTGCATGTCAGCAACACAATTTGGAAATTATTGAGCAGCCAAAATGGTGCCGGTGATACATCTGTCACATTATTCTTAAGAGAGAAAAAAAATTCTTTGGAGGCAAAAAATTGTATATGCTACTCATGTGTCAATCATTATGATCTGAACGACAGAAACTTGATATTGAGGAAAAAAAAAACCCTATATATTAGACACTACTACTTCCGAAAAGATAATGTACATGCAGAGAAGATTTTAGGCATATTTTAGCTTCTGACATGCACTCGTATTCACGAGGGCAAGCAAGTGCACGAACGCAAACGCATGCAGACAGACACAGAAAGACACAGACACATAGACACACATAGACACACCACACAACACAACACAACACACCACACACCCCAAACACACACACACACACACACACACACACACACACCACACACACACACACACACACACACACACACACACACACACACACACACACACACACACACACACACACACACACACACACACACACACACACACACACAACACACACACACAACACACACACACAACACACAACACAACACACCCCCCACACACACACACATACACACACACACACACACACACACATACACACACACACACACACACACACACACACACACACACACACACACACACACACACACACACACACACACACACACACACACACACACGAAGTACGCAGTATCTTTTCTGTGCTCGTTAACCTGATCCTTCTTGCCCACTTATCAGATACAGTCTAGCTAGAAAATAACTATGCTAACAGGGTGGAGGGAGTGCGTTGTAGCTTAGTGGTTAGAGCAACGAGCTTGCAATAATTATGTCAACACAGGTTCGATCCACTATCGAGACACCCGTTCATGTGGAATTTATCCCATGGAGTTGGCATCAGTACCGACTAATTCCCCCATCCCCTATACACCTCCATAAAAAGTCCTTAGGTTGAACCAAGGACCGTCATGAATCCATGCAGAATATCTTGCACACATGTCAATGAGTATATTATGTTGAGTTTATTTTGTTGTGTCAATAAGTTCATGTGACTTTTATGGCAATAAACAATTTCTGATTCTGATTCTGATTCTGTCAAAACCCCTTTCATCCTCCAGGAAAGTACACCAATGTGTGCTGGTAGGAACAAGTCCTTCCTTCTCCTTCAACTGTCCCGTAGTTCTGCGGACCGTAGAGGCACCACTGAAGATTTTGCAACCAGCTTCCTCCACTACCCACTGTCCTCCTCTGGACTCCATAGCAGATTGCTCCACCCAAGGCCTGTCCACTCTCTCATGTTGTCTTCCCATTGTTTTCTCTGTCTGCCTCTTCGTCTCCTTCCTTTTACTGTTACCTGTAAATGATACGGGCACGTCACACGAACATCTTGACTGGCTAAGACAGTTCTTAGCCAGTCCAGATGTTCGTGTGACGTGCCCGTATCATTTTCGCTTGCGTCTTTTTTCACTGAAGTCAGGAGCTCTTCATATAGTCCGATGGCATTTTTGAAATTCTGGTTTTTTTACTTCTTCATTAGTGATGTGATCCCTGTATGAAATACCAAGGAATTTGCGAAAGCATCTCATCTCATCTCATGCTGAATTCGGCAATACGTCAGTTCCGCTATCCACTTCTGTGAAGTATCTAGGAGTCGTTGTGGACAACACTCTCTCCATGCAAAAATTCATTACCCAAACCTGTCAGTCATGCTACTATCAACTACGGCGTATTAGCGCAATTCGAAAGTACCTGTCCACTGATGCAACATCCAAACTCGTCACTTCTCTTATTCTCTCACGTCTGGACTATTGCAATTCTCTTTTGGCTGGTCTGCCAGCATCATCCATCCACTCCCTTCAACGTATACAAAACTCTGCTGCTCGTCTTGTCCTCAGAAAGAAAAAAATCTGAGCACATTACCCCTCTCTTGAAATCTCTTCATTGGCTGCCTGTACCACAGAGAGTAAACTACAAGATCAATACCCTCTGTTACAAATGTCTCCACAATACTGCACCCTCCTACCTCTGTGAATGTCTTCACTTGTACACACCTTCTCGCTCCCTCCGCTCGTCGGCAGATACTTTGTCCTTAAGAATACCCAGATTCAACCTATCTACCGTTGGCCGCCGCTCTTTCTCTGTTTCTGGTCGATCGATCTGGAACGACCTTCCTCTCTCCCTCCGGCAAAAGCCTACTTATGACACTTTTAAATCCAACCTCAAGACACACTTATTCCAAACCTAAGTTTTCTCCTTCCGCTTCCATCTCTTACCTGTCCCTGCCTTCAACATCCACCTGCCAAAGTGCATAACGTTTGTAGGTGTGTGTGCCCGCGCGCGTGCTGCGTGCGTGTGTATATTCGAATTTGTTAAAACTGTAAATTGTTGTTAATTGTGTGTTGTGTTGGTCGAATGCAAGCGCTTTGATTTGTTTTTACAAGATATAGCGCTTAACAAATTCCATGTATTATTATTACTATCTCCATTGCCTGTATGCCTCCTGTCATGGTCCCTGTTTCACATGCGTACAAAATTATGGACATGATCAGGGAATGCATCCGTCTGATCTTGAAGCTGAGCTGATGGCGATGTTCGTGTCATTCCAGAGGACTTTCAGTTTGGTTAGGAACAAATGGCGGTTTTTTTTAAAGCACGCAAAATGTTGATGTGTTTAGACACCTTCGAAAATGGATTACGGCTACCTTAATGGTGGGTAAACAGTTGTAATCCCTGTATATCACAATCGGTGAACCTCGAAGCTCTAGCTGTGGAAGGGAAAGAATAACCAGGCTAAGAAAGATGTCTGTAGGCCTGCTTATACATACTTACAGAACAAAGAATCTGTAAAAAGACAGCATAGCAATCCTACGCTCCTGCGGACATCATCAGTTTTGGGGGCTTGCCATGAGAAGTGTACAGATTCTGGCAGATTTGTCTACATTACTGCACTGTGTGTGTGCTGCTGTGGTGTGGTGGTGTGTGTGTGTGTGTGTGTGTGTGTGTGTGTGTGTGTGTGTGTGTGTGTGTGTGTGTGTGTGGAGCTGTGTGTGTGGAAGACGTGTGTGTGTGTGGTGTGGAAGACGGTGTGTGTGTGAGGTGTGTGTGTGTGTGTGTGTGTGTGTGTGTGTGTGTGTGTGGTGTTGTGTGTGTGTGTGTGTGTGTGTGTGTGTGGAAGAGGGTGTGTGTGTGTGTGTGTGTGTGTGTGTGTGTGTGTGTGTGTGTGTATGTTGTGTGTGTGTGTGTGTGTGTATGTGTGTGTGTGTGTGTGGAAGGAGTGTGTGGGAGTCTCTGTGTGTGTATGTGTGTGAGTGGGTTACGTTTCGTGATCCACTAACACACTTACAAATTCACCACAGTATGTGTCATACACGCAGATGGGTCCATACAATCCTATCATAGCGTTGCTTGTCTACTTTGTGTCTACATTACTCTGAGTGATATAGATATGTGTGTCGTTCTTCCATCAATCTTCATTGTTACGTTCCCACACGCTCTGCATCCTTTCATGGAACACGTCAGACTAATTTTATGATAAGACATAAGTAAAACAGAGACAGAAAGACAGACAGACAGACAGACAGACAGACAGACGAGACAGAGAGAGAGAGAGAGAGAGAGAGAGAGAGAGAGAGAGAGAGAGAGAGAGAGAGAGAGAGAGAGAGAGAGAGAGAGAGAGAGAGAGAGAGAGAGAGAGAGAAATCAAGAGATCAAGAGTCAAGTAATAGTGAGACAAAAAAGACTCAGGCATGATATAATAAGAAAACTTCTATATGCACACACCCGCGCACGCGCGTGTGCACGCACACACGTACACACACACACTTACACACACACACACACACACACACACACACACACACACACACACACACACACACACTGAGATAATCATACAGACAAAGAGACAGGCAAGAACGATAGTCAAGCAAAGACAAACAGTTAGACAAAGAGAAAAAAAGCAAAGGTAATGCGCCCAAAACAAAACAAAACAAAGCAAAACAAAAGAGCACAAAACCGAAACAAACAAACAAACAAAAAAAATACGTTGCTCCTAGCAGCCGTTGGCCCAGATGGTAGACATTGACCTAGCTGGCAAGGGAGAAAATGGATAGCTAAATGATGATAAAATGATACGGGTCTGACTTTGAGCACAGCCTGATTTCTTTTCCTCCCTCTCTTTTTCTGTTCGTCTGTCTGTTTGTCTGTCTGTCTGTTTGTTTGTCTGTCTGTGAGTGTGACTGTCTGTGTGTCTGTATCTCTAGCTCTCTGTTACCATGTCGCTCTCTGTCTCTCTTTGTCACTCTGACTTTCTCTCTCTGTGTCTCTCGGTGTGTCTCTCTCAGTCCGTCTGCCTAGGTCTGTCTCTCTCATTCTGTCTTTATCTATCTCTTTCTATCTCTCTGTATATATTCTTCTCTCTCTCTTCTCTCTCTCTCTCTCTCTCTCTCTCTCTCTCTCTCTCTCTCTCTCTCTCTCTCTCTCTCTCTCTCTCTCTCTCTCTCTCTTTATGAACCCATCCATCCATCCATCCATCCATCCATCCATCCATCCATCCATCCATCCATCCATCTATCTATCTATCTATCTATCTATCTATCTATCTATCTATCTATCTATCTATCTATCTATCTATCTATCTATCTATCTATCTATCTATCACGTGTGTGCGTGCGTGTGTGTGTGTGTGAGCGCGCGCGCGCGCGCGCGCGCGCGGTGTGTGTGTGTGTGTGTGTGTGTGTGTGTGTGTGTGTGTGTGTGTGTGTGTGTGTGTGTGTGTGTGTGTGTGTGTGTGTTTTAGAATTCGTGAGACCCAAAGCGTAGTATTATCCAGGCTAGCATCTTCCCTCCCAACATATTATATTTATATATTGTCTGATTTTAAAAGCTACGATGCCCCCCTCCCCTCCTGTCCCTCTGTGTTGCCCTGTGTTCTGGCTTTGCTGAAAGATCCCCAGGTTTATACCATTTATTATGGGAATGCTTACTCTCTGAATTAAATTTGATCAGATCAGACAGGGACCCAGCAATCCATTAAAGACCCTGCGCTACCGCAAAGAAGAAAAAAACAACATCTGACAGATTTGTCTGGGATTAAGATTTAGAGAGAGAGAGAGAGAGAGAGAGAGAGAGAGAGAGAGAGAGAGAGAGAGAGAGAGAGAGGAGAGAGAGAGAGAGAGGAGAGAGGAGGAGAGAGAGAGAGAGAGAGAGAGAGAGAGGAGAGAGAGAGAAGACGCACACACAGAGGCACAGAGGAGAGAGAGGAGAGAGAGGAGAGAGAGAGAGAGAGAGAGGAGAGAGAGAGGAGAGAGAGAGGAGAGAGAGAGAGAGAGAGAGAGAGAGAGAGAGAGAGAGAGAGAGAGACAGAAGACAGACAGACAGAAGACAGACAGAGACAGACAGAGACAGACAGACAGACAGACAGACAGACAGACAGACAGAAGACAGAGACAGACAACGACCGACCGACTGACAAATACAGAGACAAATACACAGATAGACACATGCATACGGGGGCGGGATAGTTTAGTGCCAAAACATTGCGCTGGCCATTTGAAGACCTGGGTTCGATTTTCGTCAGAGGGGATTTTCCCCCTGGAGTTAACATTGATGCAGACTTCACTCTTCCTAAAAGTCCTTCGGATGAGACTATAAACCGGGTGTGCGAACGCACGCAGAACATCTTGCGCACACTTAAATCCTGCTCCGCTTTTCGAAAGAGTAGGTTATTGTATGTTGGTCGGAACAGATGACAAAATTTACAAAACTGCATACACACAGGGACTGGATGTAAAAAAGCACACAGTGCTTATTCCATTATTCTCGACTATAAAAATAATATGACATGAATAAAATAAAAAATAAATAAAATAAATGCAGAAGACAGAGAGAGACAAAGGGACAAAGACAAAAAGACAAAAGAGACAGACATAACTAGATGAGTGCATAGACAGACACTCAGACAGACAAGCACACCTGTTACTTATTAACAGTCGCCATCAGCGCTGTCATCGGTAGGAGCTCCACAATGTGCCATCAGGGTTCGCCATCTCTCTCTGTCTCTGCTATGTTTTACGATCTCCTGTAGCCCTCCCAGACCACTGACCTCAGTGATGTTGGCAATGGTAGGATGTTGGCGGTCTGCCTCTTTTCCTTCTGCCCTTAACCTTACCTTGGAGGACTGTCGTCACCACATTCAGGTGTGTTTTTTTGTTTGCATGACCAATATCTTCAGACTCCGCTTACCAATTTACCTAACATCTGTCTTTGCATTTAGAGTTATTGAATGTTTTCATTTATCTTCTGCATAACTATCTGGCTCTTAAGAGTTACCTGTAGAACCACATTTCGGCTGTGTTTATTTTGATGTTTTTCTTCGATTTTCGTAGTGTCCAGATTTCTGACCCATACAGTAATACAGGCTGGATTAGTGTTTTAGCAATTGTAATTTTGAGATATTTAGGCATGCATCTGTCTTTCGAAAAGTTGTTTAACTGAATTATCTTTTCTGTTTGGCCAAACGGATTTTAACTTGCCTCTTGTAGACAGGAACCATTCTTCTTTTCTACATGGTCGAAGTATTTGAAATTTTGCATTGTATTGCATTGTATGCCATTTAAATCACGGCAGATTTCTCTGCGTCAAATTCAGGCTGCCCTCCTAGGGGAGAGCGCGTCGCCAAAAGAACAATGCCACCCATTATTTTGGTACGCAATCTAGATATTATGTTGCATAGATCTGAATCCACTGATACAGATTCAGTTTGCCAAAACTTCACAAAATGTTGCAGGCAGAGTAGAAGGAAGGAAGGAGACAGCCATGGGACTGCTGCCCCTAATGAAGACCCCAGGATAAGACAGGAGTCAGTGCTACTGGGAGAAAGTCTACGTGATTGGAGGGGACAGCCGTGATGATGACAATTCTTATATTATCATATTCAACAGAGACTGTCAGATATACTCAGAAAGAGACCCCTTAAGAAAACAAAACTGTAATAAGAACAGCTTCAAAAAAGGAAAAAAAACTGCAGAGATTAAACGAAGGAAAATGGGACTAATAAAAGAATATCACTGGAAACGTAGACCATACATACTGACGAATGCAAATTAGAGCTATTGCTAAAGGAGTACCAAGACTTGCAGATATCATTCTTCTGACTGTATGAAACCAGATGGAACAAGGAAAGTCAGTTCAAAAGAGGAAACTACACTATGTATCATTTTCGGCGGAAACTCAAAAGGAGGGCCACACGGTACAATTATCTATCGTGCTAGTTATGCACCATTCAGCTTGCTTATAAACCTACAACATCAGTGACATCATGTTCACGGTTACACGTATAATGAAAAAGCCCAATTCCCATCAACATTATTCCGGTATATACTCCAACATCAAATAACTTCCAAGAGGATATATGAATATTTTATAACGACCTACAGAAAGCTACAAACAACCTACCTACCTAGTAGAAAATTCGGCATGATAATGGGATACTTTAAACACAACACGTAGGCGAAGGAAAAGACATCGAGTATGGCATTGGGCCTCGAGAAATGACAAACAAGCAAAAGAGAGAAAAATGCTATAAGGTGTTGCAATTTAAAGCACTAATATTTGAAACATAAACATCTGATAAATAGATAGAGACAGAGAGAGAGGGGGAGAGAGAAAAAGAGAAAGAGAGAGAGAGAGAGGGGGGGGGGAGGGACAGACAAACAGACAGGGACAGAAACAGAGAGACAGAGACATAGACATAGACAGAGACAAACAGCCAGACATGCAAACAGACAGAGGGGTAGAGAGAGGGAGAAAAAAGAGACAGACACAGTCAGACAGGCAGAAAGTTAAGCGAAAAGACCACAAAGCCATCCAACAAACAGACAGAGCAGAAACAGCCCCAGTAACCGATAAAAACATATCATAGACACAGAACGAAAGACAGACAAAGACAGAGAGCGAGAACAGTCTTCTTCTCTAAGCACAGCCGAAGAAGACAGCAAGAGGAGGAGGAAGAGAGGAGGAGGAGGAGGAGGAAGGAGGAGCAGGAGGAGGAGGAAGAAGAAGGAAGGAAGAGAAGAAGAAGAAGAAGAAGAAGAAGAAGAAGAAGAAGAAGAAGAAGAAGAAGAAGAAGAGAAGAAGAAGAAGAAAGAAGAAGAAGAAAAGAAGAAGAGGAGGAGGAGGAGGAGCAGGAGGAGCAGGAGGAGGAGGAGGAGGAGGAGGAGCAGGCATTCTCCCTGCATGCACCTCTCATTACCCTTGAGTGCAAAACCGATGGCAGCTTTAAGCTCCGCTGGCTTCCTCTGTCAGGAATTCCAGGCCATAATTGTCTGTTACGCTTCAGGCCACAAGGCTACAGTTGCCATTTGGCACAATCCTCAGATTATATAAACAGCAACCCACCCTCCGCCCGTCCACCCACCCACCCACCCACCCATCCCACTTCCTTACCCGCCAGCCCACCCTCTCAGCCTAGCCTCTCTGTTCTTTGAAAATAATGAGCAACTTTGGTAATCACTTCCGTCTTTTGTGTTACAAATAAGGAACGTTTTCTTTGGAGATTGCTGTCTTGGAAGTTTGCCATAATATTTGTATTGATGGGTAAGAGTCTTTTTGCTTTTTTTGGATTTTTTTCTTTGTGAGTTTTAGAATCAATGGGTATAGAGGAGCCAATGTTTCTGTTTAAAAGATTTCAGGGTGTGTTTTTTTAGTTTCTTGTTCTCGTTTCCAGAAGCTAGTCTTTGTTCACAAAACACACACACACACACACACACACACACACACACCGCGCGCGCGCGCGCACACACACACACACACACTCACACACACACACACACACACACACACACACACACACCACACACACACACACACACACACACACACACACACACACACACACGAATGCATGCATGTGCGCACATGCATGCACTTCCGCATGCACAAAGCACAAACACATGCATGTACGCTTGTATGTGCGCTCTCACACACATGCACATGTATGCATGCACGCACGCACACACACATGCACATGCATGCATGCACGCACGCACACACACACACTTCATATGATCGATGGTAGTGCTATAATCAGTCCTTTTGGTGATGACAATATCAAGTAGACCTAGTTAGTGCGTCTAAAAGATTACCTTGTATTTTAATGAATGTGTGTGTGTTTGTGTGTTTGTGTGTTGTGTGTGTGTGTGTGTGCGTGCGTGCGTGCATACGTGCGCTTATGTATGTGTGTGTGCGTGGGTGCGTGTGTGTGTTTATGTATGTGTATATGTATGAGTGTGTGTACATGCATGTGTGCGCACACCTTAGCCGATTGCTAACACTGAATATTTTATTCTGAAATCATACTTGAAAGGAAGAAGTGTGATTTTAAACGTTTAACATGCCCCCAGTACAAAAAAAAACAAACATTTGTGACTGTCGACCATGGTAACATGTT
>CM060317.1:36695019-36697519 GCA_030674155.1 Stramonita haemastoma | reverse complement strand
GAGAGAGAGGACAGACAGACAGACAGACAGACAGACAGACAGACAGACAGACAGAGAGACAGAGAGAGAGACAGAGAGAGAGACATACAGAGAGAGAGAGAGAAAGAGAGAGAGAAGAAGAAGAAGAAAAAGAAGAAGAAAAAGAAGAAGAAGAGAGGGACTCACGCAAGCACACATAGGACACGACACGCAACCCTTTATGTTTGCATTGCAAATGACTTCTTTTCGTTTTATTTCGGTTTGCTTTATTTTCTTTAAAGGAAGCCGGAGACTCCTCCAATCTCTACACGAAATTTTCTCTTTGAATAAGTCCTCCAAAAATAGAGAAATGCCATGGTGTATACTATTTGTTGTTATTTGTGTTGTTTAAATCATATGGATTGAAACAGGTTGCAAAAATGTTTTCCAGCATAACCCCAAATTACTAGAATGATATTGTTCTATAATTTTTACTTGACTGGACTTTGGTCATTACCATTTATTCAGCTTACTGTGTCTTATACATATGCCTACTTCTGAATATATTCAATAGAAATATAGAAAGTTGGCGCTCTACTGATTCTGAACACAATCTTCCAGATTGGGCGTAAAGAAGCAAACTATTATGGAGAACAAAAAAGTCGTGCAAATTCCTAACTAAAATATGCTTTAGAAATCACATGTGCCGAAGATTTTCGTAGCTTCTGGATGGTGGTATGGGGAAACTGGCCGAATTTTAGTTATTGCCTCAACTGTACTAACTGCAGTTTACACAGATTTCTGAATGCATCATGAACATACTAGAAGGCAAGCTCTTATGATGACACTGTACCTTAAACTTCAAAATGGTGTAAGGCAGCGAAAATTATGGAGCACAGATTCTTAGCGTCTTATCTTTACTAGAAAACTGTTTACAAACTGCGTGTGCCCAAGGCTTTTGTACCTTTGGGCTTGCTAGCAGTGCCAGAGAAAAGCGGACGGAAAATAGCCTTGATGATAAAATATACTAAACAGCACCCTCCATGTACTACTGTGAATATGAGAAGCATAGGCAGAACTTTACACATCAGTCTGTCTGTCAGTCTGTTGTATGTCTTCACACACACACACACACACACACACACACACACACACACACACACACACACACACACACACACACACACACACACACACACACACACAGGCACAGGCACACAGACACAGACACAGACACACTATCAAACACACACACAATCAATCAAACAGACACATCACACACACACACCCACAAACACCCCCACAGATACACACACACACACACACATACACACACACGTACACACACATACACACACACGTACACACACACACACACACACACACACACACACACACACACACACACACCACACACACACACATACACACACACACACAACCAAAATGTAGACTACATACAGAAAAAAAGAACAGAGACAGTAGCAAATACGATGAATCACTACCCATAACACAAAAGATCTCACCTGCTGTCTTATCTTGACGATGATGTCTACCAGTAACATACTATCCACTCCCTTCTTCTTTTCTCTGGACAACAGCTGTTTTCAGATGCAATCTCTAGTCGTGGCCTGGTGATGGACACAGCTTTTTCTCTGTAGAGATCTGCACACAATGTGGAAAATGCCATCAAACATTTGTGAAGAAGTAGGCGGCATTTATCTGTCGACGGGAAAACGAATGACAAAAGTTTTTTTTTTTTTTTAAACCTGCATGCATACACGCGGGGGCTGGGTGGAAAGGAGAAAAAGTAAAAATAGATAAACAAATAAATAAACGAAAAAAGAATGATGGAAAATAATTATATGATGACAGTTTTCCCTATGATTGTACGTACTCTCTTTTGTTTGTCATTTTGGAAATCACACACACACACACACACACACACACACACACACACACACACACACACACACACACACACACACACACACACACACACACACACACACAAACACAAACACAAAAGCACGCACGCACGCACGCACGTGAGCGCGTGCGCACGGACGCGCGCACAACCTCTCTCTCCCACACATAAGCACACACACACACACACATGCATGCATACACACACACACACACACACACACACACACACACACACACACACACACACACACACACACCACACACACGCAGACACACACACACACACACACATGCATCGTAAACAGGACTAAGCTCTTCAGACAAGATATAAGAGGGTGTGAGATCAATCTTTCCCTATATGGACAAGACCAGCTCAACCTTGTCTGGGTCTTGACATTTTTGTTTATATTTGTTTACGTCTCTTGTCTGTGTCACACACACACACACCGACACTCACACACACACACACACACACACACACACACACACACACACACACACACACACACACACACACACACACACACCGACACACACACACATAGACACACATGCACACACACATACACACACAGACATAGGCACACACACATACACACATACATGCACATAC
>CM060317.1:36687519-36692519 GCA_030674155.1 Stramonita haemastoma | reverse complement strand
CACCTAGGAATATTTTTACACCAAACCTCACGCCTACGCACGCATGCACGCATGCACACACTCACATACACCATCACACACACATACGTGCGCGCGGCACATGCACATACACACACAAACACACACACATACACACGCAACATGCACGTGTCACAGTATCCTTCTTATAACATAGCTGCCTACGCTTTGAACTTGTTCCGTCTAATCTGTGAACAAATCTAGCACATTATCCTCACTTGCAATCTTCCACTGGCTGCCTGTGCACAAGAGTAACATAGATCATACATCTGTATAACATGTCTCACAAACAGCACCCTCCACCTGGAATGTCTTTACCCTTACACTCTTCTCGTTCCCCCGCTCTGCGCAGATACCTGCGCTACTAATACTAGATTCATCAATCCACCATCGGCTGTGCTTTTCTGTTTCTGTCCAGTATCTGGACGATCTCCTCTCTCCTTCGTAAAAAGCCTACCTATGACACATTTATCCAGCTTAGACACCTTGTTTCAAAGCTAGACTTCTATCATTTTCATCTTCGCCTGCTCAACCGAATATCCACCACCTGCAAGTGTTAACTTATGGTGTGGTTGCTGTGTGTGTGTTGTGTGTTGGTGTGTGTGGTGTGTGTGTGTGTGTGTGTGTGTGTGGTGGTGGTTGTGTGTTGTGTGTGTGTGTGTATTACTTTAAATCTAAATTGTGTGGCTGCATGTGCAAGATGGTTGAATCAGCGCTTGATTGCTTTGCAAGAATAGCGCTAAAAATTCATTATATATTATATTATAACAAGCAAGATCATAGTGCACTATACCTAATCACACCTAAAGATCATGGTAACTCATAGAATAAGAAAAAGCGAAACAAAGAACAAATATAGAAAATAACACAGCAAAGAAGTGTCAAAGCATTCAGAGAAACACAATAGTGTATCGTATTGCATTGTATTCGAATTGGATGGTTTTGTATTGTATTGTTTTGCATTGTATACCACTGTAAGTCACGGCAGATTTTCTGCGAAAAATTCGGGCTACTCTCCCTGGGGAGAAGCCATCGCCACAAAAGCAATGCCACCCATTTGTTCCACTATCATAGTGTTTGGGTTTTTTTTACTAAATAATTTTTCCAGGGATTAGTGCCTTGTTGCCCTGGGTTCTTTTACGTGCGCTAAATAATGATATGTAACACACGGCTTATCGTCTCATCCGAAACGCAAACACCCAGATCACTACTCACGGTCTTGCAGATGAGGAAAAAGTTTCTTGACCAAACAGGGATCGAACGACCACATACTTCAAACCCAAAGGTTTCGCTTTCTAGGCTGGTGCGTTACCTCTACACCATCGATACAGTGGGTTTGTTTTTTTTTAGCATTTCTTTGAGTTATCTATTTCAAATGCGAATCAATAGTTTTTAACTCAGTGTCACACTGTCCAAGAATCACAGACTTCATATCTACCACAAACAATCAGCAAGATACGCAAAGAAATGCAGTGCAGAGATGTCGATTTGGCAGGCAGGGAAAGCCTCAGTTACCCCGTTATCAACAGTAAGCAAAACGCTGGCAGCTGATGCCAAACAAAGAAACAACGGTAGCTTTCTCCGCTTCAAATAGCGTTATAGGATGGGCCACGTTATGAGCTGCAGACCTGCATAATATGAGACAGACAAGTCACAATAACGCTCGGTTATGACCACAGAACACCGTGGGGGGTCTGCCAATATAAATAACATCCCCACCTTCTGAAAAATCCATCATGGTAATTCCTTCTTTTCTACACCTCTATTTGTTCCTGTCATCTCCTACTTTGTCTTCTTTTCTGCCTCCCTGGTCAATTCTCCTGACCTTGTTCTTTCGAGAAAGGCTTAACAAATGATAATTCTCTCACTCACTGAAGTCAGATGCACAGGGTCTGTCTTGAAAGGCGCCTAACGGCAACGTTTTATTTATTTATTTATTCTTTTTATTCTTTTATTATCGAGGATAATGGAATAAGCACTCGTGTGCTTTTTTTACATCCAATCCCGTGTGTATCAGTTTTGTCAATCTTGTCATCTGTTCCACTGGACACAATGGCCTTCTCTTCGGAAAGGGGAACAGGATTTAACGTCGTGTGCGCAAGATGTCTGCGTGCGGTTCGCACACGGAGCCTCGGTTCATAGTCTCATCCGAAGGACTTTTGGGGAGAGTGGAGTCAGCATGATATTAACTCCAGGGGAACAATCCCCTCGAACAGGAATAGAACTCAGGTCATCAAATTGTGAGCGCAATGTTCTGACCAATAGGCTATCCCGTTCACGCAATTTTTTGTACATATGACAGATTATAATAGTTGCTGCCTGAGAGTTTAACGACGAGGAAGAGGAATTGGACTACACACTAAATTAGTCTCATAGCAAGACTGGTCAATGCAGGTCTGCATGGACAAAGATGTCAGTTCTGTCTATCGGCGGTGGTTGTGACGTGTACCACTGTTTGAAGATGGCAAAACCTGAGGGTCCATTTAGGGGTGTTGTCCACCATGTTTTTATTTTTCTTTGTCTTCTTATTGAGAAAAAAATTCTGGATTGTGCTTTGCAAGCTAGCTGGGTCTTGAAAAATGCTGTCAGATCTTGTGGTAATAGAACTAGTAATGAAACATGAAGCCTACACGAAGAAGTCATTCGCTGACACGCTAAGAGGAAAAAAGGAGATGATTTTATTGTTTAAGTGAATCAGTTAATGGCCAAAGCAGCTGATAGAGAGTTTTTATATGAAAACAATTTGTGTTCAGATCTTCTTAGAATTTTTGTGATTATTCTCAATGCAAAACGCACCCATCCACACACCCCCCCACACACACACACACACAACACACACACAACACGTACGCACACGCACGCAAACAAACCATACACATATAACACACACATACACACATACACACACTACTAACACACACACACACCACAACACACACACACACACACACACACACACACACACACACACAACGCACCACGCACGCACACATACACACACGGGATATAGCCTAGTCGTCAGAACATTGCGCTCGCAATTTGACGACCGGGTTCGATTCCCGGTCGAGGGAATTTTTCCTCTGGAGTTAACATCAGTGCTGAATCCACTCCCCCCAAACGCCTTTCCGATGAGACTATAAATCGAGGCCCCGTGTGCGAACGCACTCAGAACATCTTGCGCACACATTAAATCCTGTTCCGCTTTTCGTTAGAGTAGGCCATCGTGTGCCGGTGGAAACAGATGACAAGATTTAAAAAACTGCATAAACACGGGGACTGGATGTAAAAAATCATATGATTGCTTATTCAATTATCCTCGATATAAAAGAATTGAAAAAAAAAAAATAAAAATACCCCCACCCCCCACACACATACACACATGGAAACATACCCACTTTTCTTTTACATCATTCCGTCTTTCTCATGCTGTGTAATATGAATTAAAAGGAAAAAGACGCTAACGTGGACACACTGAACCCCGTCCCCCCCTCCACACACACATGCATACACACACACAAACTCACACGCATGCGTGCTCGCGCGTATGCCTGCACACACAAACACAAGCACATGCACACACATTTGCATACATTCTATCACAGACACACACACTTACACACACACACACATTTACCTACATGTACTTACACAGACACATACACACACATGCACACACATACATATACACACACTTACATAATGCATGCTCAAAGCACAAAAGCAGTGTAAACAAGAGATACACAAACTACAGACAATCAGACATCCCTTCAGAGTCTGGCAAACTGAGATACCCAGCCTGAGAGATATAACACTGTATTTGAGAAAGACAAAACAAAACAGCAATAAAAAAAAACCCACTTATACCTAAAGCAACAGTATTCATGTGTTAGAACACACACGTCGTTAACGTAATGAAAGTTATTTTTTGTTACCGTTTTATTTTCTCTGACATTCCTGTCCTGCTGTTCCTACGCCGCTTATTTCAATCACTCTGCCCTAGACATAATCACATTCGTTATGTTGCATCCACATGATCAAAAGTCCACAGGGAGTCTATAAATGTCAGACTGTTGTGGAGTCACCAGCCAAAGAGGCCCTGCACTGCTGCTAGGTCACCTTGGTGGTGTTCAGTGGTGCCTGTTCTGTGGTAGGCCTAGTGTGCGCACAACTCTACCTGCTAAGCCCCCTGTTGACGACAGAAATAGCTCAGTCGCTGAGCCAGATTGAGTTAGACACCCACCCGAGATGACGACCAACATACCGTTCCCCTAACATCTTTCTCCTGTAAACCTTCAACTTTCAACCCCGAAGGCTCTGATAATTATAGACTCATTACAGGCAAAAAAAGTGCGTGGGGAAACTAAAACTTGAGGTCACTATGAGACCAGAACAGTCACAGCCACTGAATCAGAGAAACTATGCGTTTCTTTTCTGGCATAATTATCCATGACAAAGAGGAGGATGTAAAGATGCTGCTACAGAAAGTGCATGTGCTTTAAGACCACGACACAGCAGCTATACTCTATACGTCACGAGGAGCAGAGGAATACAGACACCGGCAGTGTTGGTTCGGGTAATTTTGAGCAACACTTTCATCAAAATCGCATTCACAATGTGGGCCATGGTATGAATGCATTGCAGATTTTGCTTGATGGGAGTAGCACGGGTCGCAATGTTGACAGCACCAAGACAGGACTACAATACGAGCTACACTGGTCCAGTAGCTGAGGGTGGCTGTAAGGGCCCTGCATCAACACACAAAGTGGCTCTCTCTATTCATGGCAGTCGTCTGCCAACGCTGGGGGTTATGGACAAATATTCATTCATTCATTCATTCATTCATTCATTCATTCATTCATTCATTCATTCATTCATTCATTCATTCATTCATTCATTCTTGTCTGCCAAATATTTGTTTGTCTGCTAGTTTGTTGTTGTAGTTGTTCTTGATGTGTTGTTATAACCCTCAAAACAGTCTCCAT
>CM060317.1:36677519-36682519 GCA_030674155.1 Stramonita haemastoma | reverse complement strand
GTCATTCACAAGCATAACACTTTAACCATTATGCGACCCCACCCCTGTCCTCGCCCCCCATCTTATTCTAAATCCAAGACCTACACCAGAAAGAGACCTCAAGGCATTTAATAAAATATAAAAAAAAACACAACCGAATCCTATTTTTAAGAAGATAAGGATGGGATGTTAACTTTTCCATAAGAAGTAACTTGTGATTTTCTCATTTTGAAAATCGTACAGAGGCAATAAACATGGAAAACAAGCTTGCCATGATAGCGAAAAATGGAACAAATAACCAAGATTTGGAGTAAACACAAATATAGCATACACAGCAAAACAACAAGTAAAAGCTTTTATACAGAGCCTGAATGTGTTTGTCATGCAAATACATTGCTTAAACGAAGATGTTCTAAATAAACTTAAGTAAAACTCCGTATAAACTTCTTCAGCCAAAGAAACATTCTAACGGAAAAGCATTTACGGATTTCAAAAGAAAAGATAACAGATTCTGAAACACAAAACGGAGGCGTAAACATGATTGATATAAAGCAAATGCGCGAAAGCTTTTACTTAGAATGGGTATGAAAGTTAGCTACAGCAAAACAAACCAGGTAACATAGACACATAATTCCAAAATGTGACGCTCCACCACATAAGGAGTCGCATTGCACTAGAGGTCAATTTTTAGTTATTGACATGTTATTAATCTGCAATAACAGTGCTATACAATACAAAAAACAGATTGAAAGTCGGACAATTCTATCAAAAGTTATTACAAATTGAAACGACATACTGCAGGATGTGACAAAATGAGAAACGGGCAAGTTTATTTTTCGTAACAGATTGTCAAAATGAGGGCTTGGGTATTTTAAAACACATTTAAAAGTAAAAGGAATAAAAACTATGCCTTGATATTTCATTACAAGGTAGACTAATGGATATAGTTTAATAATCAATCAAAATTTCAAAATTGACAACTTGACCCCCACCTGTCTTTAATGGCTTCTAGCGCAAAATTGGGTAATGTGCTAAGCGACTCATTTCGTGGTGGAGCGTCACAAATGATTTCACAGGATCTGAATTCTGTGACATATGTTTTCTTCTTGTTTGTTTGCTCCTCTGTCTGAGCTCTGAGGATCATCAATGACGCCATTTTGCGTATGCTATCAGTTTTTGCCCACCATTAAGATAGCTGCATTCCCACTTCGGGGATGATCTACAGCTGTAAATACCTTTGAAAGTAATGATAAACAAACACAATAAAAGCTGTATCACACACACACACACACACACACACACACACACACACACACACACACACACACACAACACACACACACAACACATATATATTATATATATATATATATATATATTATATATAATATATACATATAATATATAAGACTCTTTTGGAAAAATAAAGTGATGATAAACAAACATAATAAAAGCTGTAACACACACACACACACACACACACACACACACACACACACACACACACTATATTATATACATATATATATATATATATATATATATATATATATATATATATATATATATATATATATATATATATATATATAAAGACTCTTTTGGAAAAATAAAGTGATGCAGCACAAAAACCCTCACCACAAATGGTGATGGGAAGACACATTTTAAATAATCAACTGCACCGGAACAGCCTTCCACTACAGTATAAAAAGCAAACCCCTGTTCTTCCCTCAATGGCAAAACTCAAGATAGAGGCAATAACTATCGACGTTAACATGAAAAAAGGGACCCCCCCCCCAGCTAAACTGAACTATGTAGCAGGCATTTTTCGATTTTAATGCGCTGATGAATTTAATTCCACAGAAATGGGAGACATGGATCAGCAATCAGTGAATCAAGCTTCTTAGCGACAATTTAAAACCAGGCAGATTGAACACCAGGCAAAATTGATCCTGAAAGGAATTAGAGAAGAAAGCGATAACGATGACGTTAGAGAGCATGTCCAGTTAGGATTCGGAAGCAAGGACCTGAGTTCTTCACTGGACCAGTCTTTGTGTGGCAGGTTCTATGTAGAGTAGCAAAGAAGTAATGCTCAAGATAATTATAGGGGAACATTCTCCATAACACCCATGCCACAAATGTTCTGATGCATATTATCTTTTGTTCCCTGGCTAGAGATCCGAGACGCACACGCGTGCGCGTGCACACACGCTCACACACCACATACACGCATGCACGGACACACACTCACACACACACACAAACACACACACACCACACCACACACACACCACACACACACACACATACACACAACACACACACACACACTAACACACACACACACACTAATAGATATCTGTGAATGTGGTTGTAAAAGGGAAAGTTTAATACAACCACACATACATTACAGCGCCAGTTGATCCTGACTAGTGTGATTCAGCGTGTGATTTACACCTATATAACCACACGTTACACAACCCACACAGGCAACAGTAAGCCCAGACCAATGTTCGCAGTCTCACCTGTCTATATCACCGAGTTTGATGATAGCGCTGCACCTATTAATAATGACATATCCTCCTTCTCCATTTTGCTTCTGTCTTCGCTGGCCCTGCTGACGTCATGGATTCTCATGCCACTGAATTCTTTGTTCTCTGTCTCTCTGTCTTACTTTGAAAGACAGCCTTCACGAGGTACGAAACTTAGTTTCGTAGCGTATGTCCTATATAATTGTATTTAGTTTCCTATTAATCATTAAAGTAAGAAATCTTCTTGCTTTTTCACTTTTAAGTGTGCAACTGACTCTTTCCAGCCTTCTAGATAAAAACACTCACACATCGCAACTGATTTGATATTTTTGTTTTTTTTCTTCGTGTCCAGAATTCACAATGGCTAAAAATTAATGTGTAGCAGTTTTTGCTCCAGAGAGAAGTCAGAAAGGAGAGATGTTTCATGAGTGAGATAGAGAGAGAGAGAGACAGACAGAGACAGAGACAGACAGAGACAGAGACAGAGAGACCAGAAGATGGAGAGAGACAGAGACAGAGAGAGAGACAGAGGACAGATGAGAGCAGAACAGGGGTCGAGACACAGACAGACAACAGACAGATCCAAGAGAGAGGGGAGAGAGAGAGAGAGTGATTTTTAGACAGACAAAATAATCTAAAACTTGACACTGCAATAATTATTTTCTAGACCAGTGCATAAACGTAGAGGAATGTACCTCTAATCAGATATCATTCAGATGAAAGCAACAACGTGCACTGGAGCAGTAATAAACACGGAGGAACATTTACCTATACACATCTTAGAACACATGGTGCGTTCCACCCATAGGCAATTATTGCCACAGACGTAGATAAAGTGCAAGTGTAAAAAAAAAGAATTGATTCCCACCTAGAGATGTGTCATAAACAATGCCAACTCCCCATCCCAAAACAGTAAAAAAAAAAAAAAAAAGGAAACAAAAGAAAAAAGAAAGAAAAAGAGATGTCAACAATAAAAATATCCCCAGTAAACAAAGCTAACAATATAAAATAAAATAAAAAGGGACATCTTCAAAACAAAAACAACAATAAAGTGTGGCACATCACTGGCTGCAATCAATTGCGCAAAAAAGGAGTGACACATTGAGCTAAACGTTCTAAGATAATGAAAGGAATGAGAGACTAACTGCTCTAGTTATTGTAATCTGGACATTTTTCGCTTCTTGAAATGTTTGCTTTTCTTTGTGTCAAAGTTTACCGAGTAAAGAAAAAAGATATATCATTAGGAAGACACTTTATTCAGTACTTTTAAACTGACTGAGAGAAAAGATATCCTTTACAATTACACACACACAGACCCACACGCGCTTGCGCTCGCACTCACTCACTCACACATACAACACACACCACACATACAAACACACACATTCACACACACACATTCACACAACATATTCACACACATACACACACACACACAACAAACAAACACACATATTCACACACATTCACACACACACACACACACACACACAAAGCCATACACAAACGCGCATGCGCACACACACACATACACACACACACTGCACGCAAACGTTAAATGTATTCCGATCTTGTCTTATTTTGAAATTTAGAATGTGCATAGCTTTGTCTCTTATTAAGACTATGGCTTCGTGAAAGGTTCAAAATATTTTGTTCAAAGTGCCTACTTCATTTTCTACCACATAATATTTACAAAAAAAACAATAGCAAAAGATCACCAATATTGATTTTTGATGGGTGTCTGAAAAAAGATGAAACAATCGACAAACCTTATAATACGTTTAGACAAAAATAATAATAGGATAATAATCACCAAGAAAAAAGGGTTGGTGCCGTGTGCAAACAAAGCCACATGCTATAAATGTAGTTGATGACTTGGACACAACTAGTCTGTGCAAGTACAAAGCTTGCATGCATCGTTGCAAGTTTCCTTAGGGGTGTGTGTGTGTGTGTGTGTGTGCGTGCGTGCGTGTGTGTGTGTAAGTGTGTGTGTGCGTGTGTGTGCGTGCGTGCGTGCGTGTGTGTGTGTGTGTGCATAGCTGTGTTGCATGTTTGGGGTTATCTTGCCAGTTAGTTTGTAAGTACTCAGTGAACTGTCCACCTAATGATATGTATGTGTGTGAGAGACAGAGACAGAGACAGAGAATACGAATACGAAATGTTTATTCAGGTTAGGCCATAGCCCCCAACTGAAGGGGTGATCATTTACATACCAATGTAAATCATTGCATTTCAATCAGAAAATATAACACCAAACCATATCATATTATGTAATACTTTACGACATAGCAGCATCCAGTCGTTTTAAGGCTTTACAAATGTATAATGCCAAGTTATTCAACACATTTTCATTTTTTGATGCCATAAGTACATTAAACCGGAAACGACACGGATCTTTATAATATTTTGGTTGGATAAATTTGATCCTCAGGTCATAAAGAGACAGAGACAGAGACAAAGACAGAGAGACAGAAACAGAGAGAGAGAGAG
>CM060317.1:36670019-36672519 GCA_030674155.1 Stramonita haemastoma | reverse complement strand
AGAGAGAGAGAGAGAGAGAGAGAGAGAGAGAGAGAGAGAGAGAGAGAGAGAGAGAGAGAGAGAGAGAGAGAGAGAGAGAGAGAGAAGAAGAAGAAGAAGAAGAAGAAAAGAAGGAAGAAGGCAGGCAAACAGTAGACAAACTTAGGCAAGGTATAGTAAGCCAGAGATAGACCAAGACAGTACAATGCCCCCTCTCTATCCCAAACTGAACGAAGTCTATAAACAAAGTGGCACATAACAGGCACTGTACACGGGCAACACAAAACACACGTCGAAAACGTTATCCAAACCAGAATTTCTGAGACACGATTCTCACAGTAGCTCTTGAGTGTCGAAACCACTCTTCTGTCAGCAGAAATCACAGATAGTCATGCCTTCCGGGGCATACTTCCTGCCAGAACAAGTTGCCAAAGGACAACTGTCAACAACAGACACGTGCTTACATAGAGGAAAGCAAACTGGTAAAAAAAAACACACACAATAAAACACGTTAACCTAAAAACTGGCAGAAGCCACAGGAAGAAGAAGAATTGCGGAGAATTGCGAAGAATTGCGTAGAAGAAGAAGAATTGCGAAGAAGAAGAAGAATTGCGAAGAAGAAGAAGAAGAAGAATTGCGAAAGAGAAGAAGAAGAAGAATTTCGATGAAGAAGAAGAAGAAGAAGAAGAAGAAGAAGAAGAAGAAGAAGAAGAAGAAGAAGAACAAAACAACAACAACAGCAACAACAACAACAACAAAAACAAGAAGAAGAACAACAACAGCAAGAAGAACAAGAGGAACAAGAACAAGAACGAGAAAAGGACACAGAAAAGGAACAAAAGTAAGAGCGTGAAGTGTGTCGGTAATCTGTGATATTAACAACAGCACTGCGGATGACGCGAGCAATATTACCATTACTGCCAACATCACCATCACTAATAAATTCCGAATTACGTTACCAGGACAAACAGTGCTTAGAACAAAAGAAGAAGAGTGAAGGCAAAAGCAAAAGAATAAAGCAGAAAAACACACTAATAAATGCAGAAAATAGAAAATGAGGACACAGCAGAAAAAAAACAAACTGAATAGGGACTGATAGGATAAATAGATCCAACAAGCAGGAGAAGAAGGAAAAGAGGAAGTAGAAGAAAGCGGAGGAGGAGGAGGATGAGAAGGAGGAGGAGGAGAAGGAGGAGGAGGAGGAGAAAAGAAGAAGAAGAAGAAGAAGAAGAAGAGAAGAAGAAGAAGAAGAAGAAAAAACAAGAACAAGAACAAGAAAGAAAAGAAAGAAAGAAAGAAAGAAAGAAAGAAAACGAAGAAGACAGCGGGCGAGAGAGCGAGCAATCCGCAGAGAGAGAGACAGAGACAGAGACAGAGACAGAGAGAGACAGACAGACAGACAGACAGTCAGACAGACAGAGACAGAGACAGACAGAGAGACACACAGAGAGAGACACAGATACATAGACAGACAGAGAGGGACAGAGAAAGAGAGAGAGAACAAAGACAGACATACAGAGAGACGAAAGAAAACAGACAGACTGAGTCAAATCCTTGGTGAAGATCTTTCTTGTACGTGTAAACCGTTCGTCTTTCAGCCAAAAAACAAACCGCCATCTCAGACCTTGCCGTCTTCCGGGACATACTTCCGGCCAGGAAGGTTGCCAACTCGCGATTATCAACAAAAGACACGTGCTACAGCACCGAACAACTTTAACTACTTCAAGAGCAGAAGAAGGATGGAGATGATACGCAGTTGAAAGAGGGAAGACAGAAGAGAAAGGCGAAAGGATAAAAAAGCAGCAGCAGCAGCAGCAACAACAGACAACAACAACAAGAACACAAACAAACCACAGGACATCACAGCTCACAAACATGACTACCGGTGTCATCAACATCAAAGAAATCACGATTGTATCAGGAAAGTAAACAAGAAGGTAAAAAAAAACGAAGAAAGAAAAGTGGTGAGAGGTACAATAAATAGAAAAAACTGAATGTGACAAAGATTTTAAGATACACGAAAAAAGTGAAAGAAGTAAGCGTGGTACGAGATAGCCTAGTGGTTAGAGCGTCGCGTTTGTATTTGGACAGCCCGGGTTCGAGCAACAGCCCAAAGCGCGCATTTGAGAGGATCTTTCCCCTGGAACAACTCCACTTCAATGACTGTCCTTCAGTTAAAACTATAAACCGATGTTTCATGTGAGTGCAAATAAACGCAGAACACCTTGTGCACGCATTAAAAACCAGCTGTCCACTTCGGAAGTGTAGACCATTTTGTACTGGTAGGAACAGTGTAAGCCATTTTGTACACGTAGAAACGATTTACAACATTATTTAATAAACAAAAAGAAATGCAGGCACACAGGTGTCGTGTTTACACATCAGCCCTGAAGTCGAGATGCGGATACCTTAATAGCGAGTAAATGGCTGCAGACATAAAATCCCATCGTTGGTAAACGTCGGAGCTCTAGCTGAGAACCGAGAAATTAGGACCGCAGAGAGAGAGAGAGAGAGAGAGAGA
>CM060317.1:36652519-36660019 GCA_030674155.1 Stramonita haemastoma | reverse complement strand
TCTTTCTGCCTTGTTCCTTTTTTTCTGTCACCTCCTGCTTGTCTATTTTCTGCCTCCTCGGTCCATTCTTCCACCTATTTTCCCAGAAAGACATAAAACAATGACATGTCTCTCTCACGCTTGAGTCAGATGCGCTGGGCCTGACTTGTCAGGCGCTTAACAGAGGCGCAACAGAGTTTTTGCTCATAAGACAGATAGCAATAGTTGTTGTCTGAGCTTTCAACGAAGAAGAAGAATATCACTCACTCACTCACTCAGTCCCATGTCCCAAAGGACGTAGGGGGGACATGAGAGAAGACGCAACAGAGATCTTTTTCCATGCTTCACGATCCTGTGTGGCTAGTAGGAGGTGTTGTAGGGGTTGGAAGAAGAAGAATATATCTGGGTTAAATGACGCACAATTGAAACAACAACAACAACAGCGCTCTTTTCCTCCCTGTCTAAATTGACTTCTATAACTGATAGGTTGGCAGCCTTCAGTCTCGGAAGACTATGGCGTCTGCCAACATATTGGTGATACAGACAGACCAGCATCAGACTCCATCTGAGCCCTCTGCCATAAAGACTGTCATTCCCCTGTCGGACTGACCAACCACAACCAATGCTGTACCAGAGTTAACACCTACAGCACAACTCCATAGTCTTAACAGATAAACGCGTTGATAACTATGATGATTGAAGAAAAGTTTAAATTTGCAAAATACGTATACAAAACCATATAATGTTTATTTGGTTTATTTTGTTTAAAAATGATGCAGCAGTTTCTTTAAATTAAGAAGTTTTAGTTACAAACTGAAACTCGGTAATGTTTAATGGTATGTATGTCACATTAATTTACCAGAAATTGGGCACACCATTTAACACTTTTTTCTGCGATTGTTGAATTTCATGGTTTGGTATTTCTATGTTTGACATGGAATGCTCATCAGACGTAAAACTGTTTCGAATTGTAATCTATTGAACTGTTTTGTTCTGTATTGGATTGTATTGCATATATAATCTTTTCTTTTCTTTTTCCAGGGTGTTGTATTTCAACGTAATGTTCTGCATATTTTAGGATTGTGCCATATTGTATATCTCGTATTCTTTTGTATTGTATTCTACTGCAATATCTTGTATTATATTGTGCTGTAGTGTATAACATTGCATTGCACTGCACCATAACTGCAGCATATTTTCTCATATGAAAAATAAACAAGACTTCTCGAAAGGACAGGATTGTTACAACACGGTACATTTTTTTTCTACAGCTATCCTCTCTACATGTAAATTGGACTTACACTTTGGGAGAGGATTTCCCCCTCATAATTTTGCAAGGGTCACATACGTCCAGCACTTACCACCCTCAGATCATGTCGTCTCTTCCATTACACTGCTGCTTAGGCTACCACTTCACTGGAAAGGGGGGAAAGTCTGGCTTTTAGAGCATTTTATTTTTGGACTTCTTGGGATGAATGTTTACTGTAGTGTTTAGCACTTATGGCCACGGCGTATTTTCTCCGCGTGAAGTATGGACTGCTTTTTCCTAGAACGAGTACATCGCCACAAGGGTAGCGCCACCTGTTTCTTGCTTTTTTGAGTGCTTTTTTTTCATTTATCAGTCTGATTGTGTATTTGCTTCCACCGAGAGCGGCTTTTCTAACATAATTTATCTACGGCAATTATTTTGTTGCTGTATGTTCTTTTGCGTCCAAGAGATGTGTACAGCATCCAGAAACCTTAGGTCTAATGTGTGCGTGTGCGAGGGGGTGCTTAAATTGTAAGAATACCACCCTCATAACCACTCAAGATCTATCTCTCGACCACCGAAAGGATGTATGTATGTATGTATGTATGTATGTATATATATATATATATATATAATATATATATATATATATATTATTACTTACATATATGTGTATGTGTGTGAGTGTGTGTCAGAGAGAGAGACAGAGAGACAGAGACACAGAGAGAGAGACAGAGACAGACAGACAGACAGACAGACAGATTGAGAGACAGAGAGAGATTTTGATTAATGTCACTTGTCCTGAATGCACCATGTATGGACAAGTTTGGGTCTGTCGTCAACCCTCTACGAACCACGACCGTAGAGAGAATATAAGCAATTCCAGGCTGGTTCAAGTCACTGTCGTCAGTCAACAGTACACTGCCTGCTCAAGTAGCAAGCCTGTCACGATGAAGAAATGGTCTGCATATTGGGTTTCTAACTGGTAAGTCGTGGGCGAATTTAGGGGCGAGATAGTGGCATTTCAAGTTACATATTTTATGGAGCTCATTGTGCTGTAGGCTTAACACCCACTTTGACACCACAGGTTCAAGTGGTCTTTTATTCCATGGAAATGATACTGACAGTGTGGCTTAACTTACTTGACCAACGATTTAGGATCTGTGCCTACTACGTGTGACTGACCGTAGATTTCATGATAAGTAAAAAAGCATCCTATGCAACCTTTCATATACAGTTTGAGACTTAAACAGGTGTTCTCTTAAGCAGGTGCTACCTAGCTTCTTCCTCAATAGCACTGATTATCGTGCAATAAATTGGAATATTTTCTAATACATTATGAATTAGTTGGAACTGTGATTTGGTGATCTTGAGACCTTTTTTCTTCTTTCTTCTTTACTTCCATACCTGTTGTACATTTGAATAAAAGTTCGTGAAGTGATCTGGAGTGATCGTCATGGACAGAACATGGCGATAGTTGCTGTCCTTAGATGCATTCCAGACTCACTCCTATCGAAGGGATTAAAACATCGTATTTCTAGCCAGTGGATGGATTATGAAATGTTGTTCTGATTATGGTAATGAATGAAATGACATTGTACATGTTGAACAACACTGAAGTAAACCAGAAGCAGTTAACTTTATTTGTGTTATGCATCAATAGCGTACTGGTGGTCTCGAGCTGACATCTGCTGCAGACATCCCTGATTCTGAAGACGGTGCACAAAAAAGGAACAAAAAATCCCAAACAAACGCAAAACACAACCTCGGAGTGAATACATATAATGCATAAAAGATGAATTGCTTCAAATTTGCACGATCAGCACATCAAAGGTAAAACTCACCAAAATAAGTATGAAACTATCCACAGTCAGTGCCTTGTATATTTTAACATACACACACACATGCACACACACATGCACACACACACACACACACACACACACACACACACACACACACTCACACACACACACACACACACACACACACACACACACACACACACACACACACACACACCACACACACACGTACACCCGCGCGCGCGCGCACACACACACACACACACACACACACACACACACACACACACACACACACACACACACACACACACACACACACACACACACACAGAGTCTATTCTTAGCTAAACTAGCATGCAATAACATGCCTAAAATATTGCAGACGTAAAATGACTCTGAAATCATACTGTACAAAGAACTTCCTTAACTTTCTTTTCCAGTGCTTTTTTTTTCCTGCTTTTTCCTCCTCCTCTCAGACAATCATTTGATCCTGTTGAGTGGCTGAAATGTTAGCTTAAAGGCAAACTGTCTTGCGAAGCATAGATTTGTTTGAGTATGTATGTAGTTTTAGCTGCATTCAAGATGGTGCCCCTACTGTAGCCGACGGTGACAAAATAATAATGTTTGTCTGGGCATTATGCAATAAGATGTATGTACTGTAGTGTTGCCTGTTTGTTTGCTTGTTGCAGTTTTATAGAAAATGCTATGTTATTTAATTGGTTGTCGACGTCATTTGGTGTAGCTGTTTGAATTTTATCTCGTGTTACACGACATGGCTTCATCAATAGAGTTTGTACCTATCAAATTCAAACACTCTTCTATCATACTGCAGGCTGAAAATCATCACGATATTTTTCAAGTGACAGTATCAGTCAGCTTCGTGTCAATTATTTGAAAGACTCAGTTATTCAGACTACGCCATGAAGAAAGGAACATATTATTTAAAACATTTCTAACAATCAGTAATATCTGTCAAAAACGTAAACCTAAAAACAGTGACTTTAACAGTGTTACGTTTGCAAACAAAACATTTTGCAAGGCACCCTCCAGAAAGATTACAGAAGAATACACAAGACATGGAATAGAAGACAAAACCAAGTAGATCAATATCTTCTTTTATCGATTACTAGAAAGTAGCAGATGACAGTGAAGGATGGTAAGGGTTTTCAGTAGCTCAGCTAGAATCTGTCTGCAGATGACATGTAAGTTTGTAGCTGTGATATTAGGTAAGCCACATTCCCTGCATGCTTGAAGCGTTCAGTTTCTGCACACGTCAAAGCAATCTCTGATCAGAATCTGCTTCCAAAAATCTTTCAGAAAAAAGAGAGTAAAGATAAAAATAGAAACTCATCAATTCTGCTACCACACAATGATTTTCCGAATTCCTAGTTACAAAATATGTCATCACGAGAGCCACCGTAGCAGCAATAGCAACGACAACAATAGCAGCAACAGTGACAGCAGTATTAGGGACCATAATACCCATCAATAACAGCATGAGTTGCATAACAGCCACAACAAAACCACTTAAAGCAACAGGAAAATAACTACAAGTTACAGACATGTTTTTAGAATTTGTCAATCTCTGTAAGTAAGCAGCACCACCATTAGCAAGTGATTAAAGTTATACGTCTAATACAATTCACACACACACACACACACACATACACACAACACACACACACACACACACACACACACACACACACACAACACACTACACACGACACACACACACAACAAACACACACAACACACTAACACACGCACACTATACACACACACACACACACACACACACACACACACACACACACACACACACACACACACACACACACACACACACACACACACACACACACACACGATAACTTGTGTCAAACCATAACCCTCCACGTTACCTTCCGGCATCCAATCTTCTACAGCACAATTTAATACAACACAATACGATTGACAGGATACAGCAAATCAATAAACAGCAGCACTGTACATAAAGAAAAATCACAGTACAGAACAATGCATTAAAATACAATGTAATGTAAAAAATACAATGCCAAAAATGCAACACCATCATTTTATTGATATACAAAAGCATACATTGCCATAAATTTTATATATATATATATATATATATATATATATATATATATATATATATATATATATATATATATATATATATATAAAACTATACACACTTGCGCAAGAATTATTATCCAACTCATTAAAAGAGGTCAGAAAGGAACATGAAGAAATCACAGAAAGAACAAGCGCGCGCGCGCACGCACGCACACGCACACACACACACACATGTGGGTGTTCACGCACGTATGTACGAACACACGCACACAAACACACGCTAACACACACACACACACACACACACACACACACACACACACACACACACCCGACACCACCACACACACACATGTGCGCGTTAACGCACGTATGTACGCACGCACGCATGAACACACATATACGCACAAATACACCACACACACACATACACACACTCACTCACAACCACACACACACACACACACACACACACACACACACACACACACACACACACACACACACACACACACACTTAAACATGACTCTTTGCCCCCCTATCCTGAACACACTAACGCAGGCATGCACGTACACACAAGCAAAACACAAAACACACACACACACACACACACACACACACACAACACACACACACCACACACACCACACGCACACACGCACGCACGCACACACACACACACACACACACACACACACACGCACCACAAATACACACACACACACACACATACACACACACACACACACACACACACAGACACACACACACACACACACACACACACACATTCAGAGAACATTTTTAGTATTCGTACCTGTCCATGCATGTAACAGCGCAGTATATCTACATGAGAATGCGACAGTCATACTGCATGGCTAATTCCATTTCTGATTTCTTTTCTTACTCGTTCATTCCTTCCTTCATCTGCACTGATGAAATCACTGATGAAATCTGCGGACACATTTATTTGTACAGCAAGGGCAGTCCGGAGCCTTTTGAGGAATTCCTGATGTATATTAATTTTGTTTGCAGACTATGTACAGACTATGACCAGGAATGTCAATCTTGGGTCCGCTTTGACCAAAGCCCTACCTTGCGTGTTTTCTGTAATGTTTTATCGTCTCCGTAAAAAGGTTCTACTGTCCTGATTTTGCCACTTGATTTTAGACCTCAGATGAACAGAAGAGTAGATCAATGAGGAGACAAAGATTTTTTGTTCATATCTAAAAAAAAAGAAGATTTCAATAATGAACAGCTATTTTTGAGTAATCTATGGTAACTAACTACATAAGACCGAGTACATAAGCTGAGATCGTTGTCTAAATGCCTAAGCAATGTTCTGTGTTTAAGAAAAATTGCATTGCATTGTATTGTATTGTATTGTATTGCACACCACTGTAAGTCACGGTAGATTCTTCTGCGCGAAACTGGGGCTGCTCTCCCTGGGCAGAGCGCATCATCACAAGAGCAGCACCATCTGCTTTTTTCTTTTCCTGCCTGCAACTGTACTTATTTCCCTATCAGAGTGGCTTTATTCTACAGAATTTTGCAAGGGACAACTATCTTGTAGCCGCGGGTTGTTTTACGTGCGCTAGATAATTATATGTAACACACAGAACTTCGGTTTATCGTATCATTCGAAAGACTAACACCCAGACCACCACTCACGATCAAGTGGAAATGGGAACATTTTCTGGCCCAAACGGGGAAGAAACCACCACACACTTCGAGCCCGCACTTTTTGCTTTCTAGGCAGGTGTGTTAGCGCATAGCTCTAGACCACCGAAAAGAGGTTGTTGTCTAGTGCCAAACCTATTTTGTTTGCAAGTCCAGGACGATTCAGCGGCGTGGGTAAGGTAAAAGGCTTCACTCTGAAATTGTCCTAAGTTGAAGATCTCATAAACGAATTCTGCTAGCCCTATAGCATCTGGTGATTAACAGGTGGGTGTTGTTTTCTCTGTAAATTTGCAAACACTACAGTGTCTTCCCCGGCCCCCGTTGAGATGCCAGGGGCCGGCCTGTTAGTAAAGATAACATCCCCACCCTCGGAAAATTCTGTGCTAGGAAATACTCCTTTTTCTGTTCCTTTCCTTGTTTCTGTCTCGTAGATTTTCTTCACGTCACCTCCCTCTTGCCTAGTTTCTGCTTTTGGGGGGTTCATTCTCCTACTTTTTCTTCCCAGAAAGAATTAAAAGATTTTTTTCCCACGCCGAAGTCGGTTGTTCCGGGCCTGACTTGTCAGGCACTTAACAGCTGTGCAACACATTTTCGCTCATATGACAAAAAAAAAAACAATGGTTGCTGTTTGAGCGTTCGACGGGAGAAAAAAACAACAACAACACAATTTGCAGTGTAAAGTAGCTTATGTGCTTATGCTC
>CM060317.1:36640019-36647519 GCA_030674155.1 Stramonita haemastoma | reverse complement strand
GAGAGAGGAGAGAGAGAGAGAGAGTAGAGAGAGAGAGAGATGAGAGAGAGGAGAGGAGGAGGTGGCTTCTTTTCAAATATTACAGATAACCAAATATTCTTTATTTCTTTTCAAAGATTATTGATCAGCGTCAATGCTAACATACTTAATAAAATACTTTTTACATCTGAAGGGAAGTGTTGTGAAGCTTGTGTGTGTGTGTGTGTGTGTGTGTGTGTGTGTGTGTGTGTGTGTGCGTGCGTGCGTGCGTGTGTGTGTTTGTGTGTGTGTGTTTGTGTTTATGTTTGTGTGTGTGTGTTTCTGTGTGTGTGTGTGTGCGTGTGTGGCGTGTGTGTGTGTGTGTGTTTGTGTGTCTGTACATCTGTGTGTATGTGTCTGTCTGTGTGTACTCTGGTGGTTTGCCAAATAAACAGTTCATGTTTCTGTGTTTTTTAAAAAAGAAAAAAATGCTGCAGTATGTGTTTCATAATGCGTGGTATAGTATGGTAGAGTCGAGTACGGTATGGTGTTGTAGTAAAGGATAGTGCCTTATTGCAAAACACTGCATTGGCATGCACTACACCACACTGTATGGTTACAATCGCAAATCAAAACGTCACATTGCATTTCTGTACTGGGTTGCATTGCATTGTACTGCACAGTAGTATATTATAGTAGATAACCATTTTTGCGTGTTCTCTCGTGTCTTACAACTTTTTGAAATATTTTGAAATTATTATTTTTATTTCGAGTGTATGCAGTTTTGTAGATTTTGTTACCCGTTCCCACCAGCACACATAGGCCTACTCTTCCGTGTTCGCAAGATGTTCCGCGTACGTTCGCACACGGGGCCCCGCTTTATAGTCTCATCCGAAGGACTTTTTGTAGGGGGGAGTGGAGTCGGCGCTGATGCTAACTCAAGAAGAAAGTTTCCTCTTGAACGAGATTTGAACCTGGGTCAGCAGATCTTCAGCGCATGACTCTGACCACCAGGCTATCCCGTCCCCCAACTTTCCGTCGATCATCGATGACCTACTCCCCTCTTTAATCTCTTAGGTTTTGTATGCTGTGGTACGAATCGATAAAGTTATTTCCATCATTCTTACTTTTTAAAATAGTAAATACTAGCTGCTCAGAGCCCATTGTGCAGGTTTGAAAAGTAAAAGCACTTACTTGATTGGACTAGGAAATATTATTCAACATTGAAATGTGTGTGTGTGTGTATGTGTGTGTGTGTGTGTGTGTGTGTGTGTGTGTGTGTGTGTGTGTGTGTGTGTGTGGTGTGTGTGTGTGTGTGTGTGTGTGTGTGTGTGTGTGTGTAAGTCTTCAATTTTAACGTCTTTCCACTTTAAGTGATACCAGACGACCTTAAGAAGGAGACTGGATAGGTTAGTTAGAGAGAGAGAGAGAGGAGAGAGAGAGAGAGAGAGAGGAGAGAGAGAGAGAGAGGAGAGAGAGAGAGAGATGAGAGGAGAGGAGAGAGAGAGAGAGAGAGAGAGAGAGAGAGAGAGAGATCTAATGCGCGCGCGCGCGTGCGTGCATGCGTGCGTGCGTGTGTGTTGTGTGTAAAAAATAGTAATAGCAAATGTGTGTGTGTGTGTAAGTGTGTGTGTGTTCGTGCGTATGTGTGTGTGTGTTTGTGTGCGTGTGTGTGTATTGTGTGTTAAGTGTGTGTGTGTGTGTAAGTGTGTTTGTGTGTAAGTGTTGTGTGTGTGTGTAAGTGTGTGTTTGTATGTGCTGTGTGTGTGTGTGTGTGTGTGTGTGTGTGTGTGTGTGTGTGTTGTGTGTGTGTGTGTAAGTGTGTCTGTCTGTCTCTGTGTCTGTCTGTCTCTATCTGTCTGTGTGGGTGGGTGAGGGTGTGCGCGTGCATGCAATAGTGTTCGTCTACACGTAAGCACACATGTTTGGAAAGATGTCATTGGTGTGATATGAATGCTCTGTGTTTATAACAATCATATGTGGAAAGATGTCATTGGTGTGATATGAATGCTCTGTGTTTATAACAATCATATGTGGAAAGATGTCATTGATGTGGTATCAATGCTCTGTGTTTATAACAATCATATGTGGAAAGATGTCATTGATGTGATATGAATGCTCTGTGTTTATAACAATCATATGTGGAAAGATGTCATTGATGTGATATGAATGCTCTGTGTTTATAACAATCATGTTTGGAAAGATGTCATTGGTGTGATATGAATGCTCTGTCTTTATAACAATCAAAGAGGTCTTCCTGAAACTGTGATATCACGTTGTGCAATTTCATATGGCAGTACATACCTTTTGATTACTTTTAAACTCTGCTTGTAACCCACGTAAATTTCTCGTGTTTTTGAAATGATAAAATATTTGTCTTTGCATTCCTATTCAAAACTCTGGGTTCAAATTCAAAGAATTTCTAACGCTCGAAGAAGAGAAGAAGAAGAAGAAGAAGAAGAAGAAGAAGAAGAAGAAGAAGAAGAAGAAGAAGAAGAAGAAGAAAAGAACAACAAAGACAAACAACAACAACAACAACAAACAACAACAACGAGAAAAGAAAGAAGAAGAAGAAGAAGAAAGAAGAAGAAGAAGAAGAAAGAAGAAGAAGAAAGAAACAAGAAGAAGAAGAACAAGAAGAAGAAGAAGAAGAAGAACAAGAAGAAGAAGAAGAAGAAGAAGAAAAAGAAAGTGAGAAGAAAGTGGCGAGTCAACACAATTCCTTAAGTGAATTGTAAGGACAGGAGATAAAGATAGGCCCCCTGCCCTTGCTGTTTCTTAGTTCTCCTATCACCTGCATTTTCTTGATGTCTGCTTCAATTGTGCGCACATTTACCAGTGCGTTGCGTGAAGATAGATAGGTAAATGTGTAGGTATCTGACAAAATAGCAAAACAACATTCTTTCATTAATCTGACTCTATTTCTAGAAAGTAGCGAGGCTCCGTGTCTGTCTGTCTGTTTCGGTTCATCTCTCTCTCTCTCTCTCTCTCTCTCTCTCTCTCTCTCTCTCTCTCTCTCTCTCTCTCTCTCTCTCTCTCTCTCTCTCTCTCTCTCTCTCTCTCTCTCTCTCTCTCTCTCTCTCTCTCTCTCTCTCTCTGTGTCTCTCTGTCTGTCTGTCTGTCTGTCTGTCTGTCTGTCTGTCTGTCTGTCTGTCTGTCTGTCTGTCTGTCTGTCTGTCTGTCTCTCTCTCTCTCTCTCTCTCTCTCTCTCTCTCTCTCTCTCTCTCTCTCTCTCTCTCTCTCTCTCTCTCTCTCTCTCTCTCGTGTGTGTGTGTGTGTGTGTGTGTGTGTGTGTGTGTGTGTGTGTGTGTGTGTGTGTGTGTGTGTGTGTGTGTGTGTGTGTGTGTATGTGTGTGTGTGTATGTGTGTGTGTATGTGTGTGTGTGTGTGTATGTGTATGTGTGTGTGTGTGTGTGTGTTTTGATCTATTCATTATTGTTATCTGGTAAAATCTCGGATAGAAGCTATAACTGAACAATTTTCCATCGTTATTTCATAACTCAGAGCGAATGTTGCCAATGTGTATTTGTTTTCACAAATTCCTTTCTTTCTCTTATTCAATCGCCAGAGGAAGTTTTGAATCTGACCAGCTGTTTCCAATATTTTGCATTGAACAATGTTCTGTCCTTAGATTGAACTGAACTCTTGCTTGTAATCGAAAACAGTTCTTTCCTTCTTTTATTTTTTATTTATTTTATTTTTATACCACTTTATGTCACAGCAGACCTCTCCGCGTGAAATTCGGGCTGCTCTCCCCGGGGAGAGTGCGTTGCCACAAGTGCAGCGCCTACCCATTTTTTTCCCTCAGGGATGGTGTCTAAACACGACACCTGTGTGCATGCTGTTTTTTTTTTATTTTGTCATCCGCTCCTACCGACACACGATAGCCTGCTCTTCCGAAAGGCGGAACGGGGTTTTAACGTGTGCGCAAGATGTTCTGCGTGCGTTCGCACACGGGGCCTCAGTGTATAGTCTCATCCGAATGACTATTAAAGTGCTTTGGTAGCATGCAAGCTGTTAGGGACAAATAAAAGGAATGGGGAATGCGTGATAATAAATGAGAACGCATGGGAGAGAGAGAGAGAGAGAGAGAGAGAGAGAGAGAGAGAGAGAGAGAGAGAGAGAGAGAGAGAGAGAGAGAGAGAGAGAGAGATGATGATGATGATGATGATAATGATGATAATGATGATAATGATGATAATGAAGGGATGGTGGGGGAAGACAGACAGACAGATAAAGAGACTGATAGAGAGACGAGCAGTCGCAAGCAAACAAAGCCCCGAAAAACTCAAACAGAAGAAAATGCAAACAGAGATTGTTATAATGTATAAAACAATCCAGGCAGACTAACATACAGACTGATAGATAGATAAACAAATAGCCAGATAGACATCAAAACAAACATATAGACAGACAGATAGATAGACCAGCAGATAGGTCATTGTCAATAAGCATTTCAACTAAAGTATACCCCAAAGCCGTGTTCTTTCAGTAGGAATGTTTTACTTATTTTAATGTTTTTAGAATACTGTTTGTCGAATGAGGAAGTACGCCAAACAAAGCTTGCTCTCATGACGATCGAAAAGAAAAACAACCAGAACATGCACATACTAAATCTGCACTAAAAAAAAACAAGCAGCACATAAAAAAGCATCAGCTACAGCACAAGGGAAAATGCGAGGGAAAATGCCAAAAAAAGGAGGACAATCCAAATAAAACGTGCATACAAAGAAGAAAAGGAAGAATGCAAAGCACAATGCAAAGAAGAAGAAAAAGAAAAATGCAAAAAATAATGCAAAGAAAAACGAGAGTGCAAAGATGAATGCAAAGAAGAACAAATGTGAAGAAAAATGCAAAGAATAAGAAGAATTCAAAGAAGAAAAAAGAAGAATGTGAAGAATAGTGCGGAGAAAAGTGCAAAGAAGAATGAAAAGAACAAGAAGAATGCGAAGAGGAATGTGAAGAAGAATGCGAAGACTGCGAAGAAGACTGCGAAGAAGAGTGCAAAGAAAAAGGCGAAAAAAAAGAAGAAGAAGGGGAAGAAGAAGAATTGCGAAGAAGAAGAATTGCGAAGAGAAGAATTGCGAAGAAGAAGAAGAAGATCACAAGAAGAAGAAGAAGAAGAAGAAGAAGAAGAAGAAGAAGAAGAAGAAGAAGAAGAAGAAGAAGAACAAGAAGAAGAAGAAGAAGAAGAAGAAGAAGAAGAATGCGAAGAAGAAGAAGAAGAAGAAGAAGAAGAAGATAGAAGAAGAAGAAGAAGAAGAAGAAGAAGAAAAGAAGAAGAATTGCGCAGAAGAAGAATTGCGAAGAAGAAGAAGAAGAAGAAGAAGAAGAAGAAGAAGAAGAAGAAGAAGAAGAAGAAGAAGAAGAAGAAGAAGAAGAAGAAGAATTGCGCAGAAGAAGAAGAATTGCGCAGAAGAAGAATTGCGAAGAAGAAGAAGAAGAAGAATTGCGCAGAAGAAGAAGAAGAAGAAGAAGAAGAAGAAGAAGAAGAAGAAGAAGAAGAAGAAGAAGAAGAAGAAGAAAAAGTATGCAAAGAAGAAGAATGCAAAGAAGAATGCAAAGAAGAATGCAAAGAAGAAGAACAATGCAAAAAAGAAGAATGCAAGGAAGAAGAATTGCGAAGACGAAGAAGAATTGCGAAGAAGAAGAAGAATTGCGAAGAAGAAGAAGAATTGCGAAGAAGAAGAATGCGAAGAAGAAGAATTGCGAAGAAGAATTGCGAAGAAGAATTAGAAGAAGAAGAAGAAGAAGAAGAAGAAGAAGAAGAAAGAAGAAGAAGAAGAAGAAGAAGAAGAAGAAGAAAAAAGAAGAAGAAGAAGAAGAAGAAGAAGAAGAAGAAGAAGAAGAAGAAGAAGAACAACAACAACAACAACAAGAACAAGAACAAGAACAAGAAGCAACAACAACGACAACAATAACAACAAAAAGAACAAAAAGAAACAGAAGAAGTCGATGGGATGACCGATACAGAACACTATGCAAGAGGTTAAGTAGGCGACTAACAAGGAGAAGAAAACTATATAGAAAAAAGAAGCACTCACAAAAAAGAGAAAAAAAGATTCCGACAGTGTCAGCACAATGCTTACATACTACCGCCAAACATCACACACCATACCTATCAGCACATAACAAAAATAAAAACAACAACAAGCAAACAAAAACCCCAAGTCCCAGTATCGTTATAACTGTCTTTGGCTTCGTACTTTTCATACACTGCCTCTGTCCTTTTTGGGTCAGATCACACACACGCACACACGCACGCACGAACGCACACACACACACACGCACGCGCACGCACGCGCACACACACATACACACACACGCACACACACACACACACACACACACACACACACACACACACACACACACACACACACACACACACACACACACACACACACACACACAACATACACAGAGTAATTGTCTCCCCGTCGTTGTTGGTGCACTTCGTTGATGAGCCAGTGTTAGGCTGTCAACGTTTTAGGCTTTGCCTTTTTTTCCTTTCTTTCTTTCTTGCTTTCTTTCTTTTTTCTTTTCTTTCTTTCTTCTTTCTTTCTTTCTTTCTTTCTTTCTTTCTTTCTTTCTTTTCTTTTCTTTTCTTTTCTTTCTTTCTTTCGTTCGTTCTTTCTTTCGTTCGCTCTTTCTTTCGTTCGTTCTTCTTTCTTTCTTTCTTCTCTTTCTTTCTTTCTTTCTTTTTCTTTCTTTCTTTTTTCTTCTTTCTTTCTTTCTTCTTTCTTCTTCTTCTTCTTCTTTCTTTCTTCTTTCTTTCTGTCTTTCTTTCTTTCTTTTTTTCTTTTTTCTTTTTCTTTCTTTCTCTTCTTCTCTCTTTCTTTTCTTTCTTTCTTTCTTTCTTTCTTTCTTTCTTCCTTTCTTTCTTCTTTCTTTTTCTTTTCTTTCTTTCTTTCTTTCTTTCTTTCTTTCTTTCTTTTCTTTCTTTCTTTTTTTTTTTTTTAAATTATCTATTGATTTCTGTTTTCCTTTTTTCTCTCTTTACATTCTTTCTTTTTCTGTCCTTATTTCTTTTTTCTTCTCTTCTTCTTTCTGTTCTTTTCTTAATCTGTCTTTCTTCTTCCTGTTCATTAGACTGGCATTTGTATATTTTACATTTCCATTGGTTTGTTTGTCTCGTGATCTCTCTGTATGTCTTTCTTTCTTTCTATTTGCCTATTTTCGTTTTGATTTTCGTTCTTTTTTTTCTTTTCTTCTTTCTCTCTTTCTGTCTTTTTTCGCTTTCTGTCTGTCTGTCTGTCTTGCTTTTTCTTTCTTTTCTCTTTCCTCTTCTTCCTTTTTTTTCTCCTCTTCTTTTTTTATTTCTTTCTTTTTTCCTCCTTTTTTCATTAGACTGGTATTTTGTCTCCATCGTTTACATTTCTATTGGTTGGCTTCGTTTCGTAATCTGTAGCTGTTCGGATGCCTTTCTTGGTTCCTATTTGCCTGTCCACTTTCTTTTTTCTTTTCTTTTCTTTCTTTCTTTCTTTCTTTTTCTTTCTTTCTTTCTTTTCTTTCTTTTTTTTCTTTTCTTTCTTTCTTTCT
>CM060317.1:36627519-36632519 GCA_030674155.1 Stramonita haemastoma | reverse complement strand
TTAGAATGTGTTCTTTATAAAAGGTTGCATAACAGTTCGCTATTCACTATGTACACCAAGTGTATGCAATGAAGGGTTTTCGACCACCACCCAAGGAAACAGAGCTTCTCACAGTTCGCAGGTGTGTCCCGATTTAGTAACACAACGCTGCGACAGGGCTCTGATCGCATGGGAGGTAATCTACTTACCACCCCATCACACTTTGTTTTCACAAGCTGCTCTGAAGTCAGAATGTGTCGGCTTAGACCAGCGTGCAAACGGCTGACAGAGTTACCAGCACAGGCAAAGACCTGGCACTATGTCGAATGGCCTTGCATTAGCTTTGGCATGGCCGAAAAATGCAGAAGAAGATGAAGACAAAAAAACTCAGAGAGAATCCCTGGGAAATCTAATATTCTCTTTACATACATTTTGTGATCTTCATCATATGAATGCTGAAAGTCTAGCAATCTTATGAGATAAACTGTTATAGCGCAAAAAACCTCCACTTTATTTGAAAAAAGAAACTTGTATGATTTATTTCTTGGTATGATCTTTGATAGATTACGTTCAAAATGTTAAAGCCCATATTTTTATGATCAGCGAGCAGCAGTTCGGAATATTTAAATAAATGTGATTGTTTGGGTACTAGTCTTTCAGAATCGATAACGAACTGAAACTGTGTAAGCAAACTTCGTTTAATATACAGACTAACAGAGTAAGAAAAAGTGAGTCCTGCGGATGAGACTATAAGTTAAGGCCCCGTATACGAACACACGCAGAACATTTTCAAAACATTTTCGATTTCTGGAATAGAAAGGCCTTGGTGTGCCGGTGGGAACAGATGACAAAATTTACAAAAAAGCATACACTAGGGGACTAAATGTAAAAAATATCTAAATACCCACTTGAGTGTTTGTTCCATTACCTTGGAAATAAAACCATTGAAAACACAATCACGTAATTGGATGCCTATGGCTGGGTTTTTGAAAAAAAGGTATCACATGCAAGCAAACTATTCATGTAAAGAAAACAAAATGAACCGATAATTATACCCTGTGTCAGCTCTCTCTCTCTCTCTCTCTCTCTCTCTCTCTCTCTCTCTCTCTCTCTCTCTCTCTCTCTCTCTCTCCTCTCTCTCTCTCTCTCTCTCTCTCTCTCTCTCTCTCCTTCAAAAGAATCGCGTTACTTACATTCGAGGCAGGAAAAACTGACTGAGAGAGAGAGACAGACAGCAGACAGACAGACAGGAGCAGGCAGGCAGGCAGGCAGGCAGGCATGCAGAAAGACAGACAGGCAGGCAGGCAGACAGACAGGCAGACTGGCTTAAAACAGACAGACAAGCAGACAGACAGACAGACAGATACAGACAGAAGACAGGCAGGCACACACAGACACAGACATAGACACAGACACAGACACACACACACACACACACACACACACACACACACACACACACACACACACACACACACACACACATACACTCTCACCCCCGTATACACACACAGAGAGTCACACAAAGAGATAGACAGAGAGACAGGGAGAGATAGCCAGAGAGAGACAGAGACATACAGAGTTAAAGAGAGAGACAGAAAGTCAGACAACAGAGACAAAGAGTGAGGGGGGGGGGGGGGGGGGAGAGAAAGACAGATGAAAACATTCAACATGAGAGACGGTAGAAAGGGGCAAGTAATGGAACAGACAGACAAAGACAGAGAGAGAGAAAAGTACATTGACAAAGACAGACATAAAAAAAGTGTTATACAAAAGTTCGTTCAACTATTGAAGAACACATAAGACATGGGAGTTAGCTCCGTTTTTTGTTTTGTTTTGTTGTCAGTGGCATATATACAAAGCACTATTTTCAGATCATTGATTTTGTGACAGCTATTATTGTGAGAAAAACCCTCTAATTATCCAACGATAAGAAGTTCACCATCCGTATAATCAGATTATAACGTCTTGATCTACTTCTATCTTATATTATTTCCTTCTCTTGTTTTTTTTTTTTCTCTCTCTCTCGTTTTTTTCACTGTTCCTCTTCCGCCGTAGGCTAAATATCCTACCCTCTTCCTATTCCTACTATACTCCTTCTTCTCATCCTCATCCTCGTCCTCGTCGCCCTGCTCCTTCTTCTCTTCCTCTTCCTCCTCCTCCTCCTCTCTACTTCCTTGTTGTTGTTGTTGTCGTTGTTGTTGTGTTGTTGTTGGTGTTTTTGTTGGTGGTGGTGGTGGTGGTGTTTTTCTTCTTCTTGTTCTTCTTGTTCTTCTGTTCTTGTTCTTGTTCTTTCTTTCTTTCTTCTGTTCTTCTTTTCTTCTTCCTCTTCTTTCTTCTTCTTCTTCTTCTTCTTCTTCTTCTCTTCTTCTTCTTCTTCACAATTCTTCTTCCAATTCTTCTTCGCAATTCTTCTTCTTCGCAATTCTTCTTCTTCTTCTTCTTCTTCTTCTTCTTCTTCTTTCTTCTTCTTCTTCTTCTTCTTCTCTTCTTTCTTCGTGCAATACTTCTTCTTCTTCTTCGCAATTCTTCTTCTTCTCTTCTTCTTCTTCTTCTTCTCTTCTTCTTCTTCTCTTCTTCTTCTTCTTCTTCTTCTTCTCTTCTTCTTCTTCTTCTCGCATTCCTTCTCTTCCTTTTTCTTCTTTCGCAATTCTTTTCTTCGCAATCTTCTTCGCTTCTGCTTTGCTTCTTCTTCTTCTTCTTCTTTCTTCTTCTTCTTCTTCGTCTCATTCTTCGCAATTCTTCCTATACTTCTTTCTTTTCTTCTCTTCTTATTCTTCTTCTTCTTCTTCTTCTTCTTCTTCTTTTCTTCTTCTTCTTTTTCTTCTTCTTCTTCTTCTTCTTCTTCTTCTTCTTCTTCTTCTTCTTCTTGTCTTCTTCTTCTTCGCAATTCTCTTCTTCGCAATTCTTCTTCTTCGCAATTCGTCTTTGCAATTCTTCTTCTTCTTCTTCGCAATTCTTTTCTTCGCAATTCTTCTTTCGCAATTCTTCTTCGCAATTCTTCTTGCAATTCTTCTTCTTCTTCTCTTCTTCTCTTCTTCTTTTCTTTTCTTTTCTTCTTCTTCTTCTCTCTTCTTCTTCGAAATTCTTCTTCTTCTCGCAATTCTTCTTCTTTTACATTCTGGCGGCTCCTGCAACGGTACTGGAACCATTCGTATCGGTCATAGCTTTTCCAATGGATCATTCCAGTGGCGTGGAGAGGGGGGTCCTGCTGCATGGGTAACAGCTTGCCCTCCATACTTACTTACCCAGGCTTTGCCCTCTAAAGACTAGAGCACAACTCCATGGCCTTCATAGACTGATGGGTGTCTACTCTTCTTCTTTGAATTCTTCTTCTTCATCTGTAAGTCCTCCTTCCTTTTTTGTATCCTTCTTCTTTTTCTTTGTGTTTTTTTTTCTTTGCTGTCTTCTCTTTTTAATGTTTTTTATTTTTTTTGCAATTGGCTTCTTCTTCTTTTCTTCTTCTTCTTCTTCTTCTTCTTCTTCTGTCTCCTCTCTCCTCTCTCTCCTCTCTCCTCTCTCTCTCTTCTTCTTCTTCTTCTTTTTCTTCTTCTTCTTCTTCTTCTTCTTCTTCTTCTTCTCCTCCTCCTCCTCTCCTCCTCCTCTCCTCCTCCTCTCCTCCTCCTCCTCTCATCTCTCCTCCTCTCTTCTCTCCTTCTCTCCTCTGCTTCTTCTTCTTTTTTCGTTTTCTTCTTTTCCTTTGTTCTTCTTTTCAATATTTTTCTTTTTCACAGTTCTTTTCTTCTTCACAATTCTTTCTCTTCTTTTTCAGAATTCCTTTTCTTCCCTTCTCCTTTCTTCTTCTTCTTCTTCTTCTTCTTCTTCTTCTTCTTCTTCTTCTTCTTCTTCTTCTTCTTCTTCTTCTTTTTGCTTCTTCTTCTTCTTCTTCGCTTCTTCTTCTGCTTCTTCTTCTTCTTCTTCTGCTTCTTCTTCTGCTTCTTCTTCTTCTGTTTTTTCTCTGTTCTTCTTTTCATTATTTTTCTGTTTCGGAATTCTTTTCTTCTTCACAATTCTTTTTTCTTCTTCGGAATTCGTTTTCGCAATCCTTCTTTGCAATTGTTTGACACTGCACTTCGTCATTGCACTCTTAGCAATCCTCTTTTTCTTCGCATTTTTTGCAAGGCTTTTTCGAAATTCTTCTTCTGGATTTTGTTTGTATGCAGTTCTTTGTAGTTTTTGTTTTCTGTTCTATTGTTCTTTAATTTCTATTTCTTCTTGGATAAATGTAAAAAGAACCATCTGTGTGTACGCGCGCGCGCGCGCGCGATTGTGTGTGTGTGCGCGCGCGCGCGCGCGCGTGTGTGTTGTATTGTGTGTGTGTGTTTGTGTGTGTTGTGTGTTGTCTGTCTGTCTGTCTGTCTTTGTCTTTCTCTGTCTGTCTGTCTGTCTGTGTTTGTGACATTCTGTCTATTGGGTGTCTGTATCTATGCGTGTATGTGCGTTTTAAGTGTCCAAAACCAGCAAATAGCATGCTCACGAACCCGTTTTGATCCAAAGTAATTCACTGCAATAAACGTGCTTTCTCCAGCAAAACAAGCAATCCAAACGCTTAACTTGCGAACGTTTTGTGAAATTGAAATGATATTTACAGAAGGAACAAAAAGGAGACAATGAATAAATAAACTCAAGAGCTTTCAATCACACATTTGTATTGTGTTTCCACAGAGTCTGTCATTTTTTTCTCATGCCTTTATTGACATGGGTCCTTTATGGTAAAACGATTGAAATATACCGAATAGAAATATACAAGAATGAATGAGCATGATTATGTTTAACGCCGAACTTCTTGTAAAAAATACAGGTAAGAGTATCCCATAATATTTGTGGTCGTAGGGGAGCGAGGCATTAGAGACCTCAGCTTCACTAAAGACTAGCATATTGAGGGCGGCACTTATCTCCTCTCCCTTGCTGCTTTACCTTCCCTGACCCTAAAGAGGGAAGGTACCAGTTTACAGCTGGGTGAACTGGAGGACTGTACTGAAGTCAAGGCGCGTAAACGGTCACCCATCCAATAAGTAACC
>CM060317.1:36607519-36622519 GCA_030674155.1 Stramonita haemastoma | reverse complement strand
GCGTGGAGGGAGGGAGCCGCGCTGTTAGGCAAGGCAAGGCTAGGCTATAGGCTAGGCTAGGCTAGCCGCTTTTCTGAGGAGCAGGAGGAGGAGGAGGAAGGAGGGAGGAAGGTCTTGGGTACTAGAGCAGACAGGTATCGTATGTATGCTTTGTATGCTTAACTAAGGACGCGCCACCACCACCAGTGAGTTCCCCTCCGTTCCGTGTTTGTGCTCTTTGTATGTGTGTGTGTGTGTGTGTGTGTGTGTGTGTGTGTGTGTGTGTGTGTGTGTGTGTGTGTGTGACTGAGACAGACAGACAGACAGACAGCCAGCCAGCCAGACAGACAAACACATACACACACGCATACACACAGACGAGAGAGAGAGAGAGAGAGAGAGAGAGAGAGAGAGAGAGAGAGAGAGAGAGAGAGAGAGAGAGAGAGAGAGAGAGACAGACAGACAGACAGACAGACAGACAGACAGACAGACAGGACAGACAGGCAGACAGGCAGACAGGCAGACAGACAGGCAGACAGACAGACAGACAGACAGACAGAAACAGACAGAAAGACAGACAGACAGAAACAGACAGAAAGACAGCCGACATACAAACGGACAGAAAGACAGACAGACAAACAAAGACTTTTATTTTCTTGTTTGGGGTTGGGGTTAGAAATACTTTATTCGTGACAGAAAAGAATGCGCACACGTTATGGTATGTTACATCTAGCCCTCAATCAAAACACATGTGATAATAAAAACATACATTAAACAATCAAACAATCATTTTATAGAAAAAATCAATCATATGGTTACATGACAGTTATGAAATCGGTAAAAAAAAACCAGGTCACATGAAAACATAACATTAACGAAATTAGTGAAGGAAAATTATATTCACACAAGAAATATCACAATAAAGGAATCGTTGAAAATGTAAAAAAAAATACACCATTTAAACACAACGCAAACAACATTAAATACCTAGAAAGCACAAATGATAACAACAAAAAAACCCATGAGGATGATGGCCGCTTCTCAGTATAAACAGCAGTCCCACCTTCTGGAAACTCGGTGCTAAAAAAATTCCTCTTTTCTATCCCTCTCCTTTGTTTCTGCTTTTGTTTTTTCCTTTTCTTCCTGTCAGGTCCTTCTGGTCTTTGTTCAGCTTCCTTGGTCCATTCTCTTGCCGTCTTTCAAGAAAGACATAAAAAGAACAATTCTCTCCCACACCAAAGAAGGATGCACTGGACCTGACTTGTCAGGCTTTTAACGGCAGCGCAATGCAGTTTCGTTCCTATGTCAGACAACAATAGTTGCTGTCTGAGCGTTCGAGGAAGGAGAAAGAGAAGAAGAAAACACATCTAAATCAATCAATTCAAAGCAGAAGAGAAAGAAGGAGTGCTATCAAGGAGAGGAGGGGAGAGAGAGAGAGAGAGAGAGAGAGAGAGAGAGAGAGAGAGAGAGAGAGAGAGAGAGAGAGAGAGAGAGAGGAGAGAGAGAGAGAGAGAGAGAGAGAGAGAGAGAGGAGAGAGAGGAGAGAGAGAGAGAGAGAGAGAGAAGGAAGGAGAGAGGAGGAGAAGAGAAGAAGAAGAAGAAGAAGAAGAAGAAGAAGAAGAAGAAGAAGAAGAAAAGAGAAGAGAATGAAGTAGTGGTGGCGGTAGAGAGTGTGTTGCGTGCGATGATGCAATGCGTCGTGCATGCTGATGTGTGTGTGCGTGCGTGCGTGTGTGCGTGTGTGTATGTGTGCTGTCTGAGCGTTCGAGGAAGGATAAAGAGAAGAAGAAAACACATCTAAATCAATCAATTCAAAGCAGAAGAGAAAGAAGGAGTGCTATCGAAAAGAGAGAGAGAGAGAGAGAGAGAGAGAGAGAGAGAGAGAGAGAGAGAGAGAGAGAGAGAGAGAGAGAGAGAGAGAGAGAGAGAGAGAGAGAGAGAGAGAGAGAGAGAGAGAGAGAGAGAGAGAGAGAGAGAGAGAGAGAGAGAGAGAGAGAGAGAAGAGAGAAGAAGAAGAAGAAGAAGAAGAAGAAGAAGAAGAAGAAGAAGAAGAAGAAGAAGAAGAAGAAGAAGAAGAAGAAGAAGAAATATGAAGGTGGTAGTGGTGGCGGTAGAGAGTGTGTGTGTGCGTGCGTGCATGCATGCGTACGTGCATGCATGTGTGTGTGCGTGCGTGCGTGTGTGCGTGTTTGTATGTGTGTGTGCGTGTGCATGTGTGTATGTGCGTGCGTGCATGCATGTGTGTGTGTCTGTGTGTGTGAAGCCCTGGAGGGATGATTTGCTGTTAATTAAGCGAAACAAACGCGTGGGAAGGTGTTAATGAAGGTGTGGGGATCTTGTAAGGGATCTGACAAATAATGCACATGTTTTTGTGTAACTGTATTACTCTTTTTTTGGTTTTGAGGATTTTTTTTGTTTCTTTTGCTTTCTGTTGTTTTGTTTTTAGCTTTTGCCGCTTTTATCTCCTGTGTGACATTCCTGTCCTGCTGTTTTCACACTGCTCAGTTCAATCTCTCCACCCGTACCATACCCAGGTTTGTTATGAGGCGCTGCACTTGTGGCGACGTGCTCTCCCCAAGGAGAGCAGCCCGAATTTCACGCAGAGAAATCTGCTGTGACATAAAGGAGAATAGAATATAAAAAATATATACAAAAGTGGCATCCTCTGGGCCGGAAGTCCATACGGAGCTCATCAATTTCAGGTCGCCATGCAGTCACCATATAGAGGAGCCCTTCAATATTATATTGCAAGGCCTCTTTGATGGTATTCCGTGATGCTTGTTCTGGGCTAACATACATAGAACACTATACCTACTAAGGCCCTTACTGATGACAGTACTAGCTCAGTCCCGGAGTCAGACTGAGTGAGTTGCCCATCCCAGGTGGTAACCACCACAACGTCATTCCAATGACTTACCAACCCCACTCTCCGTGAGCCTCCATCCCCAAAAGACTTTGACAAAAACTTACCACGGGCACAGACATATCTGGGGAAACTAAAACTGAGGTTACCATGAGACAAGAACCAATGGAGCCACCGAATCAGAGACATTTTTATTTAATTGCATGACGATCAATTATGTTGAGAATGATGGAATGATACTGCTATTGAAGACAAAGTTAGTAATGAAAAAGTATTAGTATTTTACTTTAAAAAATGCCAGCCTACATTTATTCTTCCCATTTCATTGTCTAAAACCACATGCTCTAAATGTCTCCCTTCATAAGAAGTCATGGTCTACTAGATAAATCCCGTCTTTCTTGAAGAAGAATTGAAAAAAAAACTGCGAAGAAGAAGAAGAAGAAGAAGGAGAAGGAGAAGGAGAAGGAGAAGGAGAAGGAGAAGAAGAAGAAGAAGAAGAAGAAGAAGAAGAAGAAGAAGAAGAAGAACAACAACAACAACAACAACAACAACAATAACAACAACAACAAAAACAACAACAGCAACAACAACAACAACAACAATGACAACGACAACGACAACAACAATACATACAACAGTAGGAACAATAAAAATCTTTTAAAACAAACATAATACACTCGAACACATTTGCAGCATACTGACCGATACGGATTGTAATATATTACATTTATAATCATAGCAACTTAAACTGTCTTATAACTTAAACATACCACCAAAGCAACAAATTCATAGAACATATTTTATTTATTTTGTTTTATTCTTTTATATCGAGGATAATGGGATAAGCACTCATGTGCTTTATTTCATCCAGTCCCCGTGTGTATGCAGTTGTGTAAATATTGTTATCTGTTCCCACTGGCACACAATGGCCTACTCTTACGAAAAGCGGAACAGGATTTAACATGTGCGCAAGATGTTCTGCGTGAGTTCGCAAACGGGGCCTCAGTTTACAGTGTCACCCGAAAGACTTTTGGGGAGAGTGGAGTCAGCACTGATGTTAACTCCAGGGGAAAAATCCCATCCAACGAGAGTCGAACACAGGTCGTCAAATTGTGAGTGCAATGTTCTGACCACTAGGCTATCCCGTCCCCTAAATAATCTAACATAATACTTATATAGTAGTGTCGCAAAGACAGAGCTAAACAACAAAGGCCAAGGGTAAAGAAAAACCATAAAAGAAAAATAAATAACTAGTAGCATAATGCCACAGCTTTTAGTTGATAATGAATTCCACTCTATCAATACCAGCTTCCTCTCCAGACAAATTGCTCACGTGCCTCCTGGTACAAATCACAACCAGTCCCTGATGCAGTGATTCCATTTTCTCCAGGAAGAACAAGCAGCCAATTGTATTATACACTCCTCGAGGCGGATTATGACTTTTCTGTATGGTAGGGCTGGATAATGACTAAGACACGCAACAATCTATACATGTAATAATAGGCGGATGAGTTATAAATTTATTTACATCCATCGTGGGTACTTGCAGGGGGATTAAAAGCTTGCGTAGGCACAAAAAATGACTAGGGAGTTAGAGGCTGTAGTGATTATTGATCTGGACTATTCCTAGTATGACTTTTTATTCAGCTAATCTTAAAGGGATTTTAACTTATGAACATGTATAGCATAATTATTAAACTGATAATTCTCCCAATGTTATAACAGAGGGACAAAACACTGTCCAAATCCTCGTCTCATGAAACAAGCCTCTAAAACAAGAGGGACAGGGACAAAACTAATGATGATAGAGGATAAACTGGTTGAAAATGGACGTCCATATAATTCAAACTAAGAACATCTTAGGCCCACGTAAAGACCCGTCCTGCTTTTCGTAAGAGTAGGCTATTGTGTGCCGGTGGGAATGGATGAGATAATTTACAATACTGCGTGCACATGGGGACTGACTGTAAAAAGCACAAATCTGTTTTTTCATTGTCCGCGAAATAAAAGAATAAAAAAAATCTTTGGGACTGATGGGGTTGGAGGTAAGGGTGTTGGGGGAAATGCTTGCATTGTTCTGCCTTTCTCAAAGCAGTTCTCGATTTTCCTTAACTAGACAACGATTCTGTTTCTCAAGCGTGAATATACCTTATAGTATTTTGAATGGATGAAAGAATAAAATCTGAATCAAATGACTTAAAGCTTGCAATACATACTTGACGACCCTGAAGCCAAAAGAAAATATACATCTCAAAAAGCTCCACGTATCCTTACAGTTTACAAAAAGTTGAGCAAGTTTTAATGTCTGCGCATAAACTAATGCATTTGTTTACATATGGGACATTGATTCGTAATCTCGTTAGAAGGATTTATAGGACAACAGTATCCAGACAAGAATTTTAGGGGGGGGGAGGATTCCCTGGAAAAACATCTCGGTGAACGGATTTTTTTTCTTTTCTCAATTACAGTTCCGAGATTCACCAATGGTGGCATTTTGCAAATGCGACTGTTTCTGCCCTCTATGAATGTATCCGCATTCAGACTTCGGAGATGTATGCTGGGTATGTTCATGTTTTCGTAACCAACCGAACCCTGACATGAATTACGAGATCTTTAACGTGCATAGTTGATCTTCTGCATGGGTATACTACTCTCGAGGGGAATTAAGGCATTTGAAGGTTTGCACTTAAAGTTGACATGGGAGATCGTAAAAAACTCCAACCTGAATTCACCAGATACCGCCGAGATTCGAACCCACGACTTTCTGGACCCATGGGATTGAAGTCAAATGGTCTTAATCACTCGGCTATGGTGTCCGTCAGGACGATTTAAACGCACGCTTTCAGAATTTTTCAGATCACTTGTCATGAGAACCTCTGGCCACTCAGCCACGAGTGCGCTTATGCAAGCTTTTAAATCTCGTACATGTGCTCAATCATAGTACAGAAATTCATACCACACCCACCTGTTAACATGCATATAGAGTTTTTGTATATACGGTTGTTTTCTGGCCTGTTATACATGCAGCCATAATCTGTCTCAAGGAGCCTGTGATGCAATTGGATGCATGTTCCCTTCTTTGGAGAACATTGAATCACTGCGTCCATACCTGGTTTGATTTGTACGACCAGATCTCACAGCAATTCGTCTGAAGAAGATGCTGGTCCTGATGGAGTGGAATTCATTATTATCTACAGGTTGCATCCTAAATACATACGTCTTTTTACTCCTGAAAGTCTTTTGTCTTGTCAGCTTTGAATTGTCCTCACGATCCTCTTGGTTCCATGTACCTATATATTTCTTTATTATGTTGTGTAATTAAATACTTTCATATTTTGAAGGATTGCAAACAGTTATAACGTATTACAATCATATCGCTGATATCTAGCATAGTAGATAGTGCTGCTAAATTTGCCTCATGCTCTTGCTGTTGTTGTTGTTGTTGTTGTTGTTGTTGTTGTTGTTGTTGCTGGTGGTGGTAGTGGTGGTGCTGTTGGTGATGGTGGTGGTGGTTTTCTTCTTCTTCTTCTGCTCCTCATTCTTTGCATTCTTCGCATTCTTCTTCATATTCTTCTTCGCATTCATCATTGCATATTGTTGCATTAGTCTCTTTCGTATTCTTTTCTTTGTCAGTGGTGAACATTGAAGCTCTAGCTGAGGAACGAAAAAAAAAATCTTCAATTTCGCAATGGAGCTAACTTCGTGGAGGGCAAAAACGGTCGCAAACACAAAATCTCACAGCTGGTGAATCTCGAAGGACTAGCTGAGGAAAAGAAACAAAAAGTTGTTATTTAAAAAAATATAAAAACAGAGTTAGTAAAATTGATATGACACGTTAACAGTAAATAAAGTCTTACTTTACTTTGGGTCTTTTTTTAAGCAGATGATATATTGGTTGTTGGTATACTGTAAAAAAAGAAAAGACTATGTTAACAATAGAACTACAAAAAAAACCTGAGACAATGCATTCGCCCTTACTTAAGCAAAGAAATAATAAACATATGTAAATGAATGTCAATGCACACACACACATATACACACACATTCGCTCGCGCTTGCACACACACACATACAAACAACACACACACACACACACACACACACACAACACACACACACACACACACACACACACACACACACACACACACACACGTTCTCTAAATGTGATACTTTTTATATTAATCTTCATCTTTCTTTTTTGTGTCTAATATCACTTTGAGTTAACAGACATTAAGTAAATAAAAAGTCGCACACACACACACACACACACACACACACACACACACACACACACACACACACATACACACACACACGCACACACACACACACACACACACACGTACGCGCGCGCACACACGCACGCACTTTTTACAAATCTATCTTAGCCTGGAACACAAAAGTGATAAACACTGAACTGCCTTGACCAGAAGAAATGAATACTCCCATAGTGATCTAGGTCATCTGGAAAACATCTTTGATGACTTCTCATTCAGCTTATCTTTGGGGATTCCACTCTATGAATCTGTATAGCCCAATGAAGGGATATGATGATCATTTCAAATGAGACAAATGAGAAAGAGACTCTCTCTGGAGAGATTTTACTAGGTCGCCTTTCCAGAAAACAAGAACAAGAATGAGAAGAGTGCCTTGAACATGATGATAGGTTGATAGAGTTGACATGATTATTACCAAAATGTGCATTGTGATCCCTCTGGCGGTTAGGGGAGTAAGGGTGGGGGTGGGGAGGGGGGCGTGCAGGTGGGAGTTAGTATTTTTTGTAATTCCTTCTCTGAAACTTGTTTATATATATATATACATTAATATATATATATATATATATATAATATATATATATATATATATATATATATATATATATATATATATATATATATATATATATGTGGCGCTCCACCACGAAATGAGTCGCTTAGCACATTACCCAATTTTGCGCTAGGAGCCTTTAAAGGCAGGTGGGGATCAAGTTGTCAATTTTGAGATTTTGATTGATTATTAAACTCGATCTGTTTATTTACCTTATAATGAAATATCAAGGCATATATTTTTTATTCCTTTTGCTTTTAAATGTGTTTTGAAAATACCAAAGCACTCATTCTGACAACCTGTTACTAAAATAAACTTGCCCTTTTCTCATTTTGTCCCATCCTAGATCTGTTTATTTACCTTATAATGAAATATCAAGGCATATTTTTTTTTATTCCTTTTGCTTTTAAATGTGTTTTGAAAATACCAAAGCACTCATTCTGACAACCTGTTACTAAAATAAACTTGCCCTTTTCTCATTTTGTCCCATCCTGCAGTCTATCATTTCAATTTGTAATAATGTTGTACAGAATTGTCCGATTTTCAATCTGTTTTTTGTATTTGATAGCCACTTTATTGCACATTATAACATGTCAATAACTTAAAATTGACCTCAGGTGCACTCCGTCTCATTATGTGGTGAAGCGTCACATATATATATATATATATATATATATATATATATATATCTATATCTATATCTATATCTATATATATATATATATATATATATATATACATACATACATACATACATACATACATACATACATACATACATACATACATACATACATACATACATACATACATACATACATACATACATACATACATACACACACTTAAGAGTGAAAAAGATGTCATAACATAGCTGTATAGTACAAAGACAATAATAACAGAAAGACAAAGCTATAAACATAGAGCCTTAGAAAAAAGAGACAGAAACCAGTAACATTATTATGTAATTCATCCCTTCATTTATTTTTTAAAACTTTTTTTAAAATAATGGAAAGCATACTGGTGTGTTGTTTTTCACATTCAGATCTCGTGTGCACGCGATTTGTAAAGTCTGTCATCTATTCCCACTGTATACACGAAATGGCCTACATTTCAAAAAGGCAGAATAGGTGGTAACCTACGTGCAAGACATTCTACGTGTGTTCACACAAGGGACCTGTATTTATAGTCTTATCCGATAAACTTTCAAATGAGTGGATCTAGCTGGTACGGTTGTTAACTCCAGAGGAAAAGTAAATCCATCAAACGGGGTGACTCAGTGATGGTTTAAACCTAGGTTCAAACCTCACCTGTCAGATCAGGAGTGCAAACGCACAAGCAACGATCTAACCACAAGGCTATCCCATTCATTCCCCTTGATGCCATGGCCTCTAGACTGTAATGAATTCCACTCTATCAATACCAGCGTCCTCTCCAGACAAATTGCTCACGTGTCTCCTGGTACAAATCACAACCAGTCGCTGATGCAGTGATTCCATTTTCTCCAGCAAGAACAAGCAGCCAATTGTGTTATTCACTACTTGAGGCGGATTATGAATTGTCTGTATGGTGGGGTGGAAAATGACTAAGACACGCAACATGTTATACATATAGTAATAGGATGGTGTTATTAGGAGTTTAGTTCACCTTGATTAGGGGCAATATCCAGGTAAAAAAAAAAAAAGCTTGGCTAAGCACAAGAAAGGGTCAGAAGCCAGAACTTAATGTGACTAGGTATTTCTTTTTTATACTTTGTCTCAAATGCTCAGACAGGAACTGTTGCTGTCTGCTACATGAACACAAATCAAACAAATCATATTGCCGTTAAGTGCTTGACAACCCAGGACCAAAAGCAGCAAAATGGACCAAGATGGTAGAAAATAGACAGGAAGGAACTGACAAGAAGAAAACGAAAAAGGTAGAAACAAAGAGAGTGATAGAGAAGAGGAAACTTGTAGCACAAATTTTTCAGAATGTGAGGATGCTTCTTTTATACTGACTGGTCCACTGGTATTCCCAAAGTGGCTGACTAGGGATCTGAGAGATTCCACGAATGTGGGTTTAAATCGCTACTGAGATTTCCATTAAAGGGCGTCTTTTCCCCATTAACCCACTGGTCTTAACTCCAATGTCCTGTAAATCTCTTAGATATGAAACTGTAAATGATATTATGGAGATTCTGCATTTTGATTTACGTTCAATGTCTTGTGCATGATATCACAATCGGTTCATTTTTTATGAAACTCGAAGCTAGTTAGAATAAGTATTTTCGATACCATGAACATACCCAGCATGCAGTCTGAAGCCTGAGGAGAGATTGGGTCAACTGAGTTTCTCCTGACCAACATGTATTCCATATAAAATTTGGCCCAACATATTTTCCATATAGAATAGTGCCCAAAATGTATTCCATATAGAGTGGCACCCAAAATGTTCTCCATACAGGGTTGTGCCCACAATGTAATCTATGTAGAATAGTGCCTAAACTGTATTTCATATATAATAGTACCCAAAACGTATTCCACATAAACATGGAGACCAAAATGTATTTCATATAGAATGGTGCCCAAAATGTATTCCATATAGCTATGGTGCCCAAAATATATTCCATATAGAATGGCGCCCAAAATGTACTCCATATAAAATGGTGCACAAACTGTATCCCATATAAAATAGTACCCAAAGTATATACAACATGGAATGATGCCCAAATCGTATTACATATAGAATGGTACAAATAACGTAGTTGATATCGAATGGTGCCAAAAATGTATTCCATTTAGAACCATGCCCCAAATGTATTCCATATAGAATGGTACCGAAAATACATTCCATAAAGAAAGGTACCCAAAATGTATTTCATATAGAATGGTACCTAAAATGCATTCCATATAGAATGGCGCCCAAAATGTATTCCATATAGAATGGTACCCAAAATGCATTCCATATAGAATGGTACCTAAAATGTATTCATTATAGAAAGATACCCAAAATGCATTCCATATAGAATGATGCCCGTTGACTACACAGACAGTGAAGGGAGAGGAGAAATCGAAATGCAGAAGACATTATAAACGGACGATGGGCAGACCCCTTAAACTAACACAGAGACATTGCAGAAAGGTTGTAATGCCCCTTGGCAGTACCTCTTCATTTTTAGAGGATTGTTTTGTGAAATATGGAAAGAGAAAGGTCTTGACGGGTGTGAGTTTCTTAACTACCTGTATTATCTTAATCCATATTTTCTTTTAAAATTATACGCCATCAAAGTGTCTAATATCACTTTAAATGAACAGATGTAAAATTAAAGACACACACACACACACCTCTCTAAAGATCTGGTGAATGAGAAGCCATCAAAGTTGTTTTCCAGGTGATCTACATCACTAGGGGAGTATTCATTTCTTCTGGTCAAGGTAGTTCATTGTTTTATCATCTTTAGCTGAGACTATTGGCTGGACTATTGGCTTCTAGCTGTGTGTGTGTGTGTGTGTGTGTGTGTGTGTGTGTGTGTGTGTGTGTGTGTGTGTGTGTGTGTGTGTGTGTGTGTGTGTGTGTGTGTGTGTGTGTGTGTATGTGTGTGTGTTCGCGTGAGACCGATCGTGTTGAATTTTTGTTGCTAATTTCATTGTTCGTTTAATAACTTTTATGTATTTTACCTCTTTAATATTATTCCTTCATGTTTATGTGTTATTCATTTATTCATGTATTCTTTCATACTTTATTTCATTTATCTATTCATTAGCCATTTATTTTGCTCATTTGTTCCTCTATTTCTTCTTTTTTTTGTTTATTTCTTTTTGTCATTTTTCTTCCTTTCTATTTGCTTTCCCTCCTCCTTTTCTACATTTCTTTCCCCTCTTTCTTATATTTCTTTTTACTTTCATTTTTTTCCTCTGAGATCCTTCAATATATATTCCTCCATTACTTTTTTTTTGAAAATATGTCCTCTGAAGACTCCTCAAAATATCATACAAAGAACACAAGACCAATAACTATGTGAAAGAAGAAATCAAAAAGTGTGTGGGCCCCCAAGAGCCTTTGCTCTCCACCATAAAGAGGAGAAAGCTGATGTGGTTTGGTCACACCACAAGACACAACACCCTAGCAAAAACCATCCTGCAAGGAACAGTCGAGGGCAAGAGAAGAAGAGACCGCCAAAAGAAATCATGGGTTGACAACATCAAAGACTGGACCGCCCAACCCCTGCAACACCTCCTACTAGCCACACAGGATCGTGAAGCATGGAAAAAGATCTCTGTTGCGTCTTCTCTCATGTCCCCCCTACGTCCTTTGGGACATGGGACTGAGTGAGTGAGTGAGTGTCCTCTGCTTTGTTTATGGTGCTTTTTACTTTTTAGCTTTGTTGTTCTTTCCGTTCCTGTTGTTTCCTTATTCTGGAAGGGAAACGGTAGCATTCTTTCTCTGTTATGAAAAGGTTATTCTTTCTCTATTTCTATTGCTCATTTCGTTTCATTATTCTTTCACATTTTACTTTCCTTCCTCTTTCCCTGCCCCCCCCCCCCCCCCCACTGTCTCTCTCTCTCACACACATACACGCGCGCGCGCGCGCGCACGCGCGAACACACACACACCACACACACACACACACACACACACACACACACACACACACACACACACACACACACACACCACTTTGTCGCTTTGTCTCTATGTGTGTGCATGCATGCGTACGCGTGCAAGCGAGCAAGCATGTTTGTGTGTAAACGTGTATGTGAAAGTCAAAGTGAAAGTCAAATTCTAATTCAAATTTCATTTCCAGAGGTGTGTGTGTGTGTGTGTGTGTGTGTGTGTGTGTGTGTGTGTGTGTGTGTGTGTGTGTGTGTGTGTGTGTGTGTGTGTGTGTGTGTGTGTGTGTGTGTGTGTGTGTGTGTGTGTGGTATCATTTTCTTGTGTTTTGCTTAGTTTTTGTTTGGTTGGTTTTTAACGGGCTATTTTTTTTCGTTTTCTCGACCTAATGTTTTTCTAATTTTCTGTCACTTGTTCATTCATGTGTGTATTTATCTATTTATACAGTTATTTGTTTTCGTATGTCTTTTGTGATTTGTATATTCATTGTTTCTTTTTTTCATTTTCCCCGCTTTTCCCGTATTTGCTTTCTTGCCATCCGTCCTTCCTTCGTTTCTTTTTTTTGTTCTTTTTTTTCTTTTCCCCCCGAGTTCTTTTTTTTTCTCTCTCTCTTTCTTTGATCCTACCTTTCTTTGTTTTTCTTTTTTTTCTATTTGTCTGTTAGTCTTTCTGTTTGTCTGTCCGTCTTGCTTTCTTCCTTTTTTGGTGTTTTTTCTGTTATTGTTTTCTTCTTTTCTCAAGGAGTTTCTTTTGTGTTTTTTCCCCTTTCTTATATTCCTTTTTTTGTTTTGTTTCCTTTTTTGTTAATGATCACCGATTTATTTTGTGTAATCGGTTGTTTTGTTTTGTGCGTTCTTTATTTTCTATTCGTTCTCATTACTCCCGTCTTTTTTTTTTATTCTCTTCGCACTCGATTGTTGTCTTCTTTTTGTCTTCTAAATCTCAAGTAATTTTCTTTAGCTGTGTTCCCTTTTGGTGTCCACATGTTCACCCTCTGATTCTGTCCCTATTTTGACAGTGTCAGCCTTCACACCAAACTGGAGCAAGGACAATATATATTTATTTGTGTATTTTTGTTCGTTTGTTTGTTTGCTTATCTATTTTTGATCTATTTATTTGTTCATTTCTGCTTTTTGATGTGTTTGTCATCGATTCGGTTTTTGTTGATTTTTTTGCCGTTTGTATTAATTTTATACATGTGACGATCTATCTATAGATCTTTAATTGAGAAACCTATATAGTATGTAACGTTTTTTTTCCACACAGCAGTCTTCTTTCTAAAAATATATTAAATGTTATTTTTGTACAATGTAATTTTATAGCTATTTACATGCTATATTGTTGATGCCATTTATCATATTATTATTTTAATGCCGTTTCTGTTTTGACTGTGTCAGTCTTCACTCGAGAATAGATCAAGGTGAATATATTATTTTTGTCATGATCATGGCGTTAAAAGGAGTTTCGATTTTAGAACCATGCATTTGTAACATAAGCTATCACATAGTATTTAAAAATATTATCTATAAGAACAGCAAAAAATACTGGTATTTTTTTTAAAGTTTGTTTAGTAGTTCTACTCAATTTTAGTGGGTTTTTTAACATTGTCGTTTATTATTTTGTTCTCTGTGAATGTTGATGCGGTTATCACTCTAGTCAATCATTTTCTCCTGTTTTTTTTCATTTGTCACAAAACTCAATATTGCAGAAACAAAATCAAACTAACTGCCCATCTTCAAGTAAATAAAAAATATCATACAGATTTATATCCAGAAAGATGGAGGTAACTTTAGCAGGATAACCTTTGTATAAAGAACCCCAAACAACTGAAAATGTGTCTGTGGGTTAGCCAGGAGGTATCAGTTTGGCAGAGACAGAATCCAACAATGATAGTTTCTCGGATAGGGGGCTGGTATACTGCCAGCAGACAGCCCTTAGCACCGTGCACCCAACCTTTTCCCCTTAAGTCTGTCAGCAAATCTGAACACTCTTGCATAGAAACATCACCTTCAACATGGCTGTTGGACGACGGGAAAACCAAGGTACATTTGCATATCTTAATGACATCCTTAATGAATCGTGTAAACATGTTTAAGATTTCAGCGTTTTGTGGTGAAACAATTTCGTGACGAAATAAGATACGTGCGTAGGGACGACTGGACGGAATGAGCCTCCAGTATGGGATTCGAGAGGTGTTGACGATCTGTGTGGGATTCGTCAGCTGACCACGAGTTTAGGCCTCAGCAAGGATGTCTGTTTGAGGGATTTATTCCCCAGTGAACATCAGTATAGACATTGCTGTGCAGGGCCCTTGATGAACCCACAAATCGACACCCTTAGTGCAAATGTATGCATACCATGCACAAGTAAACAATCCTTTTATCTTTACATAGGAAAGATAGCCAGTTGTAGCTAGTCACATAGATAACACGAACGAACGCAGTGTGCTTTCTGTGACCTAGAGAGGGATACGCTTTTCTGGGATGGACAATTCCCCCCCCTACCCCCCCCCCCCCCAACTGAAATTGTCGGTGCTGTGTCACCATGACACTACATACATGTAAAGAAAAAGTGCTGATGATACTGCTGTGGTTGTTAAAGTTCCTTAGGTAAGTTGATACTGATGCTGCTGGTGATTATGTTACGATCTGATATTACTGTTGTGATGTTTGTGAGGTTGTTTGCGTGCATCATATCTAACATACATGATATTAAAGTGTTCTGTTTCAGCAGAA
>CM060317.1:36602519-36605019 GCA_030674155.1 Stramonita haemastoma | reverse complement strand
GTGGAAAATTGAACCAAAATTTGCTTGTAGTTGAGGAAAATAGCAAAACAGATTGCAATGATCGCAAGGAAAACGCAACAGAAGCTGCAACAACAACAGCAATAGCAGCGACAACAGCAACAGCAGCAGCACAACAACAACAGCAACAGCAACAGCAGCAGCAACAACATCAACAACAACCACTCAAGATTCGCACGACGTAGCACAGCCTATCATAATGAATCGTAAACTTAAAAAACATTCCAGACTTGCGATAAAACAGTACAATACAATGATAGAAATGCTAAACGATATCATAGAAATAAGACGGGAGACTTTGCACATAAATTGACACATAGAGAAAGGTAGATTCTTATATATATACTATTATATATATCTATATTTATTATCTATTATATATATCATATATATATTATATATATATATATATATAATTGAGAAAATATAGTGGAGAAAACAAGTGCAGGTACCCAGTTACAACTTCATTCTCATCAATGAATTGATGTTATTCAAAGAATTAAAAAAAAAAAACCACTATAAGATAAAAGTCTTTAAAGGCAGCATTTAGGGATAATATATATATAATATATATATATGTATGTAGATTTATTGTTTCGATGGGATTATCACACGCATGTACTTCATGAAGAAAAAGCAAACAAAATAGCGTGCTTTTTAAGCCAACAACTGAACTAAACTGATCCAGAATAATACACCAGTATAAAAAGGTAAAATGTAGGTTAAGGTGTTCCCAAATCCTATGCCGTCGTTAAGGAGCGAGATGTCAGAGACCTCAGCTTCTCCAGGGACCAGCACATCAAGGGCGGCGCCCATCTGCTCTCTCTCCTTCGCGGCTGTACCGTCCCTGTTCCTAAAGAGGGCAATTACCCATTTATAGCTGGGTGAACTGGGAACTGTGATGAAGCCAAGGCCACCCATCCAGTTGGTAACCACGCTCGATGCTGCTAATTTTAGCTTGGGGAAAGCGAGTGTTTTGACCTCTGAGCCATCCCTGTTCCCGTCCAGTATACATAACAGCTAAAGTGAAAAAGGTTTATGCTGCTCTGGCGCCTAACAGGTAGCCTAATGGCCAGGCACCCGACTAGGGCATCCCTAGTTGAAACAACTGTAGTCTCAGAGATCATTACCTTGAGAGACACTTCAGTTCTCTAGTGTAACCAGATGAGTAGTGTGTTTAGTACATCACTGCACCGCCAAGAGGCAAAATATAGTGGAAAACAGGTTTGAAGTATGTAGTTTTGTCTCTTTTTTTTGTTTGCCTAGCCGTTTGTTTGGGACCCAAATAACTCAGTGCTCAGAGCACTCGCTTCCCTCAAGCTACTGTTATTAAGCAGCGTTGAGCGTGGTTAAAAAGTGAATGGGTGGCCATTTGTGCACCTTGGCTTCACTACAGTCCCCCATGTCCACCCAGTGTAAGTGGGTACCTGACTTCTTTCAGGAAAGGGAAGGTAAAAGCAGCGATGGAGAAAAGATGGGCGCCGTCCTAAAATAATATGCTGACCCCTAGAGAAGCTGAGGTCTTGACATCTCGCTCTCCAACGACAGTATAAGTTATGAGAACATCTTTACCTTTTCATTTGTTGCTTGTCTATTTGCTCTGTCTCTGTCTATTATGTCTGTCTGTCTATAAGATTATTCCTACCTCTCTCTTTCCCCCCTCTCCCCCCCCTTCTGTCTGTCTGTCTGTCTGTCTGTCTCTCTCTCTCTGTTCTGTGTCAGTTTTTCTTTCTTTAGATTACCTCTTCTCTCCCCCCCCCCCTCTCTCTCTCTGTCTCTCTGTCTCTGTCCTCTCTGCTCCTGTCTCTCTGCCTCTGTCTCTCTTCTCTCCTCTCCTCTCTCTCTCTCTCTCTCTCTCTCTCTCTCTCTCTCTCTCTCTCTCTGCGTCTGTGTCATTTCTTCTTAGATACCTCCCCCCCCCCCCCCTCTCTCTCTCTCTCTCCTCTCTCTCTCTCTCTCTCTCTCTCTCTCTCTCTCTCTCTCTCTCTCTCTCTCTCTCTCTCTTTTCTCCTCTCATCTAACACGCAAGTATGGTTTAATTAATCTGTGTCTGTGTTGTTCATATCGCTATTACAACCCCCACTCCCAGTATTGCACAACTTCCTTACACCCCACAATTGTAAATTTCCGTACACCCCCTATTGCAAACTTCCTTGCACCTCACTATTGCAAAATTCTTCTCTTTCCTTCTTTCGTTCTTTCATTTATTTATTCTTTGGTTTAAATAATTTTTTTATTCAGATTTATTAACAAACATTGAAAACAACAGCATTTCAGGAACCATAGCAACAACAAGCTTGTAGCTTATAGTGTGCTCAATTCAACAATGAAAATTAACTTGAAAATGACTGCCGTTGAGCTGCAATGTGCAAATCAACAACAAAAACAAAAAACTTCAATTGCAATCTTTGCTAGAAGAAGAAAAAGTAACTCAAAGAAGTATATCTATTTACAGATAAAACGCATAAAGATAAAGAGAATA
>CM060317.1:36587519-36595019 GCA_030674155.1 Stramonita haemastoma | reverse complement strand
GAAGGAAGTGGAAAGGGGGTGGAGTTGTATTGATGAAAGAGTGTAAGATTTTTCGTGTATAAAAAAGAAAGACGAACAAGGTCATCAAAAGCATCAACTACAAACGCAAACAGAACTTCAGAAGTATCTCTTCCACATTCATCTAGGCCCTATAAATACAGCTTGCTGATGAATTGTATTCTTTATAGTACTGCTTGCTAAAAAACCCACAAAAAACAAAGACAATCTATGAGCTATTTCACTCTACTAACGGTTCCTCTCACATGCTCGGCTCAGCATGCAGATGATCATTATTCATCATATACTGATCAATTGCGTGTGTAGTAGTGATCCTCATCCCTCCTCTTTGGAGAAGTGGGATAGAGAGACCGCGCCGACTAAATCTCTCCCATACTCAGAAAGGCATTAATCAGGGACACCCTGATCGGTTTTCTCTCTGTCCTTATCTCTCGTGTCCCCCTACTTCTTTGAAATGATCCGTTCTGCCACTTGTCTGGCCGGCTGTCCATGTCAATGACTGACCGACTATCTGTTCGTCTTGTCAGCATTATTCACAATAGAGGCGATCAGCTCAGTTACCAAAAAAGGAAAAAGAAAAAAAAAAAAACTCTTCTGTCGAGCTTGTCATTGAAAGTACAACTAGCAGTATATTTGGTAATTACCTGCTAAAACCAAATTGAATTAAAAAAAAGAAGAAAAAAGATACAAACGAAGATAAACAAAAAAAGGAAATAACGCAAAGAAAGAAAGCAAGTAAGACAGATGGAAAAAAAAAGGAAGAAAGAATGAATGAACGAAAGAAAGAATAAACGAAAGAAAAGAACGAAGGAAAGAAAGAAAGAAAAAAAGAAAGGAAAAAGAAAGAAAGAAAGAAAGAAAGAAAGAAAGAAAGAAAGAAAGAAAGAAAGAAGAAAGAAAGAACAAAGAAAGAAAGAATGAACGAAATAAAGAAAGAAAGAGCGCAGAAGAAAGAATGAAACAAGGCAGAGAAATTAAGAAAGAAAGAAAAAAGAAAGACAGAAAGAAAAGAAAGAAAAAAAGAAAGAAAGAAAGAAAGAAACAAACGAACCAAAAAGTAAAGAAAGGACAAACCCACAGAGAGACAGAAAGGAAAAACCCAACAGACACAAAATTTTTCTCAAAAGTTCCTCTAACTTTTGAGAAAAAAAAGTGTCTGTTGACTATTCCCTTTGGCTTTTACCTTTCTTTTCCATCTGTAGGTTAAATTAATTTTAACGGAATTGTAACTGTTACAAGCTCATCAGCAAAACACAGTGCATGGGGACAACTTAAAAACGAAAACCAGTATACACTTAAACTCAATCATCCCAACTGGGAATCGTTGTGAGACTGGTAAGTAAAAACTTAAATTGACGTAATGTTTTGTTTTGCTTTTAAACATTTTTATTCAGTTTTGCATGTTTTATATTAAAAAAAATAAAAAGACATGGCATAATGAAATAAAATGTAGGATATTATTGGATAATCAAAATACGACAGAACATAATCATTATCATGCAAAAATTATATCAATATCAATCCAAAAAAGAAAAAAACAGTAATAATAATAATAGTATTCAAAATAGAGTAAGGACATTGATAGAAAAAAATCTGAATTCCGCACACAGACATATAAAATTAATGTAAAAAAAAGAGTATTGAATAAATAAAAGTCAGAATACTGAATAAAAACTAAGGGGAAAAAATGGAAAAGAAAAGTAGAATCGCTAATAACAAAAACACTTAACGTGCAAGTGATGTTATAAAGTCCAGATAAAAATTAACGTAATGTTTGTGTACTCTGCGGTTTTCAAGTACACCATCGTATAGCCAGCTATATTCTAAATTCAGATGTTTTCATTCTCACTGCACTGATAGTTCTTTTGCATTAACCATTGGACCTTATTTACTTGTCAGTATGTGCATGAACGTCTTCCTGTGCGTGCGTGCGTGCATGCGTGCGTGCATGCGTGCATGCGTGCGTGCGTGCGTGCGTGCGTGCGTGTGGTGTGTGTGTGAGAGAGAGAGAGAGAGAGAGAGAGAGAGAGAGAGAGAGAGAGAGAGAGAGAGAAGAGAGAGAGAGAGAGAGAGAGAGGAGAGAGAGAGAGAGAGAGAGAGAGAGAGAGAGAGAGAAGCAAGGGCTAGGCTTAGGCAAGGCAAGGGAAGGCAAATTCTTTCATTCGAGGATAATAGAAAAGCACTGTGCTTTTTTACATCCAGTCCCCGTCCTTTTCAGGGATAACAGCAAGATAAAAAGATACTAAACAATAAAACTGTACGCAGTACCAAACAACATACAAGAAATAAGGACACTATATCTATAATAAGGTAATAAAAATGCACTCATTCAGAAGACGAAAATGGTTTTGATTATTAAAGAAAAACAGAACCCCCCCCCCCAAAAAAAAACAAACAAACACCGCTAATAGATAAAGAGCAAACAAGAGAACATAATGAATAGACAACTGAAAACATCAATCCACCACCATCTGTCAAAAGTTATACAAGTCATATAAACCATACATTTAGATAAAGGGGGAAAATAACTAATATCCTGATTGGAGGGGGGGGGGGAGAAATACTACCAATAAAAAAAACCATAAAACATCCCAGATGTTTAAAAGAATTAGCATAACATTTTTCAGAGAGAGAGAGAGAGAGAGAGAGAGAGAGAGAGAGAGAGAGAGAGAGAGAGAGAGAGAGAGAGAGAGAGAGAAGAAGAAGACAGAAGAAGAAGAAGACGACGCAGAAGAGAGACAGAGACAGACAGACAGACGAGCGAGTACAGAGGGGATGAGAGAGAGAAGAGTGAGAAGAAGAGAGAGAGAAGTATATGTGTGATGTATATGTGTGTGCAAGAGCATGCACTGGCATACGTGGCTGCCTGATGATTGTTTATTTTGCATGGTTCTGTTTCTTTTCGAGGTTTTCTTGTGTATTTGTTCTTGCTAGTTATCTACTACTTTTTTTCTGAAGATTTTTTTTTTAATTGTATTCCTTTTTTTTCTTTTCGTCTTCTTGTTCCTTCTATAAGAGAAGTTTTATCTTGTTTCTTTGATTTCTTTTTCTCCTTGTGTCCTTGTTTGCTAGTTTGTTTGTTTGTTTGTTTTTCTTTCTTCTTCTTTTTTTTTTTTTTTTTTCTTTTTTCTTTCATTTTCTTTCTTTTTTTCTCTGTTTCTTCTTTTTTTCTTTCTTCTTTTGTCCTTTTTCTTCTTTTTTCTGTCAGTTCCTTCTTTTCTGTCTTCCTCTTTGTTTTTTATTTGTTTTTTTTTTTGTTCTTTTTTTTTTTTCTTTCTTTGTCTATCAGTCCTGTTTCTTTCTTCATTTTTTTTCTTTCTTTCTTTTCTGTTTTTTTTGTCTTTTGTCAGTCCTTCTTTTTTTCTTCTTTTTTCTTTGTTGTTTTTTTCTTTCTTTCTTTCTTTCTTCTTTCTTTTGCTGTTCTTTCTACACTTCTTTCCTTCCTTTCTTTTTTTTTTTTTCATTTCCTTCTCTTTTTTCTTCTCTTCCTTCCTCTTTCTTTCTTTCTTTTGCTGTTCTTTCTCAACAACTTCTGTACCTTACCTTGCATTTTTCTTTTATTCATTTGCGCCCAAACCCTCTCACTTTCCATACTCTTCACTCCCACCAGCCGGTTGTACATTTTTTTCCACCTCTCTGATATAAATTTTTTGTTGTTCTGTTTTGTCTCTGTCTCCAGGTCTTCTACCCTCTGGTGTGATTTCTATTTTGAATAGTGAACCCCAATTGGAATCGGAATCTGGAACGAGGCCAATGTTTTTCGTCATTTGTTTATTCGTTTATTTCCTACAGTATTAATTTAGCTATCTGCTTCTTGGCTTATTTACTTGTAACCAATGAAGTAAGTCAAAACATCGTCTACAGATCATTATAGAGTATATTTTGCTTTGCTGTCTATCGGCCTGCATCTCTCTCTCTCTCCTCCTCTCTCTCTCTCTCTCTCCTCCTCTCCTCATCTCTCTCTCTCTCTCTCTCTCCTCTCTCTCTCTCTCTCTCTCTCTCTCTCTCTCTCTCTCTCTCTTCTCTCCTCTTCTCTCTCTTCTCTCTCTCTCTTCTCTCTCGTCTCTCTCTGCTCTCTCTCTCTCTTCTCTCTCTCTTTCTCTGTCTCTCTCTCTCTCTCTCGTCTCTCTCTGTCTCTGTCTCTCTTTCTCTGTCTCTCTCTCTGTTCTCCTGTCTTCTCTCTGTCATCTCTCTTCTCTCCTCTTTATTTTACTCTAACAATGTAACTACAGTTTATTCTTGATTGTTTGGTTAGTTGAGGAATCACATATTATCTGCTGGATGTTCTCTCTCTCTCATTACAATTTTAGTCTCTGTTAGATTAACCCTAACATTAATCATATACATGTTGATGCCTCACACACGCATCCACACCAGAGACCTACACACGACACAACACACAGACACACACACAGACACATACACAGACAACACAGACAAACACAGACACAACACAGACACACACACACACACACACATATATATATATATATATATATATATATATATATATATATATATATATATATATATATAATATATATATATAAGAGAAGAGAGAGAGAGATTGTGGTGGTGTGTTTGGTGTGAGATGAATGGTGGTGGGGGTGTGTGTGGTAGGATGTGAATGTGTGGTAGGAGGAGTGGTGTCGGCGCTGGTGTGTGGAATAAAGAGAGAGAGAAAATTGTGTGTGTGTGTGCTTTTGTGTGTGAATGTGTGTGTGTGTGTGTGTGTGTGTGTGTGTGTGTGTGTGTGAGAGGAATGTGTGTGTGTGTGAATGTGTGTGTGTGTCTGTGTGTGTGTGTCTTGTGTGTGTGTGTCTGTGTTGTGTGTGTTCATAAAAAAAGAAAACACGAAAGGGACTTCAACAAGCTACGTTTCAGCTCAAACTTTAGCAAGAGAACTGCTACAGTATGCTCCTAAAATATAATTTGTAAAAACAACTGGAGCACATTCTTTGAAAATCCCCCATGGGGATGCATGGTTTCTGACAGCATAAATAGCATCCCCACTTTCTGAAAGTCTATAGTAGAAATTCCTCTATTTATCCCTATTATTTTCTGCCTTGTTCCTTTTCTTTCTTCTGCCTTCTTCCTTCTTTGGTTTCTCCTCTTGGTCCATTATCCTGTCTTCTCTCTCTCCAAGAAGATTTAAAGATATATTTTCTCCCATGCCAAAGTCGGATGTGTAAGCCTGACTTTAAGCTTTCAATGGCGCACAACGCTTTTTCCTTTTGTGAAAACAACTAACAGTTGCTGTCTGAGCGTTCGACGAAAGTTTAAAAATACAAAAGCCACTTATACATTCCTGAACTGGTTTAGCTATGTGACAACCTCAGCACACTGCATCTAACCTCCATCTCCTAAGTCAATCAGTAGTTTGGAGACACTAAGAGAGAACAGTTTTTGCCATGCAGACAGTTGATGAACAGGAAGCCAATGATGTTTGCATATCTTAATGACATCCTTAATGAGCCAATCAGAATGATGGTTGTAATGACATAACAACAACTGTCGTAACGTAGAGACCAGTGGGCGGAGTGACCTAGTGGTTTCAGCGTCTTCCTCTTGATCTGATGCTAATCTTCAGGCATGGGGTCCAGTCAACACTGAGGTGTGTGTTTGTGAGATTACTCCCATAAAGTTAACATTGGTTCCCGACTATTCCTTTCCAAAACCTTATGAGAAGATTATAAACCGAGGCCCTGTGTGCAAACCTGAGCATAACATCTCGTGCACACATAACAAACATACTCCCTATCATGCAAAAGAGTAGAACCAGCACAGGCAAATAGCACAGACAATACAAACATAGTCAACATACACTTTACAACGTGGAGATAGATACGTGGAGATCATTCTTGTGGAAACACCAGGGCCTCTTTCATTCAGACAGCATCCCAACCATCTAGGAACTCTTTATTCAGAAATGTCCTTTTTACTAGCACTATCTTTGTTTCTGTCTTTATTTACAATTCTATCATCTCCCCTTGTTTAGATTTTATGCCTTTCCAGTCCATTTTTCTCTTCTGTTGTCAATACAATCTGCCAACTATTCATTTTCTGGTGTTTTTTTATGAGAATCTTCTTCTGTGCTGCTCTGATGGAAGAATGTGTCTGTTGAGGTTAGTGTGCCCACCTCCTGCAATGTTACAAGGGCAGGAGAAGATTTCGCCCCACACATCGTTGCCAGTGAAAAACGCATTTATTTATTTATTCTTTTATATCGAGGATAATGGGATAAGCACTCATGTGCTTTTTTCATCCAGTCCCCGTGTGTATGCGGTTTTGTAAATCTTGTCATCTGTTCCCACCGGCACAATATGGCCTATTCTGACGAAAAGGCCTACTCTTACGCATGGAGGAAGAAGAGGGTGGGATCAGTCAAGGTAACTAATACACACTCGTTTTGAAACCGCAGTAGAGAGCCCCAGCGAAATATCAGTGATTAGAATCAAAGGAAAGCAAGCTAGTCAAATCAAGAATGAATTAATTAGGTTTAGATAATTATACTACTCTTGTTGCAGTTATTTGCTAGGTTTCTATGGCTGATATTTGCGCTGCGCTACTATATATTATTTTTGATATTTCTTATGAATGTGGAATCATTGTTATTGTGATGAAGTGATTTGTCCGTTAGTCAGTTTCATTGCCAGTGCTATCATTGGTGAAACAAACGCAAGCATTTCCACAATACTTTTTGACTGTCCGCACAGTAGTCATAAGTGGCAGTATAAACTGAAAAAATACCGACAGAATTACAGACAAAAAAGTCTAAACAAAGCAAAGGCGGACAAACAAATCAAGCCAATATTATAGTCTGCCAGACAGGTAATGACGTGTCCTCTTTGAAGTCTTTACCTCATTACAGAAGATTAAGATAACAATATGCATTTGCGAGCTTCTGTTTACTCTCTGACTCTGTCTCTGTCTCTGTCTCTGTTCGTCTGTCTTCTTCTGTCTGTCTGTCTGTCTGTCTGTCTGTCTGTCGTCTTCATCTTCTGTCGTCTGTCTTCTGTCTCTCTCTCTCTCTCTCTCTCTCTCTCTCTCTCTCTCTCTCTCTCTCTCTCCTCTCCTCTCTCTCTCTCTCTCTCTCTCTCTCAATCTCCTCTCTTCTCTCTCTCAATCTCTCACTCTCTTCTCTCTCTCTCTCTCTCATCTCCTCCTCTCTCCTCTCTCTCTCTCTCTCTCTCCTCTCTCTCTCTCTCTCTCTCTCTCTCTCTCTCTCTTCTCTCTTCCTCTCTCTCTCTCTCTTCTCTCTCTCCCTCCCTCTTCTCTCTCTCTCTCTCTCTCTTCTCTCTCTCTCTCTCTCTCTCTCTCTCTCTCTCTCTCTCCTCTCTCTCCTCTCTCTCTCTCTCTCTCTCTCTCTCTCTCTCTCTCTCTCTCTCTCTCTCTCTCTCTTTCTCTCTTTACTTTGATCTTAACCAAAAGGCCAAGCAACGATGCAATACAAAGCTCTATCTAGCCGAGGTTTGACAAAAA
>CM060317.1:36577519-36582519 GCA_030674155.1 Stramonita haemastoma | reverse complement strand
GATTTGGATTGTAGGTTGTCTCTCTTTGGCTTGAGGTCTTGGGGGAGAGGGGGGTGGGGGGTATTGCTTGTGTTTGGTTCTTGTGGGGACTGTTTGTTTGTTTGTTGGTGTTGTAGTTTTGATTCAGTGTGGTTTTCCCCGGCCTAGTTTTTAGTGTTTGACGTGACAGCGTTGTTACCCCAGTGTGTGTGTAAGTAGCGGTGGATAGACAGGGAAGGAAGCATCGGCCTTATTGAGTGACGTTTGTTTGTTTTGCTTGTTTTCCCCATGGCAGCGTTTTTTTTTTTTTTTTTGTTTTTGTTTTTCTGTCCCGAATGTGTGTGTGTGTGTGTGTGTGTGTGTGTGTGTGTGTGTGTGTGTGTGTGTGTGTGTTGTGTGTGTGTGTGTGTGTGTGTGTGTCTGTCTGTCTGTCTGTCTGTCTGTCTGTCTGTCTCTGTCTGTCTCTGTCTGTCTGTCTGTCTGTGTCTATTGTTTGTATGTTTATGTGTGTGTTTGTTTGTCTGTCTGCTGGCTGGCTGGCTGTCTGGCTGGCTGGCTGGCTGTCTATGCCTGTGTGTGTGTGTGTCCTTTTGTGTGTGTGTGTGTGGTGTGTGTGTGTTGTGTGTGTGTGTGTGTGTGTGTGTGTGTGTGTGTGTGTGTATGTTTGTGTATGCGCGCGCACGTTTCCGTGAATGTATGTGTGTTTGTGTGCGTGTATGTGTGTGTCTGTGTGTGTGGTTTTGTATGTATGTGTGTTAGTGTCTTTGTGTATGTTAAGAAAGACAGAAGGAGAGAAAGAAAGAAAGAAGAAGAAAGAGGAGAAAGAAAGAAAGAAAGAAAGAAAGAGAGAGGTAGAGAGAGACAGACAGACAGAGAGAGAGAGAGAGAGAGAGAGAGAGAGAGAGTGTGTGTGTGTGTGTGTGTGTGTGTGTGTGTGTGTGTGTGTGTGTGTGTGTGTGTGGTGTGTGTGTGTGTGTGTGTGTTTAAAGGTAAGTTGAGAATAGCATCATTTGATACATGGTGAAGCCATGCTCATCTCCTTCATACACTGTAATTGGATTTACAAATCCCTCCAGGTGTCAAACAAATATGTTGCAAAAGCACGTCCACAACTTCAAAAGTATCTATTTCAAAATCATATAGGACCAATTAGCTCTTTTCTGCTGATAAAACACTTGTTCAATAATCGCTAATCTGATATATATATATATATATATATATATATATATATATATATATATATATATATATATATATATATATATATATATTATATATATATATATATATATGTTTTGTGTGTGGTGTGTGTGTGTGTGTGTGTGTGTGTGTGTGTGTGTGTGTGTGTGTGTGTGTGTGTGTGTGTGTGTGTGTGAGTGTGTGTGTGTATGTATATGTGTATGTGTATTATACTTTTGTTCGTCCTTTTTTTCTGCGAACACTTTCTCCAATTTGCTAAACGCTCGGCTCAACAGACCCCATAAAACATGTATTGATTATCGCGTGTGAAAGCCCCGTCGGTTGCGTGAGCATCTATTTCCTCCTTTGAAGAAACTGGATACAGACACTGACTGAATCTCTCAGAGCTGGTAAAGGCAGTGAATGAATGGACAGAAGCATGCTCATTTTGTCTCTGTGTTTTTCTTTATCTCTTGTGTCCGTTTTTCATCGAAGTCACTCAGTCTTCCCACATGTAGGGCTGATAATGGAAATGGCTGGAATCCTCTCTTCCAGTGTCAGCATCATCAGCGTATTTACAATGAGACAATTTATTTAACTCCAGCAGCTACGAACTTTTCTCATAAGTTTTTTCTTACAAAAAAGTAAATGTATGTGGTAGCCTACTTTGTCCAGGTGTTGCTTTTTCTCCCTCTGGTTTCTCAGCTAAAGGTCTGAGGTTTCACCAATGGGGAGTTTTTTGTGTCTGCAACCAAGTGTGTCCAATGTTCATCCGCATTTCAATTTCGGGAAAATATCCTGTTTACTCCTCCTTTGAAAGAAAGAATGTTAGTTTAACAGAGAGAAAGAAAGATAGAAATGAAGAAGGAAGGACAGAAAGAAAGAAGAATAAATGAGTACAGAGCTAGAATTTTCCATGAAATCCCTGTCGGAAATCCATTTCCAGCAAGAAGATCCACTTATCCCCCCCCTCCTTCCTTCCTTGATCAATGGCCCTCAAGACTACCACAAGAAAGGAACGTGAACAGCGAACCTTGCATCAACAACATCTCCACTAGCCCTGAAAGAGGGCATCTTGTATTGGCGCATACAAGACCAGAGGCTGGTCCTACCAAGCGTTCTCAGACTTAAAGTCCTCGCACCTTGGCCTTTTACGCTCTAGGGTCTACTGGTTAGGCATGCACCAAGATGTGAAAAACTACTATGCCTGTGAGCGCTGCTTGCCAGGCGAACAACGCCCAACTGAGAACATTACCACACCTTTGGTCACCTCCTGGCCTCACGACTACTTAAAGTTCTGGCAATGCTCTTTGCCTTTATGGTGAATTGTTGAATTTATGCAACCACTCTTTAGAAGTCCCATCTTACTGAGCCCTGTACTGTACCGGAGGTACCTCAAATATGAGAATTAAATCTGTCCACTCTTGTCACAAGTGGAATAAATCGTGTGAGAAAAATAGTGCTAGCAACAATTCAACGCCATTGGGTATCAGAATACTTAGAATAAGACAGGGGATGTCTGGTAATTTTTTTAATTCAAACCTCAGCATGGTAGTGGTGGTGCAGATGTGAAGACTAAGGCAACAAGTAAAATATCATAACTTAGAAATACAGTGTGTCTCACATTTCACATGTGCGTCCCAAAATAGTAACGATATGCTGCGACAAGGTCGCATGGGAGATAATCTAATTAACTCCCCTGTCAAACTAATTTAGCATACAACCAATTGCGTTATTAACACAATTCCTACATCTCTCTCTCTGTCTCACTCTCTGTCTCTGTCTCTCTCTCACTCATTATACACACACAAGCACTCACACACACATATACACACACACGCACACACGCATACACACACACGCGCACACACACACACACACACACACACACACACACACACACACACACACACACACACACACACCATACATACACATGCACGTCCACTCTGTTACTTGGGTAAATCACAGAATTAAAGTTTGGTGTTGGAACTGTGGCTGTGGGGTAGCTGTGTCTGCTCCATACATACATTGCAATTTGAAATAATCAAAACCACCAATGGGCACTGTTCCAGCCACCTGAACTTTTGATTCCTGGAACACCTCTTCTGTCTTTGTGTCAAAGCATATTTTGTGCAAGCGTAGCAATCAAACTAATGTGTATACCTATCAGGTTTTTGTTTCGTTTTTTTTTTCTCTTGTTTTGTCACTCATACATCTTCATTCATTTTTTTCTTGGAGGATTCACCATTTTGAAAACAAAATATTGTAAGCAATGGACTCTTTCTGTCTGTCTGTCTGTCTCTCTCTCTGTCTCTCTGTCTCTCTGTCTCTCTGTCTCTCTCTCTCTCTCTCTCTCTCTCTCTCTCTCTGGTCTCTCTGTCTCTGTCTTCTGTCTGTCTGCTCTGTCTGTCTGTCTGTCTGTCTGTCTGTCTGTTTCTCTCAATGTAGTGGGTATGAGATGCATACAAGTTTAAGTTAACAAGTGATTGTAGAAATATTATTTTACGTTTCTTTTCTATATTGTATTGTGGCCTAAATCCGACGTGCAATTAAACCATTTCAGTGTTCAGTGTTAAACGTTCTCTCTGTCTCTGTCTTTCTCTGTCTCTGTCTCTCTCTGTCTCTCTCTGTGTCTCTGTGTCTCTCTCTGTGTTTCTGTCTCAGTCTCTGTTCTGTCTGTCTGTCTGTCTGTCTGTCTGTCTTTCTCTCTGTCTCTGTCTCTGTCTGTCTCTCTCTCTCTTCTCTCTCTCTCTCTCTCTCCTTCTCTCTCTCTCTCTCTCTCTCTCTCTCTCTCTCTCTCTCTCTTCTCTCTCTCTCTCTCTCTCTCTCTCTCTCTCTTCTCTCTCAACGCTAGCTAAAACGTTGTCCGGAGAAATCAACTGGCCATGACTAACAAAGTCTGGTTTCCAGGAGGAATGGAGAGGGTGGTGGGTGGGTGGGGGGAGCAGACTGAAAGAGCAGACAATTAAATCCCATATCTTTCTCAAATGTCGTAATAATTATTCTGACCCAAAAGAAGCCTCATACATCTTCTTCTCAATGTCCTGCTTCATCTAGTGTGTCTCAATCCTTTCTTCATCCGTCTTTATGAAAGCTGGTTAAAGACAGGAACTTCATCTTCTATGGCTTTTTAAAAAGAAATATTGATTAGTTAGCAATATTTCTGGCGATCAAACACAATATCATCAATCATGCTGGCACTGACATACATCGTTCATACCTTGTTCTAATCAATGGAGTTAACAAAACCTTTCACTGTGTCTCTGTGTGTCTCTCTCTGTCTCTGTCTCTCTGTCTCTCTATCTTTGTCTCTGTCTCTCTTTTCTGTCTCTCACTCTCTGTCTCTATTTCTCTATCTCTTTTCTTTCTGTGTGTGTCTCTCTCATTCTCTCTCTCTTTCTGTGACTCTCTCTCTCTCTCTCTCTCTCTCTCTCTCTCTCTCTCTCTCTCTCTCTCTCTCTCTCTCTCTCTCTCTCTCTCTCTCTCTCTCTCTCTCTCTCTCTCTCTCTCAAGCCACTAAAAGTTAACTGAGGGAGTGGAGGAGGTGTGTGTGTGTGTGTGTGTGTGTGTTTGTGTGTGTGTGTAAGTGTGTGCGTGTGCGTGTGTGTGCGCAAGTGTGTGTGTATATACGCGTGTGTATGTATGTGTGTGTGTTTTGTATGTATGTATGTATGTATGTATGTATGTATGTATGTATGTAGTATGTATGTATGTATGTATGTATGTATGTATGTATGTATGTATGTATGTATGCATGCATGCATGCATGCATGCATGCATGGATGGATGGATGGATGGATGGATGGATGGTGTGTGTGTGTGTGTGTGTGTGTGTTTAT
>CM060317.1:36572519-36575019 GCA_030674155.1 Stramonita haemastoma | reverse complement strand
AAAAGAAAGCTGTTACATTGTTTGAAAGGAGTATTAGATTCATTAAAAAACAACACTGTAGTGTTGTTTAGAAATGTTTGGTTTATAAAATAAAACCAACCAAAAAATCTTTAAACGTCCAGAGACACAGAATATGAATTAACAAAAAATGGGTTTTTTGCAAACCTTTTAAAAAAGAATGTATGTTTGTTTGGCGATCAATATAAATTCCTGGTGTTTATTTTATTGAGTAGTAAGACAGACAGGCTGAAACCATACTTATATTAGTGCCATGTTTTATGGCACAAATAATCATTTTGTATCTTGCGTTTATCTTATGTTTACCTTGATGGTGGGCAAAATCAGTCGCATGCCCAAAATCTTACCATCATGTAAATGTCAGACCTCTAGCCAAAGAACGAAAAAAGGCTTGTGTAGTAGGCAGTTTTTATTTTATTTTCTGCATCAAGCAGTTCATGAAGGCAGCCAAGACACAGGCACAGTAGTTGACCTGACAGATTGCAAATATCAGTACAGTGAACTCACCAGAAACTGCCAAGACTTGAATCTGAAACCTGTGCCTTCAGGGCTATTAGTACAAGGAGCCTGTTACCTTTGTTTCTCCTGCCATGTAGGAATGAGCAAGAAGAGGATAAAAAGATGCTGCTTTGCGTATAGCTGGGTCATCAGCACACTGATAATATTATTCTGTCAACAGCTGTAACACACTTGCATAACTGATCAAAATTGAGATGGCGTGCTTATGAAAATACAGCACAGAAAAATATCAGCCTGCTATAATTCACATTATCTGATGTTTTTATGCCTGCACTTCCATTCTTTACTTGAACTTGCAGAGATAGGCATGGACAAAACAAATTATTGCTTTTCAGCCTATCAAGCATCTACCCTTTAAGCTTCACACATAAAAAATATATCAAATACAAAACATAAAAGTCAAACCTTAACAAGCCACCAGATGTCTTTCTGCTCTCCTCTGTTTAAAGTAGCTGGGTGATTTTTCAAACCACTCTTTTCCATAACATGTTCCTTCTTGTTGCCCTCTGGCATGCAGTGTTGAAATATCGTCTTGATAAATCTGTTGTTCCTTGGAGGTCTTGCCTTACACAAACATCCCCAATAATGTTCGCACGCGCACGAACTTGGGTAACTTGAGAGAGTGACAGAGGATTAATACAGAAAGAGAGGGAGTGGGGTAGAGAAAGAGAGAGAGGGAGATACAAAGAGACAAAGAGAGAGGAAGATAGAGGTAGAGAGAGAGATACAGAGAGACAAGAGAGAGAGAGAGAGGAAGATAGATAGTGACAGAGAGCGAAACAGACAGACAGAGTCAAACAGACAAACAGACGAATAGTTAGACAGACAGACAGACAGACAGACAAACAGACATATACCGTAAAATCCTAGCATAAGCCACCATCTAGCAAACGCCCACCCCCATTTGGCCGAAATTGTGCACAGGGTAACTACCTAGCAAACGCCCACCCTGCTTTTTTCAAAGAGATGCTCACTTTCAACGGATTTGTGCAGACTGTTCTAAAAGTCATCTTTTTCCCTGTCTTTACCTTTTCGTTTCTTTCCTTTTTTCTATTCTTGTCCTCTCCTCACTCCCACCCATCCCCAAATGAATAAAATTACGTCATGCCTTTCCACGAGTCTTTGTTGTCAGTGATGTACCAGTACTTTGACGACGCTTCCTGATGCCGAAGTTGGCTCTTGAATCTCTCTGTGCAGTTTTGCAAAATGCCAAGGGACAGTCTTACACTGTATCTTTCAAATTGGAAGCCCTCAGTATGTGGATAATGAAGCAGGTGGGAATGTTTCGAGTGTGCCGTCAATTTTCTGTGATAGTCAAGTCTTCTACTCACACGACCTAATTACATGCTTTGGGGTTGTATTCACTCAATTACACGGTTAAGCACAAAAATTACTTTGTGCAAGGGTCTATCCCTAGCAAACGCCACCCCCAATTTGCCCTAAATCTGTGCACAGGGGGGGGGGGGGGGCGTATGCTAGGGATTTTACGGTATATATATATATATATATAATATATAATATATATATATAATATATATGTATATATATATATAAATAAAATTATGTGTGTGTGTGTGCGTCTGTGTCTGTGTGTTTGTGTGTGTATGAATATAAAGAAGAGACACACGCACACAGGCAGTTAGACATACACACAAACAAATAGCAGACACAAAAATCAGAAAAAGAAAACAGACAGACATACAGACAGAGAGACACACAGACAGACAGCAAGAGATACAGATATCAGAAAAAAACACGCACACAGACAAACAGACAGTGGAAAATGCACAGCTTTAGCAAACACTTGTTCCACCTTCTCCTGGCACAGTAACCTTGTGAAGAGCTCTACAGTATTCTCACTTCTAGAACATTATTTTTCTTGTGTGGTCTTCTGGCGGATCTGGGTCTGACATGTTGATGGAAACCTTATCCCCGGTGGCTTGTTGTTCGTCAGTGAACACTA
>CM060317.1:36555019-36557519 GCA_030674155.1 Stramonita haemastoma | reverse complement strand
ATTTACTTATTTAAAAAGTATTTGCATGTTAGGGTTGTTCATTTTTCTTCGTTTTGTTTTCATATCTGCATTTGATGTTTGTTTTGTTGCGTTTCTGTAGTTTATTTCAAGATGCATTCCCCAGTGTAAACTGTTTAGATTTTAAAACTTTCCATTTAAACTTTCTTTTAGATGTTTGTGGAAAAGTTTATAAGTATGTAAATGCATGCAGATGTGTGTGTGCAGCCATATGATTACATAATATACATAACAATAGTGCAGGCAAGAGATCTCTCATAGGTGCTGAAAAGAGGCTTCCAGTTTCTAATATTATAGCAGTTCTGACGAAATAACACAGAACATGAGCTGAATTCATAAAAGGTAAAGGTGAAGGTGTCCCATAACTTGTGAGGTCGTAGGGGGGCGAGGCGTCAGAGACCTCAGCTTCTCTGGGGGCCAGCATGTTGAGAGCGGCGCCCATCTCCTTTCCTTCGCTGCTTTACCTTCCCTGACCCTAAAGAGGTCAGGTACCCATTTACAGCTAGGTAAACTGGGGGAACTGTACTGTAGCCAAGGCGCGTAAACGGTCACCCATCCAACTGGTAACCACACTCAACGCTGCTTAACATTGGCTGGGGGAAAGCGAGCGCTCTGACCACCGAGTTATCCCGTCCCTGTTTTGCTGATTTCATAAAGTCAAAAAATATTCTATTCTATGTTCACAGCTCATGCTCTTGCATATTATTTCGCATTAGGTTTACACAAATGGAATATTTTTATTTGACAGTGCAATTTTGCTGATTTCTAGAATTGGTTTTGTTGTTGCTTTGTTGTTGTTGTTGTTCTTTATTGTTTTGTTTGTACACTTTCCAGCTTGTACACCTTAGCGGTTACCCACAATAATGCTCTCTGTATTATTCATCACAATATTGCCCCGATGTCGGAATCTGGCTGCCTTAATGGTGGGTGAAAATGGCCACGTACACAAAATATCGTCAATTTGTGAACATCAGAACTCTTATATAGAGACAAAAAATCACATTGGGAATCACTCTGAGATCCATAGTTCACACAAGATGAGAAGTTTGCGTGTATAATTCGTTTTAATGGTTCACTATACAGGCTGCTATACTCCAGCTTCAGAATGTTCCATCTCCTTTCATGGAGAATAAAGGATTATTATGCTATGAGCTTATAAGCGAGTGAGTGAGTGAGTGAGTGAGTGAGTGAGTGAGTTTGTGTGTGTGTGTGCGTGCGTGCGTGCGTGCGAGTGCGTGCGTGTGTGTATGTGTGTGTGTGCCTATCTCTATATCTCTATCTAGGAACGATCTAGTAATACATTCCAAAAGGCCTAAACTCCTCCCTTGGTGCATGTTATTGAGACTTTGATTTTCTGTTTTATTCTGTTTTCGCATAAGGTTAGACGGAGGCACATACTGTCATATGCAATTGCTTGCAACAGGGAGAATACATGAACGGATAAATGAATAAATAAATAAGTAAATAAATGAATGAATGAATGGATGGATAAATGAATGAATGAATGAATGAATGAATGAATAAATGAATGAATGAATGAATGAATGAATGAATGAATCTTCTATATAAATCTTTTTCTATCCAGGGAAGAGAATAAGCACACATGGAGTGTTTTGCTATATTCAACCCTCCGTCAAAGAAAACTGGTAATTATAAAAAAAAGAACATACAAGCAAATAAACAAACTCAAAATAAACAAACACCTGCAAAGTAATCAATCACACTGTGGTAATATATTACTATAAAAAAAACATGTCAATATCGAAATTAGCTACAACAAAAAAGAAGAAGAAAATGTCGAAATATTGTTTTAGAAAACGAGGGAAAGACAAATATTAGACATCTTCAAATTAGATTATTCAAACAACACAAGGTGAAGAAAATGAACACACAGAAAACGAATAATTGGAGGGAAAACATCAAAAGTGAAGACAGAAGAAAGAGAAAGACAGACAACGATCAAAAGCAAGTAAATGGGGGAGATCAGGAAAGAGCACAGCGAGAAAGAGAGAGAGAGGGGGGGAGAGAGAGAGGGGGAGGGAGAGAGAGAGAGAGAGAGAGAGAGAGAGGAGAGAGAGAGAGAGAGAGAGAGAGAGAGAGAGAGAGAGAGAGAGAGAGAGAGAGAGAGAGAGAGAGAGAGAGAGAGAGAGAGAGAGAGAAGAGAGAGAGAGAGAGAGAGAGGAGAGAGAGAGAGAGAGAGAGAGAGAGAGAGAGAGAGAGAGAGAGAGAGAGACAGACAGACAGACAGACAGACAGACAGACAGACAGACAGACAGACAGACAGACAGACAGACAGACAGACAGACAAACAGACAAGACAGACAGACAGACAGACAGACAGAGTGAGTTTCTTTTGTGATATCTATTAAGTTGAATAAACATATAGATATATCAAAAGTCTTTATGTATATTTTTGCAGAAGGTAGAAAAGCGTATGCAAAATTCGATATACGCTTCTATATTCTGTAAACAAAAGAGAGCA
>CM060317.1:36542519-36550019 GCA_030674155.1 Stramonita haemastoma | reverse complement strand
ATACCATTAAAACCGTTTAAAGCAAACAAACAAAACATTAAAAACAAAAATTATAATTATTGACATTTTTTGTTTAAAAAATCACTGTCTAACGAAGGTCAGCTGAGCCCAGATCCTTTTTTGTGGCTATTTTGGAAGATGTACAAAGAGGGCCAGAGGGCGGACTTATGGATGAACTGCCCTGGGGGGCAGTTTTCAGGCTGGTGGACAAATTGACACTGCTGTCGCTGCTGATTCCACCCCTAGAGCCTAGCTACATCTCTGTCACTAGTGTCAAAGGGTGGAACAACACAAGCTGTGGGGATTTTGGCAGACACATTCTGGTGCAGGAGCAAAGCCTGATGAACCTGAGCCTCTTTCAGTGTCAGTGTAGGGTGGAGCTAAAGGAGGGTTTAGCGCACGTAAAAGAACCCAAGGCAACACGGGGGTTGTCCCTGGCATACTTGTGTAGGGAAAAAAGCCACTCTGATAGGAAACAAATACAATTACAGACAGGAAAAAGAAAAAAAGTGTAGGCGATGCATTTGTGACGACACGCAGTTCCTGGGGGAGAGCAGCCCAAATTTCACGCAGAGGAATCTGCTGTGACATAAAGTTGTATAAATAAATAAATAAATAAATAAATAGATGAATAAGATAAATAAATAAACAAACAAGGTGATGTTGAACTTTATGCTGGCACAATTCTAGCTGCAGGGGTAACACCGCTATATACAACATACCCAGTCTTGCCCTTCTTCTTCGCCTGTCTCTTAAGACGTTCTGCATGCAGCCTATGCTCTTTTCCAGCTGCTCTTCTTCGCATTATTTTTTTCAGCCAAGGAATTCTGTGTAGTTGCTCTCTGCCTTCACAACTGCACACTTCATGAAAGGTGACACTATCACTCACTCACTCACTCACTCAGTCCCATGTCCCAAAGGACGTAGGGGGGACATGAGAGAAGACGCAACGGAGATCTTTTTTCATGCTTCACGATCCTGTGTGGCTAGTAGGAGGCGTTGCAGGGGTTGGGCAGTCCAGTCTTTGATGTTGTCAACCCATGATTTCTTTTGGCGGCCTCTTCTTCTCTTGCCCTCGACTGTTCCTTGCAAGATGGTTTTTGCTAGGGTGTTGTGTCTTGTGGTGTGACCAAACCACATCAGCTTTCTCCTCTTTATGGTGGAGAGCAAAGGCTCTTGGGGGCCCACACGCTTTTTGATTTCTTCTTTCACATAGTTATTGGTCTTGTGTTCTTTGTATGATATTTTGAGGAGTCTTCTGTGGCACTTGTTCTCGAATGCTTGGATTCTTCTCTCTAACTCTGCTGTCAGAGTCCATGATTCACAGCCATATAGGAGGATAGATATCACGAGGGATTTGTAGAGGTGGTATTTGGTGCAGAAGCTGATGTTGTTGCTTCTGATGATCCTCTGGAGTCTGACTAGAGCAGATGTTGCTGTTGCAATGCGAGCTTTCACCTCATTGTTTGATGTGCCATCTTTTGTTAGGATGGAGCCTAAGTATTTGAATTGGCTCACCTCTTCCAATATTTCTCCATTCATCTTTATTTCCGTGCTGTCATTACTCGCTGTCACTATCAGCTTGGTAGAAATCAGACCTTTGGCTCTCAGAGCAGACATGATGATGGTCATTGCTTCATCATGTTCCGTCAAGAAAACTGAACGATCTGTGTAAATTATGTCATTCATGATATTAATTAAATGAGGATTCTGCAATGGGTCAAGAAAATATAGACACCAAGTCTTTCACCAGTTTCGTAAGAATTAGAGAACTGTTCTGCCTGTGACCTCCTTGTTTCTGAGGACAAAACAAAAAAGTCGGTAGAATAATCATATATTTCGATCAAGTTCTTAACATTCGAGGACGATACGCTTTCTCTGATCGTTCTGACTAAAGTTTGAATGAATCTTTATCCAAAAATCGGACAATGGAAAAATCCAGCAACAGCAAAAAGGCGGAAAGACAGAAAAATTAAAAGAAACCACGGAAATCAAATTACGAATGCGGAATCTTTTCGAAAAGCCGGAAATCTCCATGCCTTTGACTGTTTTTTCGGCCCATTTTTTAAAAATAACGAAACAGAAAAAAAAAACCGGAACTTCCGTCTGGAGCCTTGCTGATAAAACGGATTTCCGTTACCCAGACGGAAGAGCATCCATAGTGATGGCATCAGTAGCAGTGGCAGCAAGAGGAGCACCACCACCACCACCATCATCTCGGCAGCAGTAGCAGCAGTAGCAGCAGCAGCATAACAGGAGCAGCAGCATAACAGCAACAGCAGCAGCACCAGTAGAAGCAGCAGAAGCAACATGATAAAAGCAATAGCAGCAGCAGTATCAGAAACCTTGAAATAGCCTGATTAGACATGTGGATTTAAAAAAAAAAGTATTTAAAGACAGCCACATCGACACACACAAAGAATAGGATACTACAAAAAAGCAGAACTAGGAAACAAAATCAACACACGTTGACATAAGTACAATAAAAAATGAAGAAAAGAAAACAAAAATACAGGAAGAAAGACATGCAGTAATGAGAACAAGAGAGAGTAAAAATGATGAAGTGGGAGTGTGTGTGTGTGTATGTGTGTGCATGTGCATGCGTGCTTGCGTGCGTGCGTGTGTGTGTGTGGTGAGTGTGTGTGTGTGTGTGTGTGTGTGTTTGCGTGCGTGCGTGTGTGTGTGTGCGTGTTGTGTGCGTGTGTGTGAGTGCGTGCGTGCGTGTATGTGTGTGTGCATGCGCGCGTGCGTGCGTGCGTGTGTGTGGCATGTGTGTATGTGTGTGTGAACTAGATGCCCTGGGTGATGTAGTATGAGTTTAAAGAAACAAAATAAAAAAGCAAACAGAACAAAAACAGCTAGAAAGACGGGCAGATAATGTGAGATTTTGATCGTTACTGAGTTTAACAAAGCGCACAAATCCCTTCAGCTTCCTTTGATATGTCTGTCGGATTTTTTTTCTCTCTACCTTCCTTTCGTTTCTGTTTTTGTTTTGTTTTAATCTGCTGGTTTTCTTGGAAGGTCGTTTGTCGCGTTCGACAGTATGTGTCTCTTTATCTCTCCGTCTGCCTGTGTGTATTGTTCTCAGTGTGTGTTTCTACCAAACACAGTTTCTGTGTTTTCCTGTCTGTTCTTAGTCTTTTTTCTATATGTGTGTCTGTCTGTTTATGTGTCTGTGAGTGTCTGGGTGTCTTTGTCCCTATGTCTTCTTTCTTGATGTTTGTCTTTGTGTGTGTTTCTGCCGGTGTCTGTGTGTTCTTTGTGTTGGTGTCTTTGTCCCTATGTCTCCCTTTCTTGATGTTTGTCTGTATGTGTGTCTCTGCCAGTGTCTGTGTGTCTCTTTGTGTTGGTGTATTTGTCCCTATGTCTCCCTTTCTTGATGTTTGTCTGTATGTGTGTCTCTGCCAGTGTCTGTGTGTCTCTTTGTGTTGGTGTCTTTGTCCCTATGTCTCCCTTTCTTGATGTTTGTCTGTATGTGTGTCTCTGCCGGTGTCTGTGTGTCTCTTTGTGTATCAGTCTGTCTCTATCTTTGTCTCTGTCTTTGTCTCTCTGTCTGTCTTTCTTTCTCATGTCTGTGTGTGTGTGTGTGTGTGTGTGTGTGTGTGTGTGTGTGTGTGTGTGTGTGTGTGTGTGTGTGTGTGTGTGTAGTATTTGTTAGTGTGTGTGTGTGTGTCAGCGTGTGTGTATGTGTGTTGGTGTGAGTGTGTATGTGTGTGTGTGTTTGTGTGAGTGTGCGTGTGCGTGTGTGTGTGTGTGTGTGTGGTGTGTGTGTGTGTGTGTGTGTGTGTGTGTGTGTGTGTGTGTGTTGTGTGGTGTGGTGTGTGTGTGTGTGTGTGTGTGTGTGTGTGTGTGTGTGTGTGTGTGTGTGTGTGTGTGTGTTACTGTCAGCGTGTGTGTTAGTGTCAGCGTGTGTGTGTGTTTGTGTGTGTGGGTGGGTGTGGGTGTGTGTATGTGGGTGTGGGTGTGTGCGCGTACGTGTTTGTGTTTGTGTGTGTCAAATCTAATCAAATCAAATCAAATCAAATTTTTATTTCCAGATGGTACAATGAATAAGCATTACTTTGCTTTGTGCGTGTGTGTATGTGAGTGTGTTTATGTGTTTTGGTATGTGGGTGTATAGGTGTGTAGGTGTAGATGTAGGTGTAGGCATCTGTGTGTCAATCAATCAATCAATCAATCAAATGTTTATTTCCAGATGGTACATTGAGTAAGCATCAATTTGCTTTTTTCATCAAGCCATCTATCTAAAGGAAAGAAAAAATCAAAACAACTGCAAAAAAACAAAACAAAGCAACACAAAAAACCAACAAAAATCAAAGCAGAAAATTCCTAGTTTGTTTGTTTGTTTGTTTGTGTTGTGTGTGTGTGTGTGTGTGTGTGTGTGTGTGTGTGTGTGGTGTGTGTGTGTGTGTGTGTGTGTGTGTGTGTGTGTGTGTGTGTGTGTGTTTGTTGTGTGTGTGTGTACGTGTGAGTTTGTATGTGTGGTATGTGTGTGTGTGTTGTGTGTGTGTGTGTGTGTGTGTGTGTGTTGTGTGTGTATGTAGTATGTATGTATGTATGTATGTATGTATGTATGTATGCGTACAATTGTTTCTTTTTGTGAAGTCGCACATGCACATGTGTGCATTTGTGTATGATTGTGTGTGTGTGTGCGTGCGTGTTTGTATTTATGCGTGTGTTTGTCTTTGTGTGTGTGTGTCTGTGCGTCTTGTGAATGTGTGTGTGCGTGTGTCTGTGTGAGTGTGTGTGTGTGTCTGCGTGCGTGTGTGTAATGGAAGAAGCATGCTACTTTGGCAATTCTCTAGACATCGATCTTGTCTGCCAAAAACATGTGTTGATTGCAGTTAACAGACGCATAGGGACCTGCTGTTGAAAAAAGAAGAAATGGAAAAAACACAATGCAGACAATGGATTTCTTAAGATTAAGGAATGACAAAGTTTTTCTCGCTTCTGTTCTTTGTTCTGTTTGTCTTTTTTTCCTCTCTCTATTTCTGACTCTTTGTGTGTGTGTGTGTGTGTGTGTGTGTGTGTGTGTGTGTGTGTGTGTGTGTGTGTGTGTGTGTGTGTGTGTGTGTGTGTGTCTGTGTGTCTGTGTGTCTGTGTGTCTGTGTGTGTCTGTGTGTGTCTCTGTGTGTCTCTGTGTGTCTGTCTCTGTGTGTTTCTTCATTTGTGTTTCTTTTTTTTCGTTGTGTCTTTCATCTTGCTGTCCCTCCCTCTCTACTTCTCTCCCTCCATTTATCCAATCACTTATTCACTCACTATTCAGGGCCATCACTCTTTCAATCTTGAGACCCGTACATCATTCACCCACCAGCTATTTACCACGCCACATCTAACAGTACATCCATCCCTCACCCACACTCCAGCTTCATCCATTATTGTGCAGGCTAACACTCCATCAATTCATTTACCTATCAATTTCCAGTTTTCCTCCCTTCCCGTCATCCAGCCAGCCCATCAGTCACACCACCCACCCCACCACCCACCAGCCAACCACACCAACCAACCAACCAACCAACCAACAACCAACCAACCAACCAACCAACTACCAACCAACCAACCAACCAACCAGCCAACCAACCAACCAACCAACCAACCAACCAACCAACCAACCTACCAACCAACCAACCAACCAACCAACCAACCAACTACCAACCAACCAACCAACCAGCCAACCAGCCACCCACTCACCCATTCAAAATTATATTATATGAATGAAGTGTCGGCACATATAATTATACGGATTTATTTCTAAGCTTACTGTACAAGAGTTTTTCTCTTTTTCTTGCAAGAAAAGAAGCGGTTCCCCTTGGGGATATGGGTGGTTAGCACTGCTTTTGTCTAGAAAAGCTCCGATTAAACAGGCGGACTTTTTTTTTTGTTTTGTAGAGATGAAGGATATGTTTCAAGGTCTTGCGTGTATCTCTCAAACTGTCATCATGGGTACAAAGAAGTTTCTTCTAAGTTTTTGGAATCTGTGTGTGTGGGGGTGGGGGTGGGGGGTGGGTGGTGTGTGTGTGTGTGTGTGTGTGTGTGTGTGTGTGTGTGTGTGTGTGTGTGTGTGTGTGTGTGTGTGTGTGTGTGTGTTTGTGCGTGTGTGTGTTTGAGTGTGTGTGTATGTGCGTGTGTTTGTGCGTATGTGTGTTTGAGTGTGTGTGTATGTTTGCGTGTGTGTTTGTCTGTGTGAGTGTGATTGTATATGTGTGTGCATAAACGTGCATGCGTACATGTGTGCATGTGTACATGTGTGTGTGAGTCTCTGTGTGTTTGTGCGTGTTACGTGCACACGCGCGTATATGTGTTTATATGTGCGTACGCGCGTGCGTCTGTCCGTGTGTGCATGTGTGTGAATGTGTATGTGTTTGTGTGTATTTGTGTGCGTGCGTGAGTGCGTGTTTGTGTGTATGTGTTTGTGTGTCTATGCGTGTGTGCATTTGTGTCAATGTGTATGTGTTTGTGTATATTTGCGTGTGCGTGCACACGCACGTGCGTCTGTGTGTGTGCATGCATGTGATTGCGTGTGTTTGTGTGATTGTGTGTGCATGCGTGCACGTATCCGTGTGTGTGTGTGTGTGTGTGTGCGTGCATGTATGCGTGTCTTTGTGCGTGTGTGTATGTTTGCTTGACTACAAGGATTTAGAAGGTGCAGAGGGAAAAAAATGTATCAGAGGAAAGCGAGGGTTCAATGATAAAGGCAGGAGTGAGGTGAGGACCTACCTCTGTGGAGATTGCAACACGTCCCACCCATACCTCCAGTTCCTCAGTAGACATTTAGGATGCAGATTAGTACAGGAGCTAATAGAAAAGGCAAAGGGAATAAGGGCAACAGTGGTGCACAAACATCGAAGACAGAGGCAGAGAGACAGAGGCAAAGATAGCCACAGAGACAGAGACTGAGAGACATACATACAGACAGACAGGCTGGCAGACAGACAGACAGATAGACAGAGGGAAAGAGATAGAGACATATTTGTACAGGAGCTAATAAAAGGCCAAGAAAATAAAGGCAATAGCGGTGGACAACTATAGAAGAAAGAGACACACAGAGAGAGAAATAGATAGCCACAGAGTCAGAGACTGAGAGACACACAGAGGCAGACAAACAGGCTGGCAGACAGACAGACAGATAGACTGAGAGAAAGAGATAGAGACATATTAGTAAAGAAGCTAATAAAAAGGCAAAGAGAATAAGGGCAATAGCAGTGCACAACCACAGAAGAAAGAGACACAGAGACAAAGGTAGCCACAATGACAGAGACCGAGAGGCAGACAAAGGCAGACAGACAGATAGACAGAGAGAAAGAGACAGAGACAGGTTAGTACATGAGCTAATAAAAGGCAAAGAAAATAAAGGCAATAGCGGTGGACAACCATAGAAGAAAGAGACAGAGACTGAGAGACAGACAGAGGCAGACAGACAGACAAACAGGCAGACAGAGAGACAGATAGACAGCGAGAAAGAGACAGAGAGACACAGACAGATATAGCCACAGAGACATA
>CM060317.1:36530019-36532519 GCA_030674155.1 Stramonita haemastoma | reverse complement strand
GTGTGTTTGTCTGTATTTCTGAGTTTCTGTGTACCTGTCTGTCAATGTTTTTGTTTTTTTTTAGTCTGTCTGTGTGTACATGTTTATGTGTTTCGCTGTATCAATGTGTATGTTTCAGTAGGTTTGTTTCAATATTATGTATCTGTCTATCTATATTTGCTTGTCTGACTTTGTCTCTGTATGTCTGTTAGTTTATTTCGGTAGGTATATTTCTATGCAGCTGTCTGTTAATATTTGTCTATCTGCCTTTGTCTCTGCCTATTTCTTCATGCTTTTATCTCTGGGTCTTTCTTGTCTTTCTCTTACTCTTGTGTGTGTGTTTGTGTGTGTGTGGTGTGTGTGTGTTTGTGTGTGTGTTTGTGTGTGTGTGTGCGTTGTCAGTCTGTCTGTCTGTCTGTCTGTCTGTCTGTCTGTCTGTCTGTCTGCCTGCTTATCTCTCTGTCTCTGTGTGAGAGTGCTGCGCTTAAATACGTGCGTGCATGTCACGTGGATGTTGTGCGCAGAGAGTAAAATCCATTATTTCAAACAAATCAATAGGAAGAGAAACATCAGTTATTAACCAACCAAATAACCAGCCAAACAAAAACAAAAACAACCGATAATAGAAGTAGAATGGAGACAACAGCGAAAATTGCATACTCCTCAAAATGATTTTGAAGGAAATTCCATTGCTTCTGTTTTCCTGTTGTGTTCTTATTTTCTCTCTCTCAACATACCACTTGTGCTTGGTGGTGTACTCACTTATTTCTTAAACGTGAGATGTAAGTTTAGTTGGTAGGCCGGTTGGTTGGTTGGTTGGTTGGTTGGTTGGTTGGTTGGTTGGTTGGTTGGTTGGTTGGTTGGTTGGTTGGTGGTTGGGTGAGTGCTGGCAGTTGGGTATGTGGTTGGGGGGTTTCATTGGTTGGTTGGTTGGTTTATTGGCTGGTTGGTTGGTTGGTTGGTTAGCTGGCTGATAAGGTTGTTATGTTGGTGGGTGGGTTGATCGGTTACTGGTTGGTAAGTTGGGTGGGTAGGTGGATGGTTGGTTGGCTGTTTTAGTTGGGAGGGTAGTTGGTTGGTTATACTCATCAGAGAGACACTATGAATCTGAACCTTTTCTCAACATAATTGTGGCCGAGCTACATGCATGATGACTGTATAACACGTACTATTACTATTCTCCCCTTGCTATATTATAGATTCTTTGTAATCTGAATTTCTAATTATGTTCGTCTGCCTTTTTTATTGTTATAATTATCTTGCCCTAGTTTCTGATAATTATTATTGTATTTCAGAGCATCTTTCTTAGTAATCCGATCGATCGATAGCAACTGAGAGTGCTGGTTTGAATCTCTGGTGAAATGTCTGTCTGTTCTACCTGTTGTTTTTTTCTTTAACCTTTGAAATCAACGCCAGTGTTGACTCAACTCCTTTGAAAATCTTTTGAATGAGATGTTGAAACCATCTGCGTGTGTGCGAACGCATGCAGAACATCTTGTGCAAGTAGTAAAACTCCATCCATTATTATCGTTGTTTTTTTTTGAAAAGCCAGTCAGCTGTATTCAGTGGCACGAATGACAAGAGCATGCAAAAACATCCACTTTGTTTCATGGAATTGGGTGTATTTTACCATGTTCGACGTGTCCCCCTCTCCTCCTCCCCCCCACTCAGATAGACACACACGCCCACGCGCGTGTATACGCGCACACACACACACACAAACACACACACACACACACACACACACACACACACACACACACACACACACACACACACACACACACACACACACTGCCTGTAAAAGTTAGTGCAGTGATCTGGCAACTCTTCAATAAGCTACAGCATACAATTTAGTCAAGTCAGGCTACATGATGCATTGTGACTGTTTTCTAGACATTTTTTTCTGATTCTATGATATGGTTAGTTAATGAAGAAAACATGATGTCGCAAAAAGATCACAGTTATTAGTGGTCTTTCTTTGCAAGACTCTGTCTCACTAGCGCCGTGTCTGTCTGTCTGTCTGTCTGTCTGTCTGTCTGTCTGTCTGTCTGTCTGTCTGTCTGTCTGTCTGTCTGTCTCTCTCTCTCTCTCTCTCTCTCTCTCTCTCTCTCTCTCTCTCTCTCTCTCTCTCTCTCTCTCTCTCTCTCTGAATTATAGACACTGAACTTTTGTTGTTGTGGTGGTGGCGATTGTGATGGTGTTGGTAATGTTTTTTGTTGGTTTTCTTTTTTTGGGGGGAAGGGGGGAAGGCGGGCATGCGTTTATTCATTTTGTTAGTTTTGTTATGAGGAGTTTTTTGTTTATTTTGTATTGTTGTCTGTTTTGATAGTCCCTAATCAGAGCAAATGCCGGATAAAGAAAAGGATGTGAATGCTTTTCTCTAACTCTTGGAAATAAAGACTATTCCTTCTCCCTTCCTTCCTCCTTCCTTCCTTCCTTCCTATCTTCCTTCTTTCCTTCCTTACTTCTTTTCTTTCTTTCTTCCTTCCTTTCTTCCTTCCTTCCTTCCTTTCTTTCT
>CM060317.1:36522519-36525019 GCA_030674155.1 Stramonita haemastoma | reverse complement strand
TCTCTCTCTCTCTCTCTCTCTCTCTCTCTCTCTCTCTCTCTGCCTCCCTCCCTCCCCTCTCTCCTTCCTCCCACTCTCTTTTTCTCAAAAAGAATAACACAATTTATACACGGGATATGCCAAAAACGCAACAGAAAACAGGTCACAGACTGTGATGGGAATACCTGACCAAGGTTAGACAAACGTAGGCAGTTTCCTCACAGTGCTGAAATGGCTTTACAAGAGACATAGCATTTATTCCGCTATATGTCAATGTCGACCAAACATACACTTTTCTGACAAACACAGGTTTGCACACAAAATAAAGACACTGCGTAAAAGTATTGGATATTGCTTTTTGTGCTATATCCGCTCTTTAACTGTGCATAAACATTTTCTTGTGACGTTTTATGAGTGTATTAACAAAAAAGCATCCCACAGGCACAGGGAAAGGCATCTGCCATCATGTGTATGGTTCATAACAGACAGTTCGAGTAAAAAGGATTTTCAAATACGGAATAATAAATAAGTAAATCAATCAATCAATAATAATAATAATAATAATAATAATAATAATAATAATAATAATAATAATAATAATAATAATAATAATAATAATAATAATAATAATACATGGAATTTATATAGCGCTATATCTTGTAAAAACAAATCAAAGCGCTTGCACTCAACCGTCACAACAAACAACCAATGACAATAAATAATTCTAGCAAAATCGAAAGCACACACGCGCGCGCGCGCACGCGCGCGCGCGCATACACACACACACACACACACACACACACACACACACACACACACACACACACACACACACACCTATAGAGGTTATACATTTTGACAGGGTGAATGGAATTTCAAATGTTGGAGGCAGGGACAAATAGGAGATGAAAACAGAAGGTAAAAATCTTAGGCTTGAAACAAGTGTGTCTTGAAGTTGGATTTAAAAGTGTCATATGTAGGCTTTTGCCGAAGGGATAGAGGGAGGTCATTCCAGATTGATGGACCAGAAATAGAGAAAGAGCGGCGGCCAACGGTAGATAGGTTGAATCTCGGAATTTTTAAGGATAAGGTATCTGCAGCCGAGCGGAGGGAACGAGAAGGTGTGTACACGTGAAGACATTCACAGAGGTAGGAGGGTGCTGTTTTGTGGAGACATTTATAACAGAGAGTACTGATCTTGTAGTTTACTCTCTGTGGCACAGGCAGCCAGTGGAGAGATTGCAAGAGAGGAGTAATGTGTTCAGATTTTTTCTTTCTGAGGACCAGTCGAGCTGCAGAGTTTTGTATACGTTGGAGAGTGTGGATAGATAATGCTGGCAGACCAGCCAAAAGAGAATTGCAATAGTCCAGACGTGAAAGAATAAGAGAAGTGACTAAATGCATAAACAAACAAACAAACAAACAAATAAATAAATAAATACACAAATAGATACAATAGCAAATTAAGAAAAAATGAATGAATCAATAAATGATAAATAAATAGATAAATAAATAGACGAAGGAACGATTAAAGTAAGAAACATTCATTAAAAAAAACAAAACAATAATTAATAAATAAGTATCTTCGACTCAGTTTATCATATGGTAATAGAATGTTAATTATATATGCATATGTTTTTAAAACTTATTGTTGAAAAGTAGAGATCATTAGAAATCTAAAACTTCCCGAAAAGAATGAAGCTTATCAACCTCCTTCCTTTTTTGATGAAAAGCACCAACTATTTTCACAAACTCAGATTTTGTACAGATGCGTACGTGATATCTACTGGTGACTTTTGTCTCTTTCAGACAAAAAAACCCCTGAATGCCAGTAACAAAAAACGATCTGAAATAACTGTAATAACAAAAAAAAAAACTTGCCATGACTGAATGGTAAAATGAGAGTTAGAGAAGAAAACTCGTGATGGATGACATGCGTGATATCTGGGAAAACTAAACTCTAAGCAAGGTCATCACACGAGCAAAATCTATTCTGCAAACAGAAATGTTGAGGATAAACACTTCTCCAAGGTTGAACATACATTACCTGAAACGTCTTGTTATTGCTTTATACTTCCATTTATTTCACATATTGTGAGAACATTCAGAGGTTTTTATCTGAATATATCAACACAGTTTGGCAGTCCATGTGTTTTTACATGTTTCTTTCTAGATATAGGAGAGAGAAAAAAAGAGAACACGTTTGATTGATTTTTTCTCTGTAGCTTCTTGTCAAGCAATATAAATCATCTTCATGAAACAAGAAACAAACTTGCCTGCATTTTATTCCTTTGAAAATGTCCAGAAAGTGTATGAAGACGCACCAGAACAAAACAAGATGAAAAAAATAGTTCAAAGATAAAGAAGAAAACAAAGAAGAACAACAACACTAGCAACAACACAACAACAAGAAGAAAACCAAAAACAAGTATGAGAACAAGAACAAGAGATAGCGATGATGATGATGATGATGATGATGATGATGATGATGATGATGATGATGATGATGATGATGATGATG
>CM060317.1:36502519-36517519 GCA_030674155.1 Stramonita haemastoma | reverse complement strand
TGGAATAAGTTCTCAAATGCTTTTTTTTTACAGCTAGTCTCCGCTTGTATGCAGTTTTGTAAATTTTGCATTCCATATTGTTACTGTCTTTCTGGAAGATTTCGACTTACCCTGTGTGTGTGTGTGTGTGTGTGTGTGTGTGTGTGTGTGTGTGTGTGTGTGTGTGTGTGTGTGTGCGTGTGAGGGTGTGTTTGAATGTGTGCGTGTGTGTGTGTGTGTGCGGTGGTGTGTGTGTGTGTGTGTGTGTGTGTGTGTGTATGTGCGTGCATGTAGGGGCACTGAATTTTCTTTAGTTTTTGTTCCTTTAGTGAAACTCCGAAACCAGTTGTTGCAGTGAAGCAAAAAAACAAAAGAAACAAAACACACAATGGAGAAAAAACAAACAAACCAAGTAAACCGCAAAAAACAAACTCATATAAGCACAAAGACAAAACCAAATCTGTCAAGGCTGTGTTGTGAAATATTAAGATGAGCGGAAACTCCTATAACACTGTGACAAACCGATATTCTGTGTTCACCATACCACAAGAGAAAATAATTGATATTCCTCGAAAACCCTGTAGGCATGAAACTATTCTTACAACAGAGACAACTACACTGGATAATAGATGTGTTCTACGTGGCACAGCACCGTGGCGATGCGTTCTTCCGGTATATTATTATTGTTTTTGTGGGTTCTTTTACGTGTGCTAATAATTATGTGTAGCACACGGAACCTCGGTTTATCATCTCATCTGAAAGACTGGACACAGACCGCTACTCATGGTCTGATGGATGGTGGGAAATTTGTTTGGACCTAAACGGGGATCGAACCACCGGCTCTGCTTTTTTGCTTTCTAGGCAGTTGTGTTACCTCTGAACCACCGATCTACGAGGTAGAGAGTATTAACTGCCTGATATCAAAGTGTACTTAGAAACAGTCACACACGCACACGCAGGCTTCTTTTTTCTGGTATGTCTCAAATTTATTCTCAGGAGTGGTGAGTAAGAGACACAGCGTATAACTATTCTGAGAGACCACCGTCCATAATCATGTTAAGCCGAAGAACGCCCAACACGAATACCAAGTACAGCACAAGACGGAACAAGCAAAATAACACGATAAAACCAATCACCTGAGATCATGAACTCTGAGACAAAATGAAGGGAACCTGCGTTCAATGGTCATTGAAAACTCCTTAATAGCTGTTTCGTGCAATCATTCTACTTGATCTTTTCTCTCTCTCTTTTTTCTTTTTTTTTACTGGAATGTGGTTTAAAATTAATTAGATTTTTCCCTGCTCGTGTTCACCGTGTCTTTGTCATCGTTTCTTTACGCGCGCATATTTGTGTGTGTGTGTGCTTGTCTCTGTCTCTCTCTGTTCGGCTGTTAATCCGTCCGTCCGTCTGTCTGTCTGTCTGTCTATCTGAATGTCTTCTCTGTCTGTCTGTCTGTCTGTCTGTCCTTCTTCTCTCTCTCTCTCTCTCTCTCTCTCTCTCTCTCTCTCTCCTCTCTCTCTCTCTCTCTCTCTCTCCCCCTCTCTATCTCTCTGCCTACTTATTTATTCTTTTGCTTTATTCATATTGTTAAATGATTTTTGTATCTGGGTTAATGATCTTCCTTTTACATCCTTTTGAAATAAATATGCATCGCCGACTCTTTGTCTGTGCGATGGTGGTGGTGACGATGGTGGTGGCGGTGATGATGATGACGATGATGATGGAATGAGAGGAGGAGGAGGAGAAAGAGGAGGAGGAGGACAGTGATGCCTACTTATTTATTGCAACAATAAATTTCTCGTTTGTGTAGTACTGGAAAAAAATGCAAGCACCCTCAGTAAGAAACTTGCTGACAACGCCAAGTAAAACTGTAGGCAAAACAATACCATCATTACTCCGATGTAAAAGTAGAAAAAAAGTTTGCAGGAGCAGACAGCCTTGCTTTTGTGGTCATTATTCTGATCTCAGGGATGTGTATTCTGGACCAAGGAGGTCATTATTTTTCGCTATACTAGAACATTATTTTCTGTATGTGTTGGTGGTAGGGTAATCCTTATTTTGGAAAAGATGACCATATCTTTTTTTTCTCAGCACAGTGAAGAAACAAGATTTATTCTTTTCACATGAAAGGGGGTAGCCACACAGAGAGTTGGTTTGTACTTACTGTGTCTTTTACCTTGTAAAGTAGAAAGCAAAGTAAGCAAAAGAGAAAATCCTGACCAAGCAATATATTCATGTTACCGATTCTGGGTAAAGGCTGTTTGGTAGAGATAATGCCCATGTAGGGGGGGGGGGGTGGAGCAAGATGTTATTGCACGTCATAGTGAACGACGTTTTAATGTCCTAACTCCGTGTTTTATATTATGCTCACCTTACCTGAAATCGGAATGGTAAAAGTAAATAGGTTAAAGTGTTCTCATAACCTGTGACAGTCGTTGGGAAGCGACATGTCAGAGATCTCAGCTTCTCCAGGGGTCAGCATAATTATTTAGGGCGGCACACATCTACTCTCCCTCGCTGCTTACCTTCCTGACCCTAAAGATGGCAGGTACCCATTTTTAGCTGGGAACTGGGAGACTGTAATGAGGCCAAGGCGAGCAAATGGTCACCTGTCCAGTTGGTGGTAACCATGCTCAATGCTACTTAACCTTTGTGTGGTGGAAGCGAATGCTCTGAACACTTAGCTATCCTGTCTACACAAAATCGGAACGAGGTCTCCTAGACTGTGGGCACCAACGGTCAAATACGCAAAAATCTCACCTTCAAACGGAACAGATTCCAACCCACGCTGTTAGATCGTTAGCATCAAGCTGTACCATCTAGGCCTTGTTGCCCCTCGCAGCCCGCTTTTAGAACTGTTTATTGAAAAATACTAGCTGCCATTATACAGCATCTAAAATCTCAGATAAATTATAGCCTCTGTGTAGATCTGTCAACGGTAGTTCTTTTACCAGTGGTTTTTACTGAACACTCACAGATACACACACACAATACGACACGCGCCCACGCACGCAGGCACGCACACACACACACACACACACACACACACACACACACACACACACACACACTACACAACACAACACAACATACAACTACAACTACAACAACACATATAAAACAACAGGTCTCCTAGATTTAAAAAAGGTTTGTGGCTTGTTTCCAACAGACAGAAAGAACAGAAAAAAGAATGAAAGAAAGAAAGAAAAAAAAGAAAGATGAAAGAAAATTTAAAAAACAAACAAAAGAGAAAAATGTATGAGAAAAAGAAAAAAATAATAGGAAAATAGATAACGAAAGTGAGAAATACAGAGAAAAAAACTATAAAAAAAGTAAGAAAAAAGACAACAAAAAAACAGAATGAAACAAGGAAAAGAAAACCGTAGGAAAGAAGAAAAAAGACAAGAGTTAAATCAGAAATAACAAAAAACCTTAATAGGTACAAAATATAAAGGAAAGGTGTCCCCTAACCTGTGTGGTCGTAGGGGAGCGAGGCGTCAGAGACCTCAGCTTCTCTAGGGGGTAGCATGTTGAGGGCGGCGCCCATCTCCTCTCCATCGCTGCTTTACCTTCACTACCCTAAAGAGGGCAGGTACCCATTTACATTTGGGTAAAAAGGGGAAACTGTACTGAAGTCAAGGCGCGCAAAACGGTCACCTATCCAAATGGTAACTATGTTCGACGCTGCTTAACATTTGCTGGGGGAAAGCGAACGCTCTGACCACTGAGCTAACCCGTCCCGTCCCCTTAATAAATACTAGGTGCAGAATAACGAAAAAAGACAGTGCAGTCATAAAAATAAGCAAGTAAATACACTTGTAAAAATATGAGTGAAATCAGTAATAATTATAGTCAACAAATAATCAAATATGCAAGTCTGCAAATAAACAAACATGCAACATACAGATAGATAAATGAGAGAGAGAGGAGAGAGAGAGAGAGAGAGAGAGAGAGAGAGGAGAGAGAGAGAGAGAGAGAGAGAGAGAGAGAGAGAGAGAGAGAGAGAGAGAGAGAGAGAATGAGAGAGGAGAGAGGAGAGAGAGAGAGAGAAGGCAAGGCAAGGCAAAATTCTTTTATTCGAGGATAATAGATAAGCACTCATGTGCTTTTTTACATCCAGTCCCCGCCCTTTTCAGGGATAACATCAAGATAAAAAGATACTAAACAGTAAAACTATATGCAGTACCAAACAACATAAAGGAATAAGGACATTATACATAATAAGATAATAAAAAATGCACTCATTCAGAAGACGAAAATTAGAAGCCACAATAAAATGATTTTGATTATAGAAGAAAAAGAGAAGCGTTAATAGATAAAGAGCAACCAAAGAAACATAATGAAATAAACAACTTAGCAACCAAGAAAAGTCCACCCAAAAATAATTAGCTACAACATTGTTACAACTCATAACAACAAAATGAACTCAGAAGGAACTAAAGATAATACAATGATTATAATGATAACAATAAGAATAATATCAACAATAGTGATAATAGTATGATAATAATACACGCAAAACTCACTCCTACACGTAGGTTACACACACACACACACACACACACACACACACACACATACATACATACATACATACATACATACATACATACATACATACATACATACATACATACATACATACATACATACATCTACATACATACATACATACATACATACATATACGCAACTCACTCACGCATGCACGCTCGCAGGCAAATGCACATACAAATCACACACACACACACACACACACACACACACACACACACACACACACACACACACACACACCACACACACACACACACACTTACTCACACTTATATTTATAAGCACATATCCGCAGGCGAACTTGTACTTGAGGTGGTAGGTTTGTTTTTTTTATCTTAAAAAAAAAATTTTAGTCATAGAAAAAAGAAGAATGATAAAAGTCAAACAATCATATCAGGTGACAATATTATCCTTTCTTTTACATTCAACTTCATATAAAAAAGAAGAAACAAAAGCAAACAGCAAAGTTAAAACAGAAAAAAAAAACAAGAACAAAAATCAAAAACTTGAGGTACGACCTATCAACAACAACAACAACAACAAAGTCATGCAAATCATAATATTTTAATACAAGGGGAGACGACAAATAAAAACAATTATCCACACCCACCCACCCACCCACCCAACCACCCACACCCACACCCACACCCACCCACCCACCCACACACACACACACACACACACACACACACACACACACACACACACACACACACACACACACACATACACACACACACACAAGTTCGCGCTCATGTCATCAATAAACTTCATTTTAAAGGATTATGCCTAATTTTAATCAAGTCATGTAACGGAACACAAAAGGAATCCATCCGCTGTAAGAGAGAGAGAGAGAGAGAGAGAGAGAGAGAGAGAGAGAGAGAGAGAGAGAGAGAGAGAGAGAGAGAGAGAGAGAGAGAGAGAGAGAGAGAGAGAGAGAGAGAACACACACACACACACACACACACACACACACACACACACACACACACACACACACAACACACACACACACACACACACACACACACACACAGAGCTAAAGAAATAAAAATAACGATTACACTAGATGGAGATTATATAACACACGCGTCCACTTTAAATGAAAATGTGTTATTCTTAAGACAGACCAAACACGATAATTGTCAACCATCCTAAACGCACATGTACATATAAAGCTTTTTTGAAGGCAACATAAGTCCCCCCTCTGCCCCCCTCCCTCCCCTTCCATAAAATTATTATTCTACGCAGCCACACCCACCCAGATTCTCTGGACTTATGAAATAAATAACCATTACACTTAGTTTGACTTATGGCATGAGATTCCATGATGTCAGCAAGTTACACTCCTGTATTAGATTTTTGGGTGATGTAGTATCTAGTATAGAGTGCTAGGTGGGGAAAAGAACTAGTGATTTTCACACATTCTTTAAAGTACAAAAAGCACTATGTTTTTGCTTTTGGGATTGAGAACGTAGAGCAATACCAGGTAGTCGAGAGATAGTTGGAAATTATCACCATTTAATACGGATTGTTTGTGTTCCTATAGTGTTGACCCCGCGCCTGCATATTATGATTAGGAATGTAGCAGACGACAGGGAATTGAAGGATTATCCTAGTGTGTTTGCTGAATTTGGTTTTAAAATTCAATTCTACCACATTTGTGCAATAATTCCATGAATTTTGAGTCAGAGGCTAGCCTTTCACCAAAAAAAAGTGGTTTGTATTTTTTTGGATGCCTTAGTACGTGCTGTATGAATATAAGAGCCATACAAAAATCGAAGGAAATGTAATAGGGAAACACAATGAATACAGTTGCAGACAGGAAAAAGAAAACAAAAATGGGTAGGCGCTGCACTTGTGATTACGCGCTCTCCCCGGGGAGAGCAGCCCGAATTTCACGCAGAGAAATCTGCTGTGACAAACAGTAGTAGTATAAAAGCAAAAATAAAAAAATCAAAAAAATCTAAAGCAGGAGTGTAGCCTGAAAGCCGTAGCAAATGGAGACAGGGGATCATGTCATGACCTTTGGGTGTGGCGGCTAACGCTTTACCCCGGCAATGCCAGCAGGTGTGACATGCGTGAGACTTCTTTTTTTTTGTCCGTTCTGACATGCATCTGTGTAGAGTTTTGTACCAGAAAGTACCACTTACTGTAGGCATTTAGTTGAAGGAAGAATTGGCTTAACTTTGTATGCAGTGTTAGTCTATGTATATTATTTTGTGACAATTTACCATACAATATGTGTGTGCTAGAGAGAGAGAGAGAGAGAGAGAGAGAGAGAGAGAGAGAGAGAGAGACAGACAGACAGACAGACAGACAGAGACAGAGAGAGAACTGAACTAAAATGAATATTACTTTTAATTACAGCAAACTTTTGTGCGTGTAATTTGGGCTGCTCTCCTAAGACAGAAGGTGTCGTCACAAGAGCAGCGCCACCCATTTTTTGGTATTTTGCTGTTTGCAATATATTTGCTTCCCTATCAAAATGTGTTTTTTTTTCAAAATACAATCCTTTCCGGGACAACATTCTTGTTGCTGTGGTTTTGTTTACGTAAGTTAGAGCACGGTACCTCATGTGACGGACTTTCGGGGAAGTGGCGTCAGTACTAATGTTAACTTTAGCCGAAATATCCTTTTGACTGGTGGTTGCTTGAATCCTGGCTATGAGATCGCGAACTCAACGTTCTTCAACTAGACTATTCCGTTTTCCATAAATCCTTTGGAAAGTTTGTTTTGTTCTCAAACCACAAACATTTTTCTTTTAAATTATGTCTGATTGTTTTGACATACTAAATATTTTGAGAATATTATGGATGGAAAATACGTTTTTTTTTTGTTCACAGACTGCCAAAAAAATCAATTTGGGAATTGCACCTGAATATTTCTGATACAAAATGTTTTGATAACATTCAGATCGATTGCACTGGCATCATATCAGATTACAGTGATTAATTTGATTACCAGTCGCTTAATGTTTTACACAAATACAAAAGAATTGGCCTAAGTAAAAAAAAAGTGGCAATATTCAAGTTGTTCTGTGATATTTGCAGCATCAATATAATATCACTAGCCGAAATCGTCTAGCAGTTCACGAAAAAAAACCTAGACAATTTCCATCTTGCACTTATCAGCATCATGTTTATGTTCTAACCGTAACAACACTCACTCATTCTTTATAGCTATAGCATGACACCATCATGTTCTGGACCACCTTGTAGTGAATGAATACTAAACCAATGCGAAAGTGAAAAGAAAAAAAAAAACGAAAAAGGAAACCCCTACGTAAAGGTTACAACCCTCCCCCAAACCCTAATACTCCTTCACTCATATGCGAGTAGTAATGGATGAACACGGTTATTACCTTCAACAGTGGTTACTGCTCTGGAACAAGTAATAAAAAACAAGCTCCTGAGCTCTTTCAATGAACCTGAAAATTAACTGTCCAACGAATCATCTTTCTCTCTCTGTCTCTGTCTCTCTCTGTCTCTCTCTGCCTCTCTGTCTCTCTGTCTCTCTGTCTCTCTGTCTCTCCCTCTCTCTCTCTCTCTCAGCCACACACATACTCACACGCGCAGGCGTGCATGCACATACACACACACAACCTATACACACCTACCTACATACCTACACACACATGCACACACAACTTATACACACCTACCTACCTACCTACACACACACATTCACAAAAACAAAAAATCACACAACACATAAACACACACACACACACACACACACACACACACACACCACACACACACACATTTTAACAGAAACAGCTGTTTGTTATTAGCAAACAGAATGAACAGTGTGCTATTCTGTTCTCTGGGCAGGAATTCTGTTTTTTGTATTTTGTTTTCTTTTTGTTTGATGGGATTTTTTTGGTAGTTATTTTTTTTATCCCATTGATTGTTCCCCTCACCTCTTTGACAGTGCTGATTGATAGACAAACACGGCTTTGTCTGGCTAACCTCCTTTTTTTCTGTTTTTCGTGTCTGTCTGTGTGTCTGTCTGTGTGTCTGTGTGTCTGTCTGTCAGTCAGTCTCAAGCTGTCTGTTTCTTTGTCTCTGAATCTGTCTCTGTTACGCGCGCGCTCGAGAGAGAGAGAGAGGATGAGAGAGAGAGAGAGAGAGAGAGAGAGAGAGAGAGAGAGAGAGAGAGAGAGGAGAGGAGAGAGGAGAGAGGAGAGTGTGTGTGTGTGTGTGTGTTGTGTGTGTCTGTGTGTGTGTGTGTATGTAGGGGGATGCGTACGTGCGTCCGTGCGCGCGTACGCGCATGTGTGTGTGTTTGTGTGTGTGTATGCGTGTGTATCTCCATCTCTCAATCTCTCTCTGACTATTCCTGTCTGTTTGTGTGTCTGTTTATCTGCCTATCTATCTATGTATGTACCTATGTAATATATGTATGTATGTATGTATGTATGTATGTGTGATGGGGCGGTAATTAGATTATCTCCCATGTGAACGGAGCGCGCAATCGCAGCGTCGTGTTTCTGTTTAGAGACACACCTGTGAATTGTCGATGCTCTGATTCCTTGGGTAGTGGTCGAAAACTCTCCGTTGCATGCACTTCGCCTTCACGGTGAAATGTATATTTATGCAACCTCTTTTCAGAGGTCACATTCTAAACTGACTAGCTGTGCCGTGTTCTCGAGGTTTGTGCAGAGTTGAGATATCATATAGGTCCACTCTGTTACAAGTGGTAGTACGGGTGGGGTGAAAGACCCAAGCAGGTAGAGTTAGTGTTTTGTAGATAACCGTTGTCGGGGCTACTGGTTTTGCAGCATCAAATATGCCAACCAGGTAGCCTACCTTCGGATGGGGTGGAAGACCCAAGTAGTGGTATTTTTTTGTAGATAGTAGTTGTAGGGGCTACTGGTTTCAGCATCAAATATGCTGGCCGAGGTACGCGTCGGGACGCGGTACAAGTTGGCCGGTGGTGGATGTGATGGGGCGGTAATTAGATTTATCTCCCATGTGAACGGAGCGCGCAATCGCAGCGTCGTGTTTCTGTTTAGAGACACACCTATGAATTGTCGATGCTCTGATTCCTTGGGTAGTGGTCGAAAACTCTCCGTTGCATGCACTTCGCCTTCACGGTGAAATGTATATTTATGCAACCTCTTTTCAGAGGTCACATTCTAAACTGACTAGCTGTGCCGTGTTCCCGAGGTTTGTGCAGAGTTGAGATATCATATAGGTCCACTCTGTTACATATGTATGTATGTATGTATGTATGTATCTATCTATCTATCTGTCTATCTATCTATTCTCTTCTCTTTTCCTTCTCTTTATCTTCTTCTTTTCTTCTCCCACTGACCACTCTACCTAATCATAATGTCCACTTTGCATTGACTGGTATAAACCTGTCCCCTTGCACTCTTGTCACTTGCTTCTATTTGCTGCTGCTCTGCAAAGACCACATAGGTATCGGAGCAACAGAGAGCTAGAGAAGACATAGAAAGAGGACATAATACATATATATATATATATATATATATATATATATATATATATAGATACACACACACACACACAAGCACCGCCCAATGCAATGTAACAGCTGTATACGTAAGACAGATTTTCGTTGGTATAGTTAGTTACAGAATCTGTGGATTTTAGCCGCTGGCAGGAAAAGAACACAATGGAAATAATGACATGAGAGAGAGAGAGACAGAGAGACAGAGAGACAGAGACAGAGAGACAAAGAGAGACAGAGAGACAGAGACAGAGAGAGACACAGAGAAGTAGAGAGAGAGAGACAGAGACACAGAGAGAGAGACAGAGAGAGACAGAGAGAAAGAGAGAGACAGAGAGAGAGAGAGAGACAGAGAGACAGACAGACTCAGAGAGAGAGAGAGAGACAGACAGAAGAAGAAGAAGAAGAAGAAGAAGAAGTCGAAGACGAAGAAGAAGAAGAGGAGCATGCCTTTTAAGTGTGTCATTAGTGATAATACATTGTGCAGTTGTGAGTGCTTGATCCTTTGGCATCTTTCCATTTTCTGAACATTAGTTGCCTCATCCTCTTTGTGTGTTTGTCCATCTTTATTCTATTTGTGTGTCCTCAAGGAAGCACAATTATTTGCATTGTTGTTGAAACAACCTTGTATAACATACATTCTAACCATAGGTTCTTTTATGTTGATGATAATGGATAACAAATCATGTGGGAATTTTTTTACATCCAATCTCTGTGTTTATGCAGTTTTGTCAATTTTTGTCATCTGTTCCGACTGGCACACAATGACCTCCTCTTCCAAAAAGTGGAACGGATTTTAAGGTGTGCGCAAGGTGTTCTGCGTAAATTGGCACACGGGACATGGGTCTACATGTGTCACCTGATTGTGTGTGTGTGTGTGTGCGTGTGCTTGTGTGTGTGTCTGTGTGGTGTGTGTGTGTGTGTGTGTGTGTGTGTGTGTGTGTGTGTTTGCGTGAGTGCATGCTTGTTCGTGCTTGAGTGAGATATACATAATATACAAGCAGAGAGGGAGGGAGGGAGAGGGAGGAGAGAGAGAGAGAGAGAGAGAGAGAGAGAGAGAGAGAGAGAGAGAGAGAGAGAGAGAGAGAGAGAGAGAGAGAGAGAGAGAGGGAGAGAGAGAGAGAGAGAGAGAGAGAGAGATGATCCGTTGGACAGTTAATTTTCAGGTCCGTTGAAAAAGCTCGCAGGGCTACTTTTATTAGCTTTTCTACAGCAGTATACGCTTTTGAAGTTAAAATGTCAGTGTCTATTCATTTCTTGTCGCTGTCGTGTGGATATAAAAAGGGGGGTGGGGGTGGGGGGTAGGGCTAGATGGGGGATTCGTGTACGTAGGTAAACATTCGCCCACGTGTGTGTGTGTGTGCGTGCGTGTGTGCGTGCACGCGCGCGCGCGCGCGCGCGCGCGCGCGCGCGCGCGTGTGTGTGTGTGTGTGTGTGTGTGTGTGTGTGTGTGTGTGTGTGTTTGTGTGTGTGTGTGTGTGACTTTGGGTATGTATGCTGGGTATGTTTGTGTTTATGTAGCCAACTGAATGCTGAAATGGCTTACAGGATTTTAACGTCCATATTTGACATTCCTCAAAAATATATAGGATATAATTATAGTGTTATATATATATATATATATATATATATATATATAGAGAGAGAGAGAGAGAGAGAGAGAGAGAGAGAGAGAGAGAGAGAGAGAGAGAGAGAGAGAGAGAGAGGAGGGAGAGAGAGAGAGAGAGAGAGAGGGGGAGAGAAGTAAGGCACAGGCTTGTCTAAACTTCTTGATATTGACTTGGGAGATCATACAAATGTTCCACCTCTAATTCACCAGACTTCTCCAAGATTCAAACCCATGACTTCATAGACTCATGGGATTGAAGTACAGTGGTCTTAACCATTAAGCTATAACTGTCGTCATACATTGACATAAAAATTGCTGAGGTATTGAGGGTTTTTTCTGCACGCATGCCTATAATAAAAAAAGAATAAAGTGATGAGAAGGCAATTTTCTGTTTACACTTTGACCAGAAAATAATAATGATAACACCACTCCCACTCTTCGTACAAAAGCCCCATAAAGAAACCCTTGAACAAAATAATAACAACAAAGCACTTTAAAAATCAAGTGTGTAACACCAAGATGCAAAGCCAACATGGGATTTCACGACCATTATAATCAGAAGCAGTACTAATTAACCTATCCATTTAGCTGTAGCACTCGTCATGGTGCTAGGTCACCCTAACGGACTTGTTAAGCTTTTTGGTCTGCATTCATCTCTGGGGGTCATTATCCTCAAGGACCTAAATGTAATGGACTTTTCTGTAGCTACCGACAATTCTAATGGTTAAAGGAGTAGTGTCATTGCCTTGTTTAGTATTTCTGTTAATTTTATGACCACTCATTCCAGCTTCATCTACACAAACACATGACATTGACAAAGGAAGTCTTGCTCTCCGTCTTTTGACGGTCCTCTGTCAGGTTTGTGACTCTCCACAACGAAATGGGATAGGATGTCACTACATTGTTATTTTCAGCATTTAGTTTGGTTTTTCTTTTCGTTTTTTTCTTTCTTTGTTTTTGCTTTACTGTCTCATCTTCTGTGACTTTCCTGTTTTACTGTTCTCACGCCGCTCATTTCAATCTCTTCACCCCACCCTTGCCTAGAGTCGTCATATTGCATCCCCAGTGTGATAAGTACATACGGAGCCCACCAATGTTAGACCGCAGTGTGGTCACCAGCCAGAAGGACCATGCACTACTGCTGGATCACTTTGGCAGTGTTTAGTGGTACCAGTTCTGAGTTTGTTTGTTTGTTTTTATTTTATACCACTTTAAGTCATGGCAGATTTCTTTGCGTGTAATTCGGCTGTTTCCCCGGGGAGAGTGTGTCGCCACAAGAGCATGCACCCATTTTTTTTTCTTTCTCTGTCTGAAGCTGTATTTGTTTCCCCATCGCAGTAGTGTTTTTTCTACAGGATTTTGCCAGGAACAACTATCTTGTTGCCATGGGGTCTTTGACTTGCACTAAATTATTACGTGAAACACACGGGACCTCAGCTTATCGTCTCATCCGAAAGACTAGTACCCAGACCACCACTCATGGTCAAATAGATGGGGGAAAGTTTCGGGCCCAAACGGGCTTCAAACCACCGCACACTTCCAACCGGACTTACCACTTTCTAGGCAGGTGCATTACCTCTAGACGACCAATTCACCATCTGCAGGACGTCACCTACTTACCCTTTCTACTGACAACCGTAATTTCTCAGTCGCGAGCCAGACTGAGTGAGCACCCACCCGGGGTGGCACCACCATAACGCCCCCCCTCCTCCCCTAATGACCTACCCCGTAAACTTCCAACCCTGAAAGCTCTGACACAAACTCACCACAGGCACTAGAAGTAGACACCAAAGCTGTGGTCACCGTGAGACCAGAGCAACTGGGCCACCAACCCATTCAGAAGCAATTTTTCTGTTTTTGCATGATGATTAATGACGAAGAGGATGGTGTCATGACACTGCTATTTATTGTAGTGCATGTGCCTCTAGGCAACTTGACATGGCTGAATTCCATGATTCCTATCATAATAGTTATATCCTGAAGTCAGCCGGGCCCAAGAGAAACAAATACCTGCAGCGTTGGTCAGCTAATTTGAGAAACACTCTCAAAATTGCATCCATAAAGTGGATGAATCTCGACTGTGTGGCCACAGTCTTCCCAATAAGCCCATAGCAACCTTACTCTCGGTAATATTTTGGTAAGGAATAACTTAGCATGACCAGAAGCTGTTTAAAGTCCGAAACAAAATCCCTATGACTCTTTATGGAATGTTTAACCTGCTACCTTCAAGTCCGTAACATGGTGGTATCCAATACACTCTGGTGACTGGTCTCATGTTTGTTTCTACATGCAAACACTTAGATGATCAACATAACGTGTGTCTTGAGCGGGTCAAACCAGGCAGTGTCCATCCTTTTCGTTGTCAGAGATTAGCCTACTTTAGAAGCAGTTTGTGGCGCAGGCTGAAACCTCTGTCTATTATTCAATATAAGCAAATTACCAAGGCCTACATGGAAATGTTTTTATGCTTTGGAATTATGACATGGAAATTGCTTTTTATGCACGACCAGGGGCGCTTGTTTGATGTACAGCAAGCAAACAAAGCCAACTAACAAATAAACAAACAAAGAAAATAAACCAGGCGGCTTACAGTCAAGTCATATGCTTGACATACATTTCCTACCCCACCAAAAAATGTGTTATGATGCCAGAACGATTTCCGTATAAGCTGCGTCCATTCCTTGCAGAATAATGGGATTCCAATATCTATTTATTTGTTTAAAACTTATTTGCCGCTGCTATTTTTTCCTCATTTTCTGGTTGACCTGTTTTGCGGTGGGTTTGCCGGAGGTTCGTCTGATTTAAGAAAAAAAAAATCCTTGCCATCTTATTCTTGAGCTCTGTGTTAGAAGTGCTGTTTTTGCTGTCACCGTTTTTTATGTTGCTGGTGGCGGTGGTGGTGGTGGTGGCGGTGGCTGCTGTGGCGATGTTTGGGTTTTTTGTCTTAGCTTTGGGATAGGATTTTGGTTTTTTGCCTTTTTGAGCAATTTAATGTGATTTGTTTCCATGTGATACATGATTATACTCTTGTATGTATATAGTATATCATTTACTTTTCTCTGTATTTATTTGCTACTTATTCATATTCTCATTCATTTATGTATTCATTCAGTCATCTGTGTGTTTGATTATCTGTTTGTCTTCCTTTGTGCTTGATTTGTGGATTTGCATATCCAATTATTTATTGATCTTCTTGATCATTTTAATCTGCATTGACTCTGTGGCTGTGTGCTTTGCTACTTTTGTTTTACACATTTGTTTTTAAATGCCGTATGTGTGCATTCATATTTCTTACGGTTTTCTTTCTAGTGGAGCCGCATTCATTCATTCATTCATTCATTCATTCATTCATTCATTCATTCATTCATTCATTC
>CM060317.1:36490019-36495019 GCA_030674155.1 Stramonita haemastoma | reverse complement strand
ACGCAGGACATCTTGCGCACACGTTAAATCGTGTTCCGCTTTTCGTAAGAGTAGGCCATTGTGTGCCGTTGGGAACAGATGACAATATTTACAAAACTGCATACACCCGGGGACTGGATAAATAAAAGCACATGAGTTCTTATTCCATTATCCTCGATATAAAAGAATAAATAAAAATAAAAAAATAAATAAAAACGCACACAGACATGCACACATAAACACACACGCGCATGCACGCACACACATACACACATACACACATACACACTCAAACACACACACAAACACACACACACAAACACGAACACACACACACACACACACAACACACACACACACACACACACACCACACACACACACAAACACACACACACACACACACAAACACGAACACACACACACACACACACAATCACACAATCACATTGCCCACACACACCTCCCAACATACACACACACACACAATACACGCTCACACAATGCTACTAGCATACTTACACCAGAATGTACACATACACACGCTATAATTGACACAGCGATTGACATACACAACCTCTTTTTTCTTCCTGTACAAGACACAAAATCAATACACCATCAAATGCAACTCTAATCTGGTTTCCTCCGTAAACCAGCATGGCACTAGGTCCTCATTATTCTTTGCTGCCCCGGTGTAAGCTGCTGAAAATAAACAGGATGGAATAGGAGGTATCCAGACAGAAATTGCCACCTGCCTGCAGGGGTCGTAGGATGCAATAGCAATTAGGTTTAGAGGCATTCCACTCGTTATGTAGAGTAATCTGAATGTGCATGATTAACATCTTACCTAACTCAGTAAACTCTTTAGGGGGGAGCTTTTTTTGTCTGTTTTTTTTTGTTGGAGTTTTTTTGGTTGCAAGTCTTTATCATCACTATCATCATCAGCATCATCATATCATCATCGCAGCAGCACAGCACAGCAGCAGCACGCAGCAGCAGCAGCAGCAGCAGCAGCAGCAGCAGCAGCAGTAGCAACAGTAGTATCATCATCATCATCATCATCATCTCATCTCATCTTCATCATCATCATCATCATCAACAGTAGCAGCAGCAGCAGCAGAGCATCGTCATTGTCGTCGTCGTCATCGCATCATCATCATCATCATCATCATCATCATCATCATCATCATCTCATCTCATCATCATCATCATCATCACATCATCACCTCACCATCATCATCATCATCATCATTCATCATCATCATCATCATCATCATCATCATCATCATCATCTCATCATCATCATCAATCATCATCATCATCATCATCATCATCACCACAGCAGTTCTCCCTTGACCAAAATGGTCGTCCAGGGCTGGACATGAAAGATGCATTGACCGACAATATCATCTGTAGGCTATTCTGCTGTAGCCTTTAGCAGCAGCAGCAGCAGCAGCAGCAGCAGCACACTTATGTGAAGGCTGTCCCAGTCTGTGATGCTCTGTAGCTGTATCTAGTTCTTCTGTACGTGTACCTTTGCGTCTTCCTCCTTCAAGTGTCTCCTGTATTCTGCAAATCCTTCAGGTGAGGCCATAACACGAGGAACAGCGTGTGGAGAAACAGCAGATTATAACATGAGGTATCGTGCGTAAAAAAACAAAATAAAATGTGACGCTCCACCACATAGGGAATCGCACTGCACCAGAGGTCAATTATTTGTTATTGGCATGTTATCAATTTGCAATGAAAGTGCTATACAGTACAAGAAACAGATTGAAAATCGAACTCTTCTGTCAAAAGCTACCACAAATTGAAATGATAGATTGCAGGAAATGACAAAATGAGAAATTGATAAGTTTATTATCCTAATAGGTGGTCAGAATGAGGGCTTGCCTATTTTCCAAACACATTTAAGACAAAAGGAAACAAAATTTTGCCTTGATGCTTCACTAAAAGGTAGATTAAGTGTTACAGATTTATAATCCATCAAAACCTCAAAATCGACAACCTCACCCCCACCTGCCTAAAATGGCTCCTAGCGGAAAAGCAGGTTATGTGCTAAGCGACTCATGTCGTGGTGGAGCGACACAAATACGATCGAATTTGAAATACTGTGTGTGACCAAAGAGAGGACTTTAACTCAACAAACCTGATGCAATTCCAGGTACCGTGTGGAAACAATGAGTTGACTATAAATCAAATACAGTAAGTTGTAGCTGAAGACACCCTGTGTGAACCAGCAGAAGAAATTTACTAGAAAACCAGGGCACAATAATTCAAAGGTACGGGGTAACCTGGTGGATAAGTGATGCGCTCGTGATCTGCTGACTCGGGTTCGAATCTCGTTCAAGAAGAGTTTTTCTTCAGGAGTTATCACCAGTGCCGACTCCACTCCCCTTCCCCCCCTCCCCTAATCCGTCCGATGAGACTGCAAACCGAGGTCTCGTGTGCGAACGCATGCAGAACATCTTGCACACACGTTAAAATCCGTTCCGCTTTTCGGAAGAGTAGGTCATTGTGCGCCAAGGGGAACGGTAATAAATTTACAAAACTGTATACACACAGGAACTAGATGTAAAAAAGCGCACGGCTGATTAAGTCAAGTCAAATCAAGTCAAGTCAAAGTCAAGTCAAAACACTTTAATCATCCCTGAAGGGCAATTACAATACTGACAGGCATATTGATAAAAATCATAATCAAACACACGAAGTAGCTACATTTCATATTTGTTCAAACATTATATAACTTCAAATAAAAATGTCACAAACACTCACACCTACGTGCGCACGCTTGCACACACGCAAACACACTTATTCCATTAGCATCGAAATAAAAGACTAAATGAATAACAAAATATAAAAAAAAATGGTACCACAAATCAACAAAGAGCAGACTACAACTCAAACAGTCTGTCCGTGTCTTCTTGGCTTTGTCTGTCTGTCTGTCTGTCTCTGTCTCTCTGTCTTCTGTCTCTGTCTCTCTTCTCTCTCTCTCTCTCTCTCTCTCTCTCTCTCTCTCTCTCTCTCTCTTCTATCTCTCTCTCTAGTTCAAATAACGAAATGAACAATTATCTGAATAGAAACAGGAGAAGACTGTAGGAATGGGATATATACAAGAAAAAAAAACCCACAAAAAATGGGTGGCGCTTCTCTTGTGGCAAAGCGCTCTTTCCAGGGAGAATAGCCCAAATTTCACGCTCAGAAATCTGCCGCGGCTTAAAAGAATATACAATACAATACAACACAATACAAAACAATACAATGCAACACAATACAGCAAAACATTGGATTTGAATTCCTGTTGGAAGGGAAGTAATTTTGTCCAGACAGTTCTTTCATACTATTCAAGGATTAGCTCCCTTCATTGTTTCCCCAGTACTTTCTGTTTCCTTCTTTCCTTCTTTCGGTTTTTCTCCTTGTGTTTTATTTGATTCTGCCAATGTCTCTCACTTTCTGTCATTCTTTTGAAGACTTTTTCCTTTTGTTTTCTTTTCTTCTTTGCATTTTTGTGACCACAAACAATAATCAAAAAGGAAAAGAATTCGGAAATATCATTTATCAAATCTCGACAACTTGCTTGCAAAATAATGACAGAAAGAATAATTGGTTTCAGAATAAAAATCTAAACATTACGATCGTAAAGAAACAGAACTAGCAAGATTCAATTGTCAAGAAAAAGTTGAATTTATTCTAAACTGGACATTTGACAGAGATATATCTAATTTACTACAGTTTCTGCACTTCACCTGCCGCGGCTTAAAGGAAGTTACAATACAATACAACACAATTCAACACAGTTTAAAAAAAAAAACAAAAAACAAACCAATACAATACAGAAAAGCATCGGATTTGAATTCCCGTTGGAAGGGAAGTAATTTTGTTCAGACAGTTCTTCCATACCATTCAAGGATTAGCTCCCTTCATTGTTTCCCCAGTACTTTCTGTTTCCTTCTCTCATTCTTTCAAGTTTTTCTCCTTGTGTTTTTAGTTGATTCTGCCAATGTCTCTAACTTTCTGTCATTCTCTTGAAGTTTTTCTCCATTTGTCTTCTTTTTTCCTTCTTTTTCTTTCTCGTTGAGAACTCCGAAGTTTATCAATGGTGATTTTTTTTTTTTGCGTATGCAACTGTTTATGCCCACTATATAGGTTTACGAGGGTAGGTGCACTTCAACTTCAAGATTGATGTCTGAAACAACATCGCCAGTGTGCATGCCGGTTTTTTTTTTATAAATAGGTTAAGATTTTACATCCGTCCTCACCAGTACGAAACGCCTACTCTTCTAAAAGGTGGAACAGGTTTTAACGTGTGTGCAAATTTCTCTCAGTGTTAAGTCTCATCCGAAAGATTTTCAACGGAGTTGAGTCAGCGCTGAAGTTAACTCCAGGAAAAAATTCTCCTCAGACAGAAGCATCGGTAGAGACTTAAACCCGGGCCGTCAGATCCTGAGCTCACCACTCTAACCACTTGGCTATCCCGCCGGCCACACACACACACACACACACACACACACACACACACACAACTCCAGGAAAAAAAGCACTTAACACTTTATATTTTCTAAGTTATATAATTAGTATGGGTTAATACTGCGATAGATTTATCCAGAGTCTATGATCTATCTTAACCATACAGTATAGTTTTTGTATAGACTTTAATTAACTTAATTTATATATATATATATATATATTATATATATATAACACCACACACACACACACACACAACTTGAGTACGTATTTTCAAACCTAAGTAAATTATTGTGGGGAGATGTTTGCGAGTAAAATAATTATACATTCATCCACATCTAATTTGCCACTGTGTTTGTAAGGGAAAAGAGTTATTAACCATGATAAATGTAGCTATCACAGGAGACAGAAAGCAAATAAAATCACGTCCGTAAATTTTATTTTTACTCATTATTTTATATCGAGGATAATGGAATAAGCGCTCATACGCTTTTTGACATCCGGTCTCCGTGTGTATGCAGTTTTGTAAATCTTGTCATCTATTCCCACCGGCAC
>CM060317.1:36475019-36485019 GCA_030674155.1 Stramonita haemastoma | reverse complement strand
ACTTTGCGTATGCTTTGAAGAGCAATTTATCTGCATTTATCTGAGGTAATTATTTTCATCCAATATTCTATGCATCTTGCGTTACAAAGCAGTGACAGGGGGTATCTTCGTTGGTTCTCTGTACACAAGATCGTTTGGTCTTTGTAGTGCTCTCCCAAATAACCAATGGGTTTTCTCACACTTCATTTAAGAAACAGAAAAGAGATTTGCTTCTCAACAAAGTTAATGTTTTCATCTTTAAACACTTTACACCACCTCGTGATATCTATCCTCCTATATGGCTGTGAATCATGGACTCTGACAGCAGAGTTAGAGAGGAGAATCCAAGCATTCGAGAACAAGTGCCACAGAAGACTCCTCAAAATATCATACAAAGAACACAAGACCAATAACTATGTGAAAGAAGAAATCAAAAAGCGTGTGGGCCCCCAAGAGCCTTTGCTCTCCACCATAAAGAGGAGAAAGCTGATGTGGTTTGGTCACACCACAAGACACAACACCCTAGCAAAAACCATCTTGCAAGGAACAGTCGAGGGCAAGAGAAGAAGAGGCCGCCAAAAGAAATCATGGGTTGACAACATCAAAGACTGGACCGCCCAACCCCTGCAACACCTCCTACTAGCCACACAGGATCGTGAAGCATGGAAAAAAATCTCTGTTGCGTCTTCTCTCATGTCCCCCTTACGTCCTTTGGGACATGGGACTGAGTGAGTGAGTGAGTGACACCACCTTAAGTCACGTCAGATTTCTTTCCGTGAAATTCGGGATGCTCTCCCCAAGGAGAGCGCGTCGCCAGAAAAGCAGCACCACCCCTTTATTTTTCTTTTCCTGTCCCCAACTGTTTCTGTTTACCTGTGAGAGTGGCTTTTTTCTACAGAATTTGCCTGGAACAACTCTCTTGTTGCCATGGATTCTTTTACGTGAGCTAAATAACTATGCGTAAAACACAGGACATCAGTTTATCGTCTCATCCGAAAGACTAGCACCCAGACCCCCACTCATGGTCTAATAGATGGGGGGGGGGGAAGTTTTGGTCCCAAACAGGGTTCAAACCACCGCACACTTCCGACCCGGACTTTTTTGCTGTCTGGCAGGTGCGTTACCTCTAGACCACCGATCCATGATAGAGCACAAAATACTACATTTCTTGTTCGAACTGGCGAGGTCTTTACACGCAAAAATAAAGCTTTGACGAGAAGAAAAGTATATACCTATATACAACCATACAGTTTGTCTGTGTGTGTCAGTGTGGATACGCATGCTTTCATGATTGTGAAACGTGCGCGCGTGCGCGCGTGTGTGTATCTCTAGTCTTTAGAGCGCACAGCCTGGGTAAGTAAGTATTGAGGACAAACTGTTACCCATGCAGCAGACCATCCCTCTCCACGCCACTGGAATGATCCATTGGAAAGGCAATGACCGATACCAATGGTTCCAGTACCGTCGCAGGAGCCACCAGTACGTTGCCACATACAGCCCCGAACCGCCTGGGCACTCCAACTCCCGATTTTTTTTCAGGCATGGCGTCCAAACACAACACCCGTGTGCATGCTTTTTTTAATAATAATGTTGTCATCCGCTCCCACTGGCACACAATGACCTGCTCTTCCGAAAGGCGGAACGGGGTTTTAACGTGCGCGCAAGATATTCTGCGTGCGTTCGCACACGGGGCCTCGGTTTATAGTCTCATCCGAATGACTTTGACATTCAGTTCGATTTTTTTTTCATCAAACTGGGAAAAAAAGGTGAGGCTTGGAATCGAACCCAGAACCTCACGGTTTACTTGTTTGCAGGCGAATGTCTTAACCATCCTGCCACCTTCCTTCCGTTAACACAGGCGCAAATGGCCTACTCCTCCGAAAGGTGGAACTGGCTTTAACCTCAGCGCGAGATGTCCCTTGTGCGTTCATACTCGCGGGTTAGGCTTAGTCTCATCCAGAGAATTTTGATGGAGTGAAGACAGCATCGATTGTTAACCCCAAGGGAATCCTGGGCTCAAATCACGAACACAACGCGCAACACTTTAACCAACAGGCTATCACACGCTTGTATGTATGTATGTATGTATGTATGTATGTATGTATGTATGTATGTATGTATGTATGTATGTATGTATGTATGTATGTATGTATGTATGTATGTATGTATGTATGTATGTATGTATGTATGTATGTATGTATGTATGTATGTATGTATGTATGTATCTATCTATCTATCTATCTATCTATCTATCTATCTATCTATCTATCTATCTATCTATCTATCTATCTATCTATCTATCTATCTATCTAGTGTGTGTCTCTGTTTCTGTCTCTGTCTCTGCCTCTGTGTCTCTGTCTCAGTCTCTGTGTCTGTGTCTGTGTGTCGTCTGTATCTGTGCCTGTATGTGTCTAGTGTCTGTGTGTGTGTGTCTGTGTCTGTGTGTCTGTGTTTATGTGTGCATGCGTGTATATGTTCTTGTGTGTGTGTGCGTGTGTTTGTGTGCGCGCGTGCGTGCACATGTATGTGTGTGCGTATGTTCGTGTGTGTGTATGTGTGTTTGGACGCACGCGTGCGTGCGCGTATATATGCGTGCGAATGTTCGTGTGTGTGTGTGTGTGTGTGTGTGTGTGTGTGTGTGTGTGTGTGTGTGTGTGTGTGTGTGTGTGTGTGGGTGTGTTGCGGTGCGTGCAGTATGTCCGTGTTGTGTGTGTGTGTTGTGTGTGTGTGTGTGTGTGTGTGTGTGTGTGTGTGTGTGTGTGTGTGTCTGCGTCTGTGTCTGTGTCTGTGTGTATGTGTGTGTACGTGGGTATGTTCGTGCGTGTATGTTTTTTTTGCGCACGTGTGCGTGCACGTGTGTGCGTGCATTTGTTCGTGTGGTTTCACGTTTTTGCGCGCGCGCGCTTGCGCGCGTGCGTGTGTGTATATTATGTGTGTGTTTGTGTGTGTGTGTGTGTGTGTGTGTGTGTGTGCGTGCGTGCTTGCGTATATGTGTGCTTTGTGTGTGTGTGTGTGGGTGTAGAGGCGATTATCGATCGTGTTTTCCAAGGTGCGTCGGAACTAAAAACTTTCTTTCTCACCGTTATTACGTTTCGCAGACAGAAAGTTCCCTCCACAGTGTAATCCGGTAAACGTGAAGCCTTTCATACAACTCAACTGGCGAGACACGGAAAAAGCAGTTTAAAATGAAAAGGATGGGATGACAGACAGGCATATCCACATGTTGTACATACATACATACATACATACATACATACATACATACATACATACATACATACATACATACATACATACATACATACATACATACATACATACTACATACATACATACATACATACATACATACATACATACATACATACATACATACATACATACATACGTACGTACATACGTACATACGTACATACATACTACATACATACTAATACATACATGCATACATGCATACATACATACATACATACATACATACATACATACATACATACATACGCACGCACGCACGCACGCACGCACGCACGCACGCACACACGTACGCATACATACATACATACATACATACATACATACATACATACATACATACATACATACATACATACATACATACATACATACATACATACATACGCACGTGTGCGCGCGCACAGACGCACGCACGCACAGACAAACACACACAGATTCACACACACACACACGCACACACACACACACACACACACACACACAACACACACACAAGCAACAGCGCAAATATATGCATATACATATAATTATATAATATATGCATATATAGAGAGAGACAGAGAGAGATTGACAGAGAAACCAGAAAGAGACAGATAGAGAGAGACTAACAGACAAACAGACCACGTTAGAGAATGGCAAAGGGAAGCAGAAATAGAGACAGAGAGAGGAAGTTACACAGAGAGAGGCAGAGGAAAATGTGTGGAGTTATACCACCTTCCAAGGACAGTTGGGGATGAAGAGGTGGGGGGGGTGAACATGAGCCTGGGCAGACACACAGAAAGAAAAGCAGTCGCCAATTCGCCTAATGTGCCACCCCCTGTGATAAAACACTGCAAGCAGAATGTTACCGCATAGAAGCATGCATTCTCTGCTGCTAGCTGCCGTGCAACAGAACTGCTCCCCTCTTAGCAAAAATGTGCCCTGGCACGTTTGGCCACAGCGAGAATAATTGGCGTATTAGTTTCTGACCAGACACCACCGAGGAATAACAAAGCCGATGTATTTCTACAAAACGATTTCTTTCCCGTTTTGTTTCATATCAATTTTCTACAAGGTGGTTAACACAACTTTAGGATATTCATCTTCATGATTATCAAGATTCTAGGTCTAATAACAAAGCTGGTGTATTTCTACCTGATGATTTCCTTCCCGTTTGGTTTAATATTAATTTTCTACAAGGTGGTTAACACAGCTATAGGAACTCCATCTCCATGATTATCAAAATTCTAGGTATAATAATTAGCATTTGACCCTCCCGTCGGGCTTGGAGGATTTCACGAAACCATGGTAACTGTAATGTATGTAATCAATGCATGCTACAGAAAATGGAAAAGTAAACAACGTTTCCAGTGAATGCATGCTACTTTATTCTTGATTATAGTCTACTCAGTTTATAACATATCTTTGTCAAAAGAAAACAAATATATAAAAATATTAACATAGATCTTAGACGCAGATTTTTACTAGGTAGAGCATTCTTCCAAAGCTCAGTAAACTTTGTGCATTCTGTTATAGATGGAGCATCCCCATTACTATATCAAACATCGTGCAAAAAGAGAAAATTCTCCATGATTTGGTATTCCCTTTTAATAGTTTTCTTACTGTATGGTGACAAAAGTATTGGCTTCTTCTTTGCTTCTGTATTTGAAGTGACCCATGATTAAATGCTAGTGGGTTTTATCATTCTCATGAAGTTTCAATAAATACCTTACATAACATTTCATTCTATTCAAAGCAACCAAGATTTTGAAAAACTCTTTTTCCTCAAACATTTGAAAAATGAAGAACAGTATTCAATATACTCTGTCTGTAGTTCTATTTCAATCAGTTTGGCACTCTAAAGTTTTGGTTATTGAAAGAGAATAGTGCCTCTAACCAACTCCCACAACAGTCATAACAGACTCCGTGCTTCCGACTGCTCTTCATGCTGTGCCTCCAGGGTGAGGTTCAGAGTCATCTCCGAGAACCCCAACCAAATTTATAAAACCGACATCTCTTTTTCTGGAAAACTACCATAGACACGAGAAACAACTCATATGTGCTGACTCTGTTTTTTAGGTCGGACATGGGGGTCAAAACTTATACATTTTATTTACAAGGTCATGTTAGAGGTTGAACTATATATTGAAAGGGCATCACATGTAAAGTGTAAAATCTGTAAAGTACTCAGTTTTATGCACTGATCCATGGTCAGAATCTAATCTAGTCACCCAAACTAAATATCTGAAACTTCTAATCCTTTTATGGAAAACAAGTGCAAAAAAGCTTTTTCCTTACAGACATGTTTCACAGCCTATATTCTTTGAACTTTCCAAGACAAATCTCCATAATTATTTGCATCATTTGTAATTGATTTACTAAAAGAATGAATTTGGAAACTTTCAGAAGGGCTGCAACAAGCAGTCTCTGGTATATTTCTAAAATGAGGCTAAAGATCAAATAGTAATAGAGTATTTATTATAGAAAGTGACATTTAGAACAATGAATGGTGTCCATTGCATTTCTTACAAGTGACTGTATAGCAAGTGACAGTGGAGCATGCATCTGTTGATTACTTCATATAAGGTCAGCATAGAGTTTTTAAGTAAACTTATTATCAATCTCATTACCAAAATACTGTTGGGCTACACAAAAAGCTCAGGCGATTTTTTGGTTGAGTGCAACAACTCAGACACGCCACAATACACAAGCTACTTGGTAGATGCTTTAACAGCAGCTGAACTCAATGCGCTTGTGAAATCTTGGAAAACCCACTCGTTATTTTTGTGCCATCCATAATACCTGACAAAGGGGGTGGCATAGCTTAGTGGTTTGAAGTTGAGCTCGTGATCTGACACCCTGGGCTTGGGCCACCTACGAGGCACACGTTTCAAGGGATATTTTTTCCCAAGAGTTAACACCAGTACCAGCTCCATTCCCCTTAAAGTCCTTCAGATGAGACAATAAAACGAGGTGCATGTACAAACACACGCAGAACATCTTGCACACATGTTAGAAGCACAATGTTTTTTTTTTCAGGAGAGGAAACAGTCCATTTTGTGCCGATAGGAACAGATGATGAAATCTAGGAAAACAAAAAAGAACATGCACACTGGTGTTAAGACGTCACCCCCAAAGTTGGCATATGGCTACCTTAATTCAGCTAAACATTCACATACACAACATTTTAAATTTGGTATACCATGAAGCTCTAGTTGAGAAAGGAACAAATATACTGGATGTCTGTTTTCAATTCTCCTACAAAAGATAGAGGGCTTTCAATGAATACATAAAACGATATGGTCGCATTCCCATATGAGATTTCAATCCGTATTCTGAACAAAATGACATGAGGGAAGGAAAGAACTCTGTGTGCATGTATTACGTGTATGCGTGTGGGGGTGGGGGTAAGGGCACAAACCTCAGCTTAGGACTTTTTTTTTCCATGGAGAACATTTAAAATAAAGGGTGCATTTAAGAACACTACACCGGGAAACCACGATCTTTCTTTCGCTGGGTTTATGACAAGTGTTGCTGTCTATGGCGATTTTGCTGGGTGGCATTGCCGTCACCACGCACACACTAAGGAACTCTCAGGAGAGGAATATAATGAAGAACTTGGATGGAGCAGCAACGACAACAACAAAAAAGAAACCGCTCCAACTTTGGGGTGTGAAGTTCATGTGTCGCGCCATGGAAACCATTTTATTAGATAAAGGCATAGCAGCAGGATTCTGCCGTTTATTTAAGCAGAGAGTTAGCGTTAATGGTGCTGAATACGTGTGTGATGAGTCTTTTTAGTTTGTAACATCGATTTTTTTTTCTCAGGAGAGAGGGTCTGGAACAAAGGCTGTAATATCTCTCTGTCTCTGTCTCTGTCTCTCTCTGTCTCTCTCTCTCTGTCTCTGTCTGTCTGTCTGTCTGTCTGTCTGTCTGTCTGTCTGTCTGTCTGTCTGTCTGTCTGTCTGTCTCTCTCTCTCTCTCTCTCTCTCTCTCTCTCTCTCTCTCTCTCTCTCTCTCTCTCTCTCTCTCTCTCTCTCTCTCTCTCTCTCTCTCTCTCTCTCTCTCTCTCTCTCTTTCTCTTGCGAGACGTGCAGTAAATATTTCTGTGATACATTATCTTTTCATTTATTCATTTTCTATTTATTCTTTTATTTCGAGATTAATGGCATAAGCACTCATGCACTTTTTATTTTACATCCAGTCCCCATATGTCTCCAGTTTTGAAAATTTTGCCCTCCTTTCACACCGGCACACAATAGCCTACTCTTCCGAAAAGCGGAACGGGTTTTAATATGTGCGCAAGGTGTTCTGTGAGTGTTCCCACAAGCGACCATGGTTTATAGTCTCATCCAGAGGACATTATTTTGTTGGGGGGGGGGGGGGGTACCTTCCATACGCCAGTCCCTGGACTTCCAGCTGGTGTCTTGTCTTCTCGATTCTGAACACCCTGCTGACAGCTAATATTGTGACAAGCTGGGAAGTTGCTTTTTAGAGGAATTCCACTGTGCTTGTTTGGAGACCGAAGACTGTTAGCCCCAACCAATGACAATTAACTATGACAGACACTGCACTGATTTGGAGTGTGTAAGTCAAGTATTTCCCTGGAAAAACTGCCCAGCCAAATGCGACGTAACCAAAAAGGAACAAAAAAAGTTACGGCTAAAGTAAGCAAGTAGTGGGTTATTTTGTGGTTCTAATGTGGATGTGTCACCAAGTTTGCAAACTGCTCCTCAGACATGGTGAACACAGAATAAACTTGACAACATTGTTACTAATGAATATTGATAATGACTAACCTCATGTAAACAAAAGCTTTAGGCATTTTAGTACAGCAATAATGTACACACAAATACATTATGGTTAATCTTTGTGTCTCTTCTCCCCAACCCCCCACCCCAGCTCGCATACTATAGAGGAATAGAAATATAAACCGACATGGTTTAAACAATGATAAATAACATTTGGTGACTTAGGGAAAAGAAAATGAACGAAATCTTAATAAGAACAAGTAACACACGCATAAAACAAAACCGCTTGCAATATAATCATACAAATTAATGCCATTACACTAAAATTGAGAAAAAATATTTCTTGTCTGCATAAGTATCAAATATTAACTTCACATGGGGTCGGCCTGAAAACAAGCTGTCACTTGGCACTCTTCTCCTTCTGTAATATTGTTTGCTTATGTAGTATGTGTACTGAACAAAACATATTATAGCAAAAGAGCTATACACGCACACCTCTCATTCGGTATGAAATAACAATCTCACAGTGATTTGCCAGGTGTGACAGGTGCGTCACAGTTCATATTATGGGGGACACCCGGGGCGTTCAATTAGAGAACGTGCAATATCAACAATAACAAAACAACAACATTTTGGGGGTGATATCAGATGCTAGATATTGATGATCACAATAAATATTATGTGGGGGAGATAGACCGAGCAAAATAGCTTTTTTGAGAAAGGTAACGACCACGTGTTTGTTCCGCAGATAATAGCATCGTATGAATGCAGATGTTTTGGAGACCTACACTCTTAGCTCCTCCACACGCATTAAAGAGAATATGAAACCTGAGGTCAGGATAAAGCTTGGACTTAAATATCCTGCCCTGGGTCAGAGCAACCGGAATCATCAATGGTCAGATTTTGCGTATGTGATCTGTTTTCCCCCCACCATTAAGGTAGATGCATTTCGATTCGACATCAGAGACCGTTTTTCTATTCTGTGATAATATAGAAGACTTGGGATAAAGGAAGTAGGTAAAGTGTTATCCGGATAGTTTTGCAACAAACGCAAACACCCACATGCAAGCACGCACGCAAACACACACACACACATACACACACACACATACACACACACATTGATTGTAACTGATATAAGCTGTTTGACACCATATGATTTTTAAAAAACAAAACAATTTTCAATGTGTGCATGCCCATATGTTTGTTATGTTATTCCACTCAGTGGTGATGGGTATAATTGTATGGTATTGTTGCTTTAGTTGTTTTTTCTTTTCTTCCTTCTAATATATAATCCGTGTGGATTGGTTTTTTGATGTTTTGGTTTGATTGTTTGTTTTTTGGTGTGTTTTTATGTGTTTTTTGTTTGTTTGTTTGTTTTTGTTTTTCCTTTGTTTGATTGTATGTTTGTTAGCGTATATGTTATTTCCTCTCAGTGATGATGGGTATTATTATAAGGTATTGATGTGTTTGTTGTTTTTTCCTTATCTTCTTTTAAAAATATAAAGTATGAATTGAAGTATAGAGATATTGTAATCTGACATAAATTGCTTATAAATTTTTATTTATTTTACTTATTTATTATTATTATTTTTTTGTTTTTATTTTTTATTTTTTTATTATTATTATTATTATTATTATTATTATTATTATTATTATTATTATTATTATCATCATCATCATCATCATCATCATCATCATCATCATCATCATCATCATCATCATCATTATTATTATTATTATTATTATTATTATTATTATTATTACTACTACTATTACTACTATTATTATTATTATTATTATTATTATTATTATTATTATTATTATTATTATTATTATTATTATTATTATTTAGTCTTGAATAATGTTTTTTGGTTACATTGTAATTGATATAAGCTGTTTTGTGAGTGTGTGTGTGTGTGTGTGTGTGTGTGTGTGTGTGTGTGTGTGTGTGTGTGTGTGTGTGTGTGTGTGTGTGTGTGTGTGTGTTTGACACTATATGATTTTTAAAAAGACTTTAAATGTGTGCATGTACC
>CM060317.1:36467519-36470019 GCA_030674155.1 Stramonita haemastoma | reverse complement strand
TTTCATTCAAAAATTAAAATGCCATAAGATTTACAATCAAGCATTAAGATTTTACACCTATTTCTCAGTAATCATCACAAGCTTGTTGAAATTAGGCCTAGGAGATCGACCTTATTACCCGCGAAATATGGAATACCACAGAGATCAATACTAGGACCACTTCTTTTTTCTCTGTCTCTAATAACAACAAACTACCTCTGCATATTCATTGTTTATGTCAAATACTTGATGATGATACATCAATTCAATGTAACAGCAGTGGTCCAAATAATAATAATAATAATAATAATAATAATAATAATAATAATAAATGGAATTTATATAGCCCTATATCTTGCAAAACAAATCAAAGCGCTTGCATTCAACCAATTCTTGCGCATGCAGCCAACAACAATTTAGATTTTTAACGAAGCCAATGTACACACACACACACACACACACACACACACACACACACAGAGGTTAAACACTTTGGCAGGGTGGTGGATATTTCGGCTGTGAGTCAGCTTGTCAAATCAGCTTGTGAGTGATATGCAGGCAGATATTGATAAACTTATTGAATAGACAGAACTCAATCATTTTAGTTCAAACAAAACAAAGTGTATGTTTATAACTGCTTGGCAAAAAGGAAAGAAATTGCATCCTCCAATGGTGCTACCACAAAATGCGTTCATCACAAAGTGACAAACAAATAGCATTAAAACCTCAAAACATCCTTAAACTATATCAATTTCTTTAAAATACACAATGTACACATGTGAATGACAACAAATGAATTTTCAAGAAATACCTGCACATCTTATGAATTTTGAGACAGGAGAACTTTGTGAGATTCATATTTCATCAACCTTCAAAATTTTTAACTGGACAAAGGTAGAAGAAAATGCTGAGGACTAAAATCTTGTTGTAAATTTATAAAGTGGGGACAATCCATAATAAAACAAAATTCATCCACTAAAACAGATATGTTGTATTTTGAACACATTCTTTTTTCCTGTGGTACATTATGGAAATGTCGTCCTCAATGGGAAGCTTCTGAAAACTACAATGAAATTTTATAAAAGCATAAACATATATATCTAGAAGACAAGTTATATAATTTTATTTACTAAAATTGATCTTAACATTTTTATAATAAAGGTGTTTTCTATTATCCCATGGCTCACTTCTCCATTTATTAAAACAAAATTCTATTAAGAAGGCTTTGATAAGTGAAATTTTAACTTTGATATGTGAGCTTGTAAATACTTGAAGAAAATTAATACTTGAACAGAACTGTCTTTCCCACAAAGTCAAATCCGCTTTGTAGTAAGATTTTTTTTAATCATATCAAATATGAATCAAGTATATGTCAAGTAAATCTTTCATCATCTGGTAAACACTTGATGGCAGCTTTTCATACTGGAAGTCGAGCAGCTGCATCCAGAAACACACCATTTGAACAGAGACCAAACTAGACAAGGGATATCTGCCTGTTTCTCCATATACTAACCCTCTTAGTCAGGAACCTGGGATTTGCAGGGATTGAATAATTGCCCCCTTGAATCCTGATTTGCTGGAATTTACACACAGTAGATTTACCTCAGTCTGTGACCATCACAAATTGCTACCACATGTCAAGGCTCTATCAGGTTAGAAGTAGAAGCCCTGCTGAGAATCTGGAAGAAATTGTAGCTGCTAGTATGTACGTAGAAGGAGGAAAAGGCTAGCAAGCATGTGTGCCTGACCTGATTTTGTGATGGATTGCAAAATTTAGGGGCAGTTTGTGTTCAGAGAATCCAAATGCAAGAGGGTTAAAGGAAAACTATATTTAAAATCTTTAACTGAAACTTATGCAATCATTGCTATATATTCATATGCCCAAAATTCACATCCATACAACAAAACAGGTACAGCAATTTTATCGAATAAATCAAGTGCCACATGTGTATGTAGTTATATTTGCTGTGCAGTCCTTGTCAAGCTATACATGACTTTAGCAGCTTTATCATAAGCATTTTTCATGCATTACATTTTCATATGCCCATAATTTCACATCAATACAATGAAACACAATCAACGATTTCATGTGTTGTTCTTTTTGCAATGCAGTCCTTATCAATTAAACATGACTTAAGTAGCTTTATCATAAGCATTTTTCTTGCATTTTGCAAAACTACCACTGCTACTGAAGTTGATTCCTGAATATTTAAAACTGTTCAGAGCTTCATGCGCTTTTCTGCTATTTTACATAATTATTACAAGATCTATTGTGGCCGAATATCATGAGTTTGGTTTTCACTAGATTTACAAGAAGTTTGTAAGGAGAACAGTAACTATCCAAAATGTCTAAGGCATATTGTAATCCTTCTTTTTAGTGGAGAATAAAATGGTATCATCTGCATAAAGTAAAAGATTAACATAACTGGTTAACATTTTGCCATGAGATGAAAGTTGAATATGCAATTTTAAGCAATTTCTTATAAATATTGTTCCAAATCATTCAGAAAGTGAGTGTGTG
>CM060317.1:36432519-36462519 GCA_030674155.1 Stramonita haemastoma | reverse complement strand
TTGCAATTCTTCCTCCTCCTTATCGTCTTCTTCTTCAAATGAAAAGTAAAAGTAGAATTAAGCATTGTGTTCTTATGTTTGTTTCTTTTTTTTTTTTTTTTAATTCTCTCTTTTCTTGGAAATGTTTGAATTGCTCTTTTGTTCATGAGGGTATCTTTTTTAAATTGATTTTTGCTTTCCCTAAACACGTTATACATAGACAGGTGTTTTGAAATAAAAGGTGAAAGATTTTTTAGACTTTGAGCTGTGTTAAGAAGATACAAAGCTGAAGTGGGAAACCCAGAGAGTGTGTAGGCAGTGGGTTTTTTTTTTTTACAATCTAAAGAGAAGGAAACAGACACTGCCCTTGGCTGGGATGTCATTATACTTATAGAGAGTGCACTATCGTGTGTTTTTGTCTTTTTTTTGTCTTTTTTTTTTTTTCTCTCCTTCATGCTTTTCTTTCTTTCGTTTTTTTTTTCCTTTCGTTCTTTTTTTCTTTCGTCCTTTTTCGTTTTCTTTCTTTCTTTCTTTCTTTCTTTCTTTCTTTCTTTCTTTCTTTCTTTCTTTCTTTCTTTCTTTCTTCATTCTTCTTCTTCTTTCTTTCTTTCTTTCTTTTTCTTTCTTTTTCTTCTTTCTTTCTACTTCTCGTCGTCTTTGTCTTAGCATTCATTCTTCTTTGCCTTCTTCTCGATATTCTTTTTGAACGCTTACTTTTTTTCATTTCTCTTCTACTACTACTACTACTACTACTACTACTACTACTACTACTACTACTACTACTACTACTACTACTACTATACTACTAACTACTACTACTACTACTACTACTCACTTCTTCTTCTTCTTCTTCTTCTTCTTCTTCTTCTCTTCTTTTCTTCTTTCTTCTTCTTCTTCTTCTTCTTCTCTTCTTTTGCAATTCTTCTTCTTTGCAATTTCTTTTCTTTTTTCATTCCATTCTTCTTCTTGCAATTCTTCTTTTCTTTCTTTCTTTTCTTCTTCGCATATCTTCTTCGTTCTTTCTTTCCATTTTCTTCGCAATTCTTCTTCTTTTTCCTAGATCTTCTTTGCAATTCTTCTTCTTTGAATTATTCTCTTCTTCGCAAATTCTTCTTCTTTTACTTCGTATTTTTTTTTCTTCGCAATTCTTCTTCTTTGCAATTCTTTTTTTCATTGCATTCTTCTTCGTAATCTTCTTCCTGCTTTTTTTTTTTTTTTAAAGTAGATTAGGTTTCCAAGTGTGGTTTCTTGTGGGTTTTTTTTTTATAGAAAGTTCGTTTACTTTTTTTAATTTCTTTGTCAACTCTTCTGTTGGTGTGGGTGGAGAGGGGGGGGGGGGTGGAGCTGTTGTTTTGTTGTTTGTTTGTTTTTTATTTTAAGTAAATGTCCTGTCTTCGTTTATTGGCACGTTAGTCTTGAACAGGTGTTAAAACAATGACTACAGGGTATTGATTTGAACCCCGAAAGCTGTGGTGAGGGGTACTGATCAGGTGGAAAACCCAGCTAGAATGTGTAGGTCGGTTTTTACTGTGAGGGAGGCTTAAATTAAGGATCGACCTTAGTTGGCTGGGTTTTGTCAGTAAGCTTCTAAGACCGCACACTGTTCTGTGGATGTTTTCTTTTGTTTGTTTTTTTTTGTATAGGAGCTGTGTTGATTTCGGTTGTTTGTTGTTGATGTTGTTTTATTCTCTGTGTCTTTGTCTCTGTGTCTTTCATTCTCTGTGTCTCTGTGTCTCTGTGTCTCTCTCACTCTGTCTTTCTGTTTCTCTTTCTGTATCTCTGTCTCTTTGTCTCTCTGTCTCTGTCTCTATCCTCTGTCTGTCTCTGTTCTCTCTCTCTGTCTCTCTCTCCTCTGTCTTTCTCTGTTTCTCTCTCTGTCTGTGTGTGTGTGTCTGTCTGTCTGTGTTGTATGTATGTATGTATGTATGTATATATGTATGTTATGTATGTGTGTATGTATGTATGTAGTGTATCTATGTATCTATGTATCTATGTATTATGTATCTATGTGAAGGAAGGTGGCAGGATGGTTAAGACGTTTGCCTACCAACAAGTAAACCGTGAGGTTCTGGGTTCAACTCTCAGTCTCGCCCTTTCTTCCCAGTTTAACGAAAAAATCCAACTGAATGTCAAAGTCATTCGGATGAGACTATAAACCGAGGCCCCGTGTGCGAAGCACGCAGAACATCTTGCGCACACGTTAAAACCCCGATCCACCTTTCGGAAGAGCAGGCCATCGTGTGCCGGTAGGAGTGGATGATAAACTGTTTTTTTTTAAACCAGCATGCACACAGGTGCCATCCCTTAGGAAAAATCGGGAAGTTGGAGTCCCAGGGCGGCTGGGGGCTGTATCTGGCAACGTTCTGGTGGCTCCTGCGACGGTACTGGAACCATTCGTATCGGTCATTGCCTTTCCAATGGATCATTTAAATGGCGTGGAGAGGGGAGGGGGGTCTGCTGCATGGGTAACAGTTTGCCCTCCTCCTTACTTACCAAGGCTTTGCGCTCTAAAGACTAGAGTGCAACTCCATAGTCTTCCGAGACTGATGGGTGCCTACTACTACTATGTATGTATGTATGTATGTATGTATGTATGTATGTATGTATGTATGTATGTATGTATGTATGTATGTATGTATGTATGTATGTATGTATGTATGTATGTATGTATGTATGTAGTATGTATGTATGTATGTATGTGTGTGTGTGCGCGTGCGAGCGTGCGTGCGTGCGTGTATGTATGTATGTATGTATGTATGTATGTATGTATGTATGTATGTTGTATGTATGTATGTATGTATGTATGTATGTATGTATGTATGTATGTATGTATGTATGTATGTATGCATGCATGTATGTATGTATGTGTGTATGTATATGTCTCTGTCTCTCCCTCTCTGTCTCTCTCTCTCTGTCTCTCTCTGTGTCTGTGTGTGTGTCTGTGTGTGTTTCTTTTGATCTATGTATATATTTGACTCTGTGTTTGTCTTTTATTTCTGTCTGTCTGCCTGTCTATCTGTCTGCTTGTCTGTCTGTCAGTGTGTCTCATCTCTCACTACACGCACGCGTCTTATGTGCGAACGCACGTTGAACAACTCGTGCACATGCCGAAACCTGTTTCACTTTGGGAAGAATAGGTTTGTCTGTCTGTCTGTCTGTCTGTCTGTCTGTCTGTCTGTCTGTCTGTCTGTCTGTCTGTCTGTCTGTCTGTCTGTCTGTCTGTCTGTTTGTGTCTGCCTCCCCCCTCCCTCTCTTACATCTCTGTCTCTGCCTCTCTCTGTCTCTCTGTCTCACTCTCTCTCTCTCTCTCTTCTCTCTCTCTCTCTCTCTCTCTCTATCTATCTATCTATCTATCTATCTATCTATCTATCTATCTCATCTCTCTCTCACTCTCACTCTCTCTCTTTCTCTCTTTCTGTCTCTCTCACCCCTGCTCTCTATCTCAGTCTCTTTCACTCTGTCTTTTTTCTTTCCTTTTTTTAAATATTTCTTTCTGGTTATCTGTTTGTCTCTCTTTCTCTCTCTCTTTCTCTGTTTTTCCTGCTAATAACCCGTCCTATTTTCTCCTCATTAACTCTTTATGCCTCCAAAACTCCAAAATGTCTGGGAATTGTGTTGTTAATGATTAGCTTCGTCAGTGTTTCTTCTCCCATTCTCCTCTTGTTTACATCATTATAACTCTTGTTTCTTATAAGTTTTCCTTTTAATCTTATCTGTTGTGTTGATATTATCGTTATGCTCCTTTGTTCATTCACTTGCTGTTGTTTGTCGTTGTTGTTTGTCTTGTTGTTGTTGTTGTTGTTGTTGTTTATAGGTGTTTCTGCTTTGGCCGGCCCGTGTTTGGTTGGTTTCAGTATTGAATTTGTTGTCATGTTGTCTCAAATGGAAAGTTATACGTAAGTTTGATTGTAAAGAGTTTGCTTGTTTCTTTGAAAGAAGGCGCATTACGACATTTATCTATTCTGTTTTTTTGTTTGTTTGTGTGTTTGCTTGCTAGTTTGTTTCCTAGTTTGTTGCTGTAGTGGATTTTCTTCTCTTTTTTGTACGGTTTTATTCAAATCTTTTGTTTTGATTCTTTGATTTGCTTGCTTGTCTTTGCATTTTGGTTCTGATTTTGGACAAAGTTTAAAATGTCTGTTCTTTTTAATTTATTTCTCTGTTTGTTTCTCAGTTTGATTTGTTCTGCTCAATTTGTTTGGCACAGTGTTTTTTGTGTGTTTTTTTTACTTTTAAGTTATGTTGCTGTTTTGGGCATGTGTGTTTGTGGTTGTGTGTGTGGCTGTGTGGTTGTGTGTGTGTGTGTGTGTGTTGTGTGTGTGTGTGTGTGTGTGTGTGTGTGTGTGTGTGTTGTGTGTGTGTGTGTCTGCGTGTGTGTGTGTGTGTGTGTCTGTGTTTTGTGTGTGTTTGTGTGTGTGTGTCTGTGTTTTGTGTGTGTGTGTGTTTGTGTGTGTGCGCGCTTGTGCGCGCGTGTGTGCCTACAAATATGTTTCCATGTGCGTGCGTGCGTGCGTGCATGCGTGCGTGCGTGCGTGCGTGCGTGCGTGTGTGTGTGTGTGTGTGTGTGTGTGTGTGTATGTTTGAGCGTTTTTGTGTCTCTGAAAATGAATGTATGCATTTGTTGGCCTTTTGTGTTGAGTTGTGTTTCTTGGTTTTGTTATCTTGAAATTTGATTTCTTTGTTTCTCTGTAGTCAAGCGGTTTTTCCATGCCTTGCGTTAAAATCGTATTTTTATTTGCTTGTTTCTTTGCTTTCTTGTGGTTGGCTTTGATGAATTAGTTGGGAATAAAATGGGGTTTGTTGTTTGTTTGTTTGTTTAGGGGTGGGTGTTTGTATCTTTATGGTTGTTGTTTTTGAGTTTCACACCATGCGTGTTGCAAGATACGCCGAAATTCTTTACCCATGACTTGTGTACAAAGTTATCTCTCCCCCACTTTCCACCTCTCACATTTTGTATTTCAATGTACATTCCTTAAGTCGGAATGTGGCTATCTTAACGGTGGAGAATTGAATTGAATTGAATAAATTTTATTTAAAGAGGGTTATAGCATAAGCAAACATGCTTTTTTTTTACAAAAGAAGAGAGAAAATGGTTGTATATGCAACCGAGGACCGAGAATAGAATCGAGATAAAAGCAAACCACAACAAAACAGATCTCAAGAAGTCATAGGAATTCATGACTTGTAGTTTTCGCAGAAAAGATATTTCTCGGATTGTTGGAGGTTGTTGCATACTCTCCAGATTACTATTAACCAGGGTTACTCCGACAGGCTGAAATCTATATCACCCACTCAACCTAAGGTTTTTACCGTGAGATTGTAAGTAAAGGTAGGGTAAGGTAAGGCAAAGGTGTCCCATAACTCAGGCAGTCGTAGGGGAGCGAGGCATCAGAAAACCTCAGCTTCTAGGGCCAGCATATTGAGGGCGGCACCCATCTCCTCTCCCTTGCTGCTTTACCTTCCCTGACTCTCAAGAGGGCGCAGGTACCCATTTACAGCTGGGCGAACTGGGGGGACTGTACTGAAGCCAAGGCGCGCAAATGGTCACCCATCCAACTGGAAACCATGCTCGATGCTGCTTAACTTGACTTGGGGAAAGTGAGTGCTATGACCACTGAGCTGACCTGCCCCACCAGATTGTGACTACACACTGAAAAGGATGCTCCTGTTTATGACCCTTTCAAGCACCTCGCCATATACGCAGCCACACTCTGATTTTGGAGATAGAGTTCTTTATCATTTGTCATTATTGTTATTATTTTCTTTTCAAGGATAATAGAATAAGCACTCATGTGCTTTTTTTTAAAATCCAGTCCCCGTGTGTGTGTTTAGCTTTGTAAATTTTGTCATCCGTTCCCACCGGCACAAAATAGCCTACTCTACCGAAAAGCAGAACAGGTTTTAACATGTGCGCAAGATGTTCTGTGTGCGTTCTCACACGGGACCACGGTTATTAGTTTCATCCGAAGGACAATATGGCGAGCACAGTCGGCACTGATGTAAACTCCTGGGGAGTTAATCCTCTTGAACAGGACTTGAACCCGGGTCAGCAGATCACGAGCGCAATTCGCAACTCTCTAACCACCAGGCTAACCCGTCCCTCCAGTCTTTCACCTGTTAAGCAGAGTTCAAGTTGATATGCAAGGCCTTTACCATGGCTTGTTATAATAATAAAATAACATTTCGATACAACAATCTGCCTATCAATACCCCACGTTTAGAGGGAATTCAAAGAAGTGAAAGATATTGTACAGAACGCAAGAGTGGTGATATTGATGACGAATTCAATTACATTTTTATTTGTCCAATGATTACTGAAACTCGTAAAGAATGTTTACCAAAATACTACGCTAAACATCCAAACACTGTGAAGTATCAACAACTCTTTTCTTCACCAAATAAGAAGCCTCTGCTGAATGTTATTAAAATGGTTGATTTATCAGAAATAACCTGTAAACTTTGTTCAAAGAGTTTGTTATGTGTAAACATACAATTTTGTTTTGTTCTATAATAATTGTTCAAATATTCAGTTGCATGGTGCATGTTTATTGTTCAGTTATGATTTTGTTTATTGATGTTATGTAAAATCCTACATACACCTAAAGGGATAACGGAAATAAAGAATTTGAAATTTGATAAAAAAGATAAACACAATTGTGAAAAACAAATAAAACAAAAGTCTCTTTGATGCATCAATAACTGACAAAACGTTCGGCGCAGACCTCAACATTATGTCTGGTTTAATGTATTCAAAGTCTTTTTTTCTGTTTAATCTTGTTTCAAGATAAATGGATTATCATTCAGATGAATGGATGCAAAGTGAATGCGTGAACACATGAAAATATAAACCAACACACCAAAAACAAACAACAGATAAAACAAAGAAATAAAGTGCTTTCGCGGAAATCATTTGCAAACAAATGACTAGAAACAGACAATTTTGCATAGCTTAACAAACGATAAAGGAAAAAAAAAGCTGTATACAATAATGAATAAACATTGGACATAAGGAAGATGTTAAATAAAAAAGATGTATATTATACGGGCAAGAAAATACAAACAGTATTCTGAACAGTTTATACATTTTTTGTTTGTTGTAGAAAACAGGTTTAGTTTTGCTCTGTCAGTGCTGTGTCGGGTGTGTGCCTTCTCTCTCTTCTCTCTCTATCTCGTCCTCTCTATCTCTGTCTCTCTCTTCTCTGTCTGTCTCTCTCTGTCTCTCTGTTCTCTGTCTCTACCTCTGCTCTGTCTCTGCCTCTGTCTCTCTGTTTCTTCTGTCTGTCTCTGCTCTCTCTGTCCTGTCTGTCTCTCTGTCTCTGTCTTCTGTCTTCTGTCTGTCTGTCTGTCTCTGCCTCTCTCTCTTCTCATCTTCTTCCTTCTCGTCTCTGTCTCTCTCTCTGTCTCTCTCTCTCTCTCTCTCTTCCTCTCTCTCCTCCTTCTCCCCCCCTCTCTCTCTCTCCTCTCTCTCTCCCTCTCTCTCTCTCCCTCCCCTCTCTTTTCTCATCTCTCTCTCTCCTCCCTCCCCCCCTCTCCCTCTCTCTCTCTCTCTCTCTCTCTCTCTCTCCTCTCTCTCTCTCTCTCTCTCTCTGTTGTATTTTGCTTATTTGTTTTCACCAGACGTCTATGTAGATGTTTCTATGTATACTGTATCTTAACGGTCTTTCTTTTTTTTTTTCTGGCTGTTTTGTTTTGTTTGGGGTTTTCGGGTTTTTTTTTGGGGGGATGCTTTCTTTACTTTTTACCTATTGGTAGCAGTATGTGATGAGAGAGATTTTGTGCGTTTTATAATAGATACCATTTCTTCAGATGATCATAAATCCGGGAGATAATTTCTCTCTCTCTCTCTCCTCCTCTCTCTCTCTCTCTCTCTCTCTCCCCTCTCTCTCTCTCTCTCTCTCTCTCTCTTTCATATATGAAACCTCTTTCCTGACTTCTTTGAAAATCATTTTTATAAACACAATTTGAAAAATCATGTTGGATATTTTATGGGGCGTTACATCTTAGTGGCGGTATTTTAATTTTTTTGTTGTTGTTACGATATTTTCTCATTCATGGTATCGTTTTAAAGTAAGAAAGATTTGTGAAAAAAAATGTTGGTACATATTATTTTTTTGTGCTTGGATTGGTCTCCTTTCTGCCGAGTCCTCTCTATCTCAATCTATTTCATTTACTTCATTAAAATCTGTGTATTTCTTTTCAACATTAATGTTCGGATCAGTTGTAGATTATTCGTTTATTGAATACAAATATATCTCATTTTTTCAAATAATTGTGACGGGGTGGTAATTAGATTACTTCCCATGCGATCAGAACCACCAATCGCAGCGTCGTGTGTCCATATTTAGAACACATCTGCGAATTGTGCGACGTTCTGTATCGTTGGGGGTGGTCGAACATCTGCAATTGCAAACACTATGTCCGTAGCGGTAAATTATGGTATTAATGCATCCTCTTACGAAAGACTACATTTTCTCTGTCTGACCGTGTTGTCGTCGCCGAGAAGTTTACAGAGACGCGGCAGATCAAAAAAAACCCTGCACTTTTGTACATATTATCAATGTATCCAAGTTGGGAATAATGTGGTTGAACACATATTACCGTCTCCTTTCTTTGAATTCTAAGTTAAACATTTGTTGTTCCGAGTAATGGTTAATTAGGGCTAGGGGGTTGTTATTAGCCTTTTTTTTGGGGGGGAGGGGGGGTATTTGTTCAATTGTTTGGGTTTTTTGGGGGGTATGGTTCTTTATTTTGATAGTCCCTTACTGGGGCAAGGGTTAAATGGGGAAACACTTTGTGAGTGCTTCTCTGCCACCCTGAAAATAAAGATTATTAGATCCATTCATTCATTCGTTCACTCTCTCTCTCTCTTTTATACTTACGCGGCCTTGCTCGCATACACGTAGACATACACAAATGTTCAAAGCAATCGCTGGAATGGACACACACGCGCATGTATACATGCATGTACTCAGACATACATACATACACACACACAGACACCCACGCACTTTGACTATTTACAGGACATAATAAAGTGAAACTTTACCCGGATAAGTGCCTTAGTTCCAAAGGTATTAATTTGCATATCAGTAACAGTCCAGACGAGAGAGAGAGGGGTGAGAGAGAGAAAGAGAGAGGGTGGCAAAAAAGAAGAAATGCGAAGAAGGCAAATTGCGAGGAAGAAGAAGCAGAAGCAGTAGGAGAACAATGCAAAGAAGAATGCAAAGAAGAAGAGGAAGAAGAAGAAAAAAAAACAAGAAAGAAAGAAGGGAGACAAGTGATTAAAGGCAGAGACATAGTCAAACAGAAAAAGAACAGGCAAATGAATAAATAGTGGTGACAGCAAAAGAAGCCCCTGAGGAAACACCACACACACACACACACACACACACACACACACACACACACACACACACACACACACACACACACACACACACACACATAGCTTAGTGGTCAGAACGGATAGCCTAGTGGTCAGAACATTGCGCTCGCAATTTGACGACCCGGGTTCGAGTCCGGTCGAGGAGATTTTTCTCCAGGAGTTAACATCAGTGCTGACTCCACTCTCCCCAAAAGTCCTTCGGATGAGACTTTAAACCGAGGCCCGTGTGCGAACGCACGCAGAACATCTTGCGCACACGTTAAATCGTGTTCCGCTTTCGTAAGAGTAGGCCATCGTGTGCCGGTGGGAACAGATGACAATATTTACAAAACTGCATACACACGGGGACTGGATGAAAAAGAGCACATGTTTGCTTATTCTGTTATCCTCGATATAAAAGAAAAAAAAAATAAATAAAAACAAATAAATAAATAACACACACACACACACAAACACACACACATACACGCACACACGCTCGCACGCATGCACGCACACGTAAAACACACACACACACGTACGCACGCAACACACACACACACACACACACACACACACACACACACACACACACACACACACACAACACACACACCCCGCGAACACACATACACGCGCACACGTCCACATGCAAGCACACATACGTATACGTTCATGCATACACACCCACTTATGCATTTATGCACACACATACACACACGTACTCATGCACACACACATACACACACATACGCGCACATACACACGCATACACACATACACACACAGAGAGAAACGCACGCGCGCATGCACGCACACAGAGGCCTCGGCCCAATTTCTATGACGTCATTGATATGAATGAACTCCTAAAGCCCACATCAACATATTTTCGTGTCTTACTTTTTCTGTGGAAATTATCTTCAAGCTCTAAGCACAACAATCTGTTCTGTTGCTTTTTTTTAATACAGAAGAAAATTATCCGAGGTCGGAATATGTCTATGGCTATAGCGAAACACTTGAAAACATTCTATAACGCAAATAAATGCTCTTCTAGTGTGTAGTGACTATTTTACAGTGATTTTTAGGTGAGATGATTCAAACAGATAGCGTCATATTCTGTATGACATCCTACTCCCCCCCCCACCCCCTTCCCCCCAGTGTTTAGCTGGGAATTGAACAAAACCAGGAACCGTCATATAATTACCATCATCACAGTCATCAGTTCATTATCTATTATCATCATCATCCATCAACCCAACACAACACAACACACACACAACACAACGCAACACACACACACACACACAACACACATCGCGCAGCACACACACACACACAACACAGCGCACACACACAACATATACACACACATTTATTGACACGTCGCACACACAACACACACACACACACACACACACATTATATGCGCGTGCGCTTACACACACACACACACACACACACACACACACACACACACACAACACCACACAACACACACACCACACACACACACACACACACACAACCACACACTACACCAACAACCACACAACAACACATACAAAGAGCATGACAAATACTATGGACGAATGTTATATCCTGTGGAGGAAATGTAAGGAAAGGTAGTTCTCACTTCTGTAGTAATAGATCAAGTTTCATCCCTTTCTCTAGGGAGTCTACACGTCTGTGCGGAGACAAAATATTGGATCTCAACGAACACTTGGGTATTCCAAGGCTTATTTGAATCGATGTTTGGCCTGTGACATACGAAAATGGTTGACTACTGATGTCGTTTGCACGCTTTGTAGGATCTTTTTGATTCCTTGCGGGTCTCCTAAATCAGGGCACATCATTACATTTGTGTATATATATATATATATATATATATATATATATATAATATATATATATATATATATATATATATATATATATATATATATATATATATATATATATATATCCTTGTCTTTCTGTCGTATGTTTTTTCTCTGATTTCTTTTCATTTCGTGTTTTTTTTTTTCTGTTTGCTTTCCTCTATGTCTATCTTCTATTTCTATTGATCTTTGTGCCTTTTTAAAAAATTTTCATTCATTCATTCATTATTTTTCTTCCTTCCTTCCGTCCTTCCTTTCTTTCTTCCTTCCTTCTTTCCTTTCTTCCATCCTTCCTTTCTGTTCTGTCTGTCTGTCAAATCTATCTTTCTTTCTTTCTTTCTTATTGATGTAGCACTTATTCATCTATTGCCTTTTTCCATTTTTTTTTAAAATCATATTTCATCATCTGTGTCTTTCTTCTTTCCGTCTTTCTTTTCTTTTTTTCTTTTTAAAAAGGGTACTTTTCTATGCATTCCTGTGATTATTATATAAATGACGTTCTCTGATCTATTCATAGATATTCATTTGTTTACAGTCATTTTTACATTTAGCTGTTACCAAAATTCCTTAGTGACCAAGTCATTCAGCTTCATTGTCAAATACCTGCCTTGCTGGTCAGTCACACAGTTCCTTTAACTTGTTAGGAGTTTGGCTATTTGTCCATTTATTTAGCCATTCATCCACACATTCATTTTTTAAATGTCGTTCATTTGGCCATTTTATTTAGATTCATGTATCTGTTTATGTAGCAGATTAGTCATATTTATAATTGTTGGACGTTTTTTAGGTGAGGAATCTTAGCCTCATTAGAGTAAGCACTCTCTTTCACTCACTGCACCTTGGGATTTATTGCGAGAGTATGAATTGGATGAGACTTTTGTATCCATCGTTTTTGTTTTCAAGTACTTTTCCATATAGACATCCATATTCCGACTTTCTTTTTTTTCAAATCTTCATGGGGGATACAATTTTCAATGCTAGGGGTTATTCATGAATGAAGACAATCCCACATACCACTGTAAAGTATAACACTATTTTAATGTCGGCCCTGCCACTTTGTTTACATTAGTCACTGACAAAACGTTTCATCTATCCCAATCCTTTTTAAATCCACCTCTTTTGGGGGCAGTGAGGGACGGGCAGTAGTCTAGTGGCTAGAGTGTTGCGCTTCCAATTGAAAGGCTGGGATTGAGCTGGCTTTCGATCCACTACCGAGACGCGCATTCAAGGGTATTTTTCCCCTAGAGTTAAAATCAGTTCTGATTTTACATCCTCGAAAGTACTTTGAATAAGACTAAAAACCGAGGCCCTGAACATGTTACGCACACGATAAAACCCGCTCTGCCTTTTAGAAGAGTAGCTAGATCATTCGTATTTGTAAGAAAGGGTGACCAAATCATTTTTTAAAAGAAAAACCCGTGCATTGCACCAATCAATTTTGAGACGCTTAGTCTTATAGGCGTATCGACAATTTTCCAAATTTTTTTAACGTTGCTAAAGGCATGCTGCTGTATAAATCCGTTTACCGGTCTATTTTGTCGAAACTACAGACCAATTTCTATTTCATCTGTATCATCACCACCTTTAGAAAATCACATCATACAGTACATTTTAGACCATTTGAAAACTATACTTTGTTTGATCTGAATCGGTCTGAAATTACAAAATCTTATTCCTGTCACACAATAAGAGCAGACTATTGTGCATTGATTTACACTACCTGTGCCCGAATATCTGAAAATGATGCTGCAAATTCTGTAGTATCATTAGTCAGGCCGGTAAATCGAAATTCTGGCAGTGGAAACGGGACACTATAAAATCAAATGCTCATACAAAATCTACAAAACTGAAACCAGTGATTTTGTTGATACCGTCAGACATTTGTTAACTAAGGTAGGTTTTGCAGAAGCGTTTGATTTCATAGGCTACTCGTTTCTACTGACAAAAATTCGTTTTAAGACACTGACTAATGATACTATAGAATTAGCGGCATCATTGTCAGATATCCGGTAACAGGTAGTGTAATTCAATGCGCATTAGTCTGCTCTAATGCTAATGAATCATAATGTACCCTAGGGTACATTTGTCTGAGATCCTACACTTTTACCATTCTGGGTCTATCTCTGTACTTGACAGCTGACCATGACATATTTGCAGGCGATGCACTTGAACAGGTTAGCCATTCTAGTGTAGAATATCCGGATAGGGCTGAAGTAACCTAGTCTTCACAAGAAACCATAATTATATTTTATACAGAAAATATGGTAAAAACTAAAGCACATGAATGTCCACCCCTACACACACCTAAGCATACGATCATATCTACCAGACACAAGCGCCACAGTCAATGTCATGAAAATAGTGTGGTTCTCTTAACATGGACGGAAAAATTGTTGACGAAGTCTGTTTTATGAAGTGTTTTTATTTGTATTGGGGTGGGTTTTTTGCATAGCAATTGATAACAAAAAGTTATTGCCCATATTGAAATATTGAAATGGTTTGTGAAAATCTCTTAAAAATCCATGTAGATTTTTTTTTTTCAAAATAACGTTTTTTCTTTGAAATGTAATATTACCGAAAAATGTTGTTTTGTACCTTCATTAAATGTTGAAGTAGGTTCTATGCTACAACAGTTTAGGACTCCGCAAATGAAAATATTCTTAAGCCATTGTTCAATATTCACAAGCGTGCTTTGCAGATTAATAAGGTTGTCATCAGTGTCAATTGCTGTAGATGTACTTTACCTGAAATGAAAATAACAATACGACAGAGTGCTGTATATGGTCAGGGCTGTATCTGGTTGAGCTTCATAGATTGGCCGTTAGGAGCAATTTTCTAAGAAATGAAAAGCATCGTGCTCTAAAAATACCTATGTCATTACCAGAAGTTTATCTTTTAAGGTTCAGTCCATTATACTCGGCTGGTTTTCTTCAGAATCATAGTCCAACTACACTTAACGCCCACACAGGCCTATTATAGTGATTAAGGAAACAATAGTAACTCTTAATGAAGTAATCTTCGGACAGTTTGATCTTGTTTTGAAATGCTTGATTGTGTTTACCAGTTTGTTTATCTGTCAATCTGTCAGCCAATAAACCAGCCTGTCTGTCAGTCGATCTGTCACTCTGAGAGTTCGCGCCCCTTCCCCCCCACCTCTCTCTCTCTCTCTCTCTCTCTCTCTCTCTCTCTCTCTCTCTCTCTCCTCTCTCTCTCTCTCTCTCTCTCTCTCTCTCTCTCTCTCTCTCTCTCTCTCTCTCTCTCTCTTTAGTGTGTATGTCTCACTTACAGGGCAACTTGTCTTGAATCAGAGACCATTCTAAATGTATCCTTTGACATTTGAAATGGAAATTCAATTCATGCTAGGTTAGATCGTCACTGATATGATTGTCACTTTGGTCTTGATATCATGATTGTGCAATTCCTGAAGCTCTCAAACGGGATCAGTTATTGATGACATTTGTTGAATGTTTATCTACCCCCCCCCCCCCCCCCCCCACTGTTCCAGACACTTAGGGCTGAGGTATTCAACATTCTTTAGAATTTGTTTATTCATTTATTATTTTATTTCGAAGGTAATGGAATAAGCACTCGTGTTTCTTTTCTGACATTCTGTCCATGTGTGCATGCAGTTTTGTAAATCTTGTCATCTGTTCCCAATGGCACACAACGGCCTACTTTTACGAAAAGTGGACAAGATGTTCTGCGAGCGTTGGCACACAGGGACTTGGTTTGGTTTATAGTCTAATGCGAAGGACTTTGGTGGAGAGTGGAGCTACCACTGATGTTAACTCCAGGGAAAATCCCCTTGAACAGGAAACGAACCCGGGTCGTCACATTGCGAGCAAAATGTTCTGACCATAAGGCTATCCCGTCCCCAGGATTTGTGAACGTACAGTTGGAGATGTCAAGGATCACAGTATCTATTTTTTTCATGATACTATGATTTTTTTTCATTCTTGCTTGAAAGCCTTAATGCCGTTATGTGTTCAGTTTTTCCCATCATTAGGTCTCTCTGTCTCTGTCTCTCTGTCTCTGTCTGTCTGTCTGTCTGTCTGTCTGTCTTGTCTGTCTGTCTGTCTTCTGTCTGTCTGTCTGTCTGTCTGTCTGTCTGTCTGTCTGTCTGTCTGTCTCTTCTCTCTCTCTCTCTCTCTCTCTCTCTCTCTCTCTCTCTCCTCTCTCTCTCTCTCTCTCTCTCTCTCTCTCTCTCTGTCTTATTCTTACCTGTTGTTTTTTTTCTCCCTTTTATCAAAATCTTATGTTTTATGGACTTATTTTGATGATAGATGTGGTGGATTGATGTCTTCAGTCATTTAACTCATCATATTCTGATGTTTGCTCTTTAATTATTGCGCTTTTTGTTGTTGTTTTGTTTCGTTTTGTTTTTTGTTTGTTTGTTTTTGTTTATTTTCCTTTATTCAAATCAAAATTATCATTGATTCTTACTTCTTTTTCGTTCTGAATGAGTGACTTTTTATAACATTACCTTAATATTGTTCTCCGTGTTATTTCTTGCCTGTTTGATACTTGGTATGGTTCCTTACTTTTGGTATTTGGTCATCAAATTGTTGTTGTGTAGTTGTGGCTATTTTTTTTCTATCTTAATGTTATCCCTGAAAGGGCGGGACTGGATGTAAAAAGCACACGAGTGCTTATCTATTATCTCGAATAAAAGAATTTTGCTTGCTTGCCTTGCCTTGCCTTTGCCTTGCCTTGCCTTGTCTCTCTCTCTTTCTTTCTTTCTTCTTCTTTCTCTCTTTCTTCTTTCTTGTTTAATTTTTTTTCTTTAGTTGTTATGTAGTGTCCTCTCCTGTACACATGTCTATTGGTCTGTCTGTCTTCATTCCTGCACGCCTTTCTGTATGCCTGTTTATCTATCGGTGAATGGGTCAGTCTCTTTGTTTTGTTTCTTTTAATTTTGCCTGTCTCCTTTTGTTTGTCAGTCTGCATGTCTGTCTATGTCTCTCTCTGTCTGTCTGTGTTCTTCTGTCTTCTGTCTTGTCTTCTGTCTGTTTTGTCTCTCTGTCTGTCTGTCTGTCTGCTCTCTGTCTCTGTCTGTCTGTCTGTCTGTCTGTCTGTCTGTCTCTGTCTCTCTCTGTCTCTGTCTCTGTCTCTCTCTCTCTCTCTTCTCGTCTCTCTCTCTCTTCTCTCTCTCTTCTCTCTCTCTCTCCTCTCTCTCTCTCTCTCTCTCTCTCTCTCCTCCCATTTGTGTTTCATTTTTCTGATCTTGATTGTATTTTTTGTTTCCACTTTTCTCTTTATTCTTAATTTTTTTCTTCTTCTCACTTTCTCCTTTTCCGTTATCTGTCTGTACAGCGTATTTTTTCTTACTTTTTCCAAGGCTTTTCATCTTTTTGTGACGTGTTTCTATTTCATCATTTTTAAAAATTTGATTCCTAACTTTTTTATTCATGTATCTCTTTGTATTCGTATTAATTTATTTCTTGATAGAGTTAATGTCTAAGATTTCGTTATTCTTTGTTTTATAACGGTATCTGTTTTGTATTTTATGTATTTCACCTTTTTTCTTTTCTCCGAATATTGTTGCAATACATCGAAAAAACGAACATGCTTAGTCAGCATAAAGGTTCACATGATGTTTGTACACTGCATGACCTTTTATGCAATTAAAAATGCACAGACACTTTGCTCACCAGACTTCAAATGCGCAAAAATGAGTAAAATTGGACATCCTTGGGAAACAATAATATTGCATACACATCAAGACTAAAAACGTGGCATTCACAATCAATGAAGGGATAACTGCAGATGACTCCAATTTATAATGCTAGTTCAAAAACTTTAACAATACCTGATATATGTCTACACAATCAAATACAACTGCAGCTAGAATGAAAATTGGTAAATCCTAAACTAATGTGTCATTGCTCCATCCACATGATTCACTCATGACGAAAGCAATACTCACTTTATAATGCTTTCAAACCTCCTCGTATGCCTACAGAAACGCAGCTGATAAATGGTAAGAACTCAAGGTCTGGTCAGCGCATAGGAATCTGCATTTGCTGAGCATCTGGCAAGCTGGCGTCAAAGCACTACTGTGCTGATACTTCCTCTTCCATCCCCCAGTTGTCTTTGATTTACAAGACAAGAGATTTCGTTTATGGAATATTCCCTAGACTGCAATATCTTTCTGGAGAAATTGAGACTGAAGTTGAAACACCTGTGCAGACGAAATTATACCGGCTCTCAGACGTATCATTCCCTTTTCCTCGTCTGGATCCCTGTTGTAGATTCTACAAGTAAAAAAAATCCGGCGTTTAGGTCTGACAATGGAAAAAAAAAAGTTGAACAAATTCATAGAAACGTCCCCCCTCCCCCCTATCCATGTTTATTCTCAGAGTCAGCAAGATCACTAACAACGATTTTCAAGCTTCATTACTGTATCACATCAGGCTCACAAACCGCTAAAGCTGCGTCCGAGTGGATAATGCCCCGGATCTCTTAATCCTTACATGCCTGTAATTGCACGTTCAGGGTTCCAATCTCAATAATGCATTGTGTTGTTTAGGAGTGGAAGCATGTGCAGTTTTTCAGGGCAATATTTTTTTAACGCCTTTCAGTCCCTGACATCTTTTTTTGTGGTGATCATAAAATACAGTTAAGACCAAATATATACTTTCCTTTTCCCCCCAAGGGTTATCATAAATAGAATTGTTCGTATAAATCACATAACAACCGTTTGACCCTTGCTCCTCGAAATGTAAATAATACTATAACCTAAAGGGCAAGTGAAAGTTAGAATACCAGCTTGCTATTTTTATGCCACACATCTCACCGAACGTTGGACACGACAATACCCTCCCTCATGCTTTACAAAAAAGGCATCAGACGAAAGAACACAATTTCATATTTGCTTAAAAAAAGTATCCGTAAACCAGGCCTAGAAGGTATCTCCTTCTGCTCCAGAAACCGCCCAAACATTTCATATTTGTTACAACAGTTATGACGGCAATTTTATGATATGTGAGAAGTTAAGAGAAAATGTTCTTCATCATTTAGACCTCCCACTGATTAAAAAATAAATTTGATTTCCATTTGATCTGCAGCCAGTGGTAATCTTAGACCTTTTAGAAAGCCGGACTTTTTTAAAATAAATGACACAATACGTGATCTAGACAACCGAATGAGACAAGACAAGTAGACAAGTAGACAAGTTATCGTCCCTAAATTGGGAATGCAACTACCTAAGTGATGGGCAAAAACAACCGAAATCGCAAGTTCTCTTCATTCCTGAACCTCGGAATTCTAACCGAGGAACACAAATATACAAATATAAAATAAAACATAAAGAGAATAAAATACGAGCCAATTACTTTCAACGCTTCTTACAAAAAATGTTCATCAAATCTCAGCAGAACACACAACTAAACAAGTGCACCCAAAAAAAGAGAAAAAGAAACGAAGTAAAAGCGTAAATCAATGCAGCAAACAACAACAATAAAAAAGCTAAAATGAAAAGAAAAAAAGAAAAAAAATCAGAACAAACGAACAACAAAATAAAAAAAAGTCAAGGCAAAATAAAATAATAGTTTAGGAAAAAAACAACTGAAGAAAAATATCAGCGACAATAAAAAACCGCAGTCTCAACTGAAGTTTGTTTGGCAAATTAGCCATTAAATGGATACTTTATGTACTATCCACAATACGAATGCCTTTGTAGAAACGTTGATACAGAGGTTTAGCTAACACGCACACATACGCACACACGCACACGCACACACACACACACACATATGTATATATATATATATATATATATATATATATATATATATATATATATATATATATATATATATACACACATATCTATATATCCATATATCTCTATATCTACTATCTATCTATCTATCTATCTAATCTATCTATCTATCTATCTATCTATACATCACACACATACATATTTACACACATACACAGACACATACACACACGCATGCACACACACGCACACACACACACACATACACACACACACACACACAAAAAAAAAAAAAAAAAAAAAAAAAAAAAAAAAAAAAAAAAAAAAAAAAAAAAAAAAAAAAAAAAAAAAAAAAAAAAAAAAAAAAAAAAAAAAAAAAAAAAAAAAAAAAAAAAAAAAAAAAAAAAAAAAAAAAAAAAAAAAAAAAAAAAAAAAAAAAAAAAAAAAAAAAAAAAAAAAAAAAAAAAAAAAAAAAAAAAAAAAAAAAAAAAAAAAAAAAAAAAAAAAAAAAAAAAAAAAAAAAAAAAAAAAAAAAAAAAAAAAAAAAAAAAAAAAAAAAAAAAAAAAAAAAAAAAAAAAAAAAAAAAAAAAAAAAAAAAAAAAAAAAAAAAAAAAAAAAAAAAAAAAAAAAAAAAAAAAAAAAAAAAAAAAAAAAAAAAAAAAAAAAAAAAAAAAAAAAAAAAAAAAAAAAAAAAAAAAAAAAAAAAAAAAAAAAAAAAAAAAAAAAAAAAAAAAAAAAAAAAAAAAAAAAAAAAAAAAAAAAAAAAAAAAAAAAAAAAAAAAAAATACTTTATGTAACTATCCGACATCGAAGCTTTGTAGAACGTTGATACAGAGTTTAGCTAACACTCACATACGCACACACGCACACGTCACACACACACACACCACACCACACCACACACACACACCATAAAAAATATTATTAAATTTGTAATTATGTATATATACATTCTAATGATCCATAATATACTACGTCATCTATCTATCTACTATCTATCTATCATCTATCTATCTACTATCATGCTATCTATCTATCATACACCACCACATTTTACCCATACACAGAACAACACACAGATGCACACACAGCACTACACATACGACACACAATAGATATGTAGATATAGATAGTACCATAGATAGATAATAGATATAGATAGATAGCATAGAAGATAGATAATAGATGATAGATAATAGATAGATAGAAGATAGATAGATAGATATATAGATAGATAGATACACACACCTGTGTCTATTCCATCAACGCGCACACGTTCGAATGTGTGTATGTATGCATGTATGTTTGTGTGTATGCGTGCCTGCATGCGTGCGTGTGTGTGTGTGTAAGTGTGTAAGTGTGTGTAGGTGTGTGTGTATGTGTGTGCGCGTGTATGTGTGTGTGTGTGGTGTGTGTGTGTAGTGTGTGTGTGTGTGTGTGTGTGTGTGTGTGTGTGTGTGTGTGTGTGTGTGTGTGTGTGTGTGTGTGTCTTTTGAGAACAGTCGCATGTGTGTGAATGATTTGAACGCAAGCGGTTTGATTTATTTGGATTTCTAGATTCAGCGCAATAGAAGTTCGATATAATGATGACTTCCATCATCATCATCATCATCATCATCATCATCATCATCATCATCATCATCATCATCATCATCATCATCATCATCAACGTCATCATCATCAACGTCTCCTCCTCCTCCTCCTCATTATTATCATCGTCGTCGTCGTCTATTCTATATTATTATTATTATTATTATTATTATTATTATTATTATTATTATTGGTGTCAAACTGTGGAAGGCACAACAACAACAAAAACAACAGGAGCAGCAGTAAGCTACCCATGAACTGGTAACCGAAGGCATAACCAAGCCTACGTCTTCCAGGGGATAGAGAGACTGCAATACGTGGCGTGGAAACAATAACAAATGACAACAACAACAACCACAGCCACAGTAAGCTACCCATGGATTTCTCGCCTTAAGATAACGCCGCCATAACTAGCCTAAGTCTAGCCGGGAGAGGAGAGACTGGAAGGAGTGGAGTGGGGAACAATAGAAATGAAAGTCGCAGAAAGTAAGACAGAGAACCAAAAAAAATCAGCAAAAGCAACACCCTCCCCCACCCCCACCCTCCTTCCTTGAATCAACACCCCCACCTCCCACACCCACTCCAGCCAGAACAATAACAAACTCCTAAATCTTTAACCTCAATCATATTGAAGACTCACAAAGAAACTGTGACTGTAACAATTCGTATCAAACACGATGTCTGTTTCCTCTTTACCCAACTTTACAGCAATAACAACAACGACAATAGCAGCAGCAGCAGCAGCAGCAGCAGCAGCAGCAGCAGCTAGCAGCAGCAGCAGCAGCAGCAGCAGCAGCATATCAGTCCTATTATTAACAAGCGACGGCAAAGCAGCAGTAGCATCAAATAGTGTAATGGGAAGAACGCTTAGAAATGACGACGGGTATATTGCAAAAAAGAAAGTCTGGTAATATAAGGCGTTTTGTTCAGAGGAATAACTTATTTTTTTATGGGGAAAGGACAGTCATATATACCATATAAACGGTTTAACTTTCTTCAATCCTGCAGTTGGTGAGCTTCTGTGGTGCATTGCGCCAACATCGTTGACGCCAGTAGGGTAGGATGTCTATCTGGACCGTGCCAACATCCAGTGCTTCACTATCATATATCCCATACCCCTACCCTTTCCTTATAACCCTCTTTCTTTCTTTTTTTCACCTTTGTATGACATGTTAGCATTCCAAAGGTGGTAAGTAAGCGTCTAATGCCCAAGTTATAAGCGCCTTTGTACATAAAAAATGAAAAAGAAGAAGAACTGACAGGAAGAAAAAGAGGAAGAAGAAGAAGAAGAAGAAGAAGAAGAAGAAGAAGAAGAAGAAAGAAGAAGAAGAAGAAGAAGAAGAAGAAGAAGAAGAAGAAGAAGAAGAAGAAGAAGAAGAAGACAAAATAATTGCGAAAAAGAATTTCGAAGAAGAAGAAAATACGAAGAATTGCGAAGAAATTGGCGAAGAATTGCGAAGAAGAAGAATTGCGAAGAAGAAGAAGAAGAAGAAGAAGAAGAAGAAGAAGAAGAAGAAGAAGAAGAAGAAGAAGAAGAAGAAGAAGAAGAAGAAGAAGAAGAAGAATTGCAAAAATAGAAAAATGCAAAAACAAGAAGAATTGCGAAGAACTGAGAAAAAGAATTGCAAAGAGGAACGTGAATTGAAAATAATTGCTAGGAAGAAGACGAAGAACAAAAACTAGAGGGAAAAAAAGAAATGTACCAAACACAATTTCCGGCATGTTTAAAATATCATATTATTCTTCATTTCTTACATAATATACCACATGACTGAAAAATTTTGTTTTCTTTTAGATCTTGATAATGATACTACTACTACTACTACTACTACTACTACTACTACTACTACTACTACTACTACTACTACTACTACTACTACTACTACTACAACAACAACAACAACAACTACTACTAACTACTACTACTACTACTACTACTATACTACTACTACTACTACAATGATAATTGTAATGATACTGAGAGGCAAGAAGAAGGCAGGCTAGGGAAAGAGTGGAACAACAGATCTAGGCAACATCAATTTAGAGCAACTGGGCAACTGGCGACTCAGGGGAAGACAGCAGCTGGCTGGTCATTTTTCATACGTTCCTCAGCATAACAATGGGAGTGCAGGGATCTCTCCGACGACGACGACGACACCGACTAACTATCACTACTTAACAATACTGAATGTCGAACAATTCACACGTGTGTCCCGAAATAGAAACACCACGCTGCGAAAATATTTAATCGCATGGGAGATAATCTAATTACCAACCTGTCACACCAGATCTAATACACTAGATCTAGCACAGAAACAATTGCGTTACATGAAAAATAAGATCAAATTCTCTCTCTCTCTCTCTCTCTCTCTCTCTCTCTCTCTCTCTCTCTCTCCTCTCTCTCTCTCTCTCTCTCTCTCTCTCTCTCTCTTTTCTCTCTCTCTCTCTGTTGCCAAGGTCTAAGAAAACCTTGTGAAAAGTCATGATTAATTAGGTTTTCTTTTTTTCCCCTTTCTCCACCCTTATGCCTTGACATGTACCTCCTCATACCTCAGTCCCATGTCCCAAAGGACGTAGGGGGGACATGAGAGAAGACGCAACGGAGATCTTTTTCCATGCTTCACGATCCTGTGTGGCTAGTAGGAGGCGTTGCAGGGGTTGGGCTGTCCAGTCTTTGATGTTGTCAACCCATGATTTCTTTTGGCGGCCTCTTCTTCTCTTGCCCTCGACTGTTCCTTGCAAGATGGTTTTTGCTAGGGTGTTGTGTCTTGTGGTGTGACCAAACCACATTAGCTTTCTCCTCTTTATGGTGGAGAGCAAAGGCTCTTGGGGGCCCACACGCTTTTTGATTTCTTCTTTCACATAGTTATTGGTCTTGTGTTCTTTGTATGATATTTTGAGGAGTTTTCTGTGGCACTTGTTCTCGAATGCTTGGATTCTCCTCTCTAACTCTGCTGTCAGAGTCCATGATTCACAGCCATATAGGAGGATAGATATCACGAGGGATTTGTAGAGGTGGTATTTGGTGCAGAAGCTGATGTTGTTGCTTCTGATGATCCTCTGGAGTCTGACTAGAGCAGATGTTGCTGTTGCAATGCGAACTTTCACTTCATTGTTTGATGTGCCATCTTTTGTTAGGATGGAGCCTAAGTATTTGAATTGGCTCACCTCTTCCAATATTTCTCCATTCATCTTTATTTCCGTGCTGTTATTACTCGCGCTGTTGACCATGATCTTCGATTTCTCTGTACTGACCTCCATGCCGTATGCGCTCGCTCGATCTGTTAGGCTGTCTGTGAGGATTTGCAATTCTTGTTTGCTGCTGCCCATGAGGTCAATGTCATCTGCAAATCTGAGGTTGCAAAGGGGTCTTCCACCAATGGAGATGGAAGTGTGGTGGTTTTGCAGTGTCTCTGTCATGATGTTTTCGAGGAAGAGGTTGAAGAGTACAGGTGAGAGAAGGCAGCCCTGGCGGACTCCAACCGTGGTCTTGAAGAACTCGCCCACGTGATTGTTCATGAAAACTGCACTTCTTGCATTCTCGTACAGAGCCTTGATGACTTCAATTAGGCAGTTGTCAATGTTGAAGTGCCTGAGTACTTGCCAGAGGCCGTCATGCCATACCCTGTCAAAGGCCTTTTTGAAGTCTATAAAATTGTGGTACAAGTCTTTTTGGTGTTGGAGATGCTTCTCTATCAGAATTCTCAGGTTGAAAATTTGTTCCATTGTGCTGCGTTTTGGTCTAAAGCCCGCTTGTTCTTCTGCCAGGAGTTTTTCTGCTTGGTTTTTCAGTCTGTTGAGGACTACCTGCAGCATGATCTTGCTAGGATGGCTTATGAGACTGATGGTTCTGTAGTTCTGACATTGCTTGAGGTTTCCTTTCTTTTGCATGTGTCCATTCTTGACATGTATTGTGGCCAAAAACAGATGTGTATAAAACAATTTCAGAGCTCTCTCTCCCATGCACTCTGCTTAATAATAATAATAATAATAATAATAATAATAATAATAATAATAATAATAATAATAATAATAATAATAATAATGATGATGATAATAATGATAATGATGATGATGATGATGATGATGATGATGATGATGATGATGATGATGATGATGATGATGATGATGATGATGATAACAATCAGCCTTTCATGTTCTTTCCAAACTGACAGTAAAACTGAACTGAGCATCAAAGTCCTTTGGATGAGACTATAAACCGAGACCTCGAGTGCAAAGGCACTCAAATCGTGCTCGCACTTATAAAGCCTGTCCCGCCCTTCGAAATGGTAAGCTATTTCGTGCATGTGCCAGTATGCGCACATGCACACAGGTGTCGTGGTTAAACACCGTCCCCAAAGTAAAAATAAGGCTACCTAAATGGCGGAGAAAAAAGGTCTGTACGCGAAAACATCACCATTGGTGAGCCTCGGAGCTCCAGATCAGAAGACACATGCAGGGGTAGTAACAGTATTCGAATCACTAACAATCACACTGGTTGTGAAAATTACGTAGAGATAAATTTTGATATTGCCCATCTATAGAAATCCAGCATCAATCTCATACAATCATTGAAATAATCACTATACTTTTTAACATACACAATTAGGAATAATTCCTGGATTTCTTTATGATATCAAAATCTGTAACCTCTAACAAGTATGACAGAAAAACACATCATAAAGATACATAATTATTACACATCTCCTGCATTTCTAGTTACAGCGGCAAAAGTGTAACTCAAATAAGCAAACAGATCTTTGAAAAAAAAATAACGCGTTAATACCAATACCAAGTAAGAAATCTAAATAAGATAACATCAAACAAGCAAAGCAATGTCAATACAACAATAGTAGAAAAAAACTAAATTTTCCAAGTTCCTATGCCACACACCATGCTTAAAAACATCTTCAAAATGTTCTAGCCCTAGCTACATTCTTAAAAACTTTTTTTCAATTAGGCCACACTGCATATCTTTAAAAATATTAAAAATTTCTTTGTCCACAATTCATGCTTAAAAATATATTCAAAATGTCTTAGGCCACTCTGAACACTTGAAAACATCTTCAAAATCTTTAAAGTCACACTACATACTTATAAACCTCTTCAAAAATGTTTAGATCAGACTACATCTTTTTTTTTAAATCTGGAACCCTGGCTAGGACAACGCTTTATCATTTTTTTTTCAATCTAAAATTTCACAGGACACACTACGTCTTTGAAAAAAATCCTAGTCCACACTACATCATCAAAAAAACTTCAAGACTTCGTAGGCTACACTACACCGTTAACAAAAATTCAATACTCTGCAGGCCACATACATCATTTTTTTTTAAATCAAAATTTCCTAGGCCACATTATATACGCAGAAAGATAGAGAGAGACATACATACATACATACATACATACATACATACATACATACATACATACATACATACATACAGACAGACAGACAGACAGACAGACAGACAGACAGACAGACAGACAGACAGACAGACAGACAGACAATGACTGAGGCAAACAAACCTTTATCACAGTGTGTAAAAAGAGTGTGTGAAAGCATGATAAAGAAACAAAGAGACTGAAAACAACGACACAGCTCTTAACGACAGTCATAACACGGAACAAACATGCCCTTGGCCTTGGTTATGCAGCTTAGTCACGTTAGGGTATGAACAGCTCCTTTACCAGCCAGACATTGCCTCAACGCAGCAGCACATTATTCGTTTATCATGTTTGTTCCGGAACTTCTGACGAGTAAAATTCCCGGTCGAGGGATTTTCCCCTGGAGTTAACATCAGTGCTGAATCTACTCTCCCCAAATGTCCTTCGGATGAGACTTTAAACCGAGGCCCCCGCGCCGCGTGCGAACGCAGGAAGAGCATCTTGCGCACACGTTAAATCCTGTTCCGCTTTTCGTAGGGTTAGGCCATTGTGTGCCGGTGGGAACAGATGACAAGATTTACCAAACTGCATACACACGGGACTGGATGTAAAAAAGCACATGAGTGCTTGTGCCATTACCCTCGATATAAAAGAATTGATAAATAATGAATAAATAAATAAATAGATAAATGAATAAACAAATAAATAAATAAACAAACAAACATAATTGTGTGTCTAATCCTGTCACGTCTTCTTCTACGTTGCTGAACGCTCAAACAGCAGTTATTGTCTGTCATATTATGAGCGAAAATGCGTTGCTCTGCCGATAAGCACCGAACAAGTCAGGCCCAGCGCATCCGACTTCGGCGTGGGAGAGAAGTGTTTATCTTTAAAGTCTTTCTGGAAATGCGCATCGAACTTTGGCATGGAAGAAAAATGTCATATAATATCTTCATTCAAAGTCTATCTGGAAAAAAAAGGCAGGAGAATGTACCAAGTAGGCAGAAAATAGACAAGAAGAACGTGGCATAAACAAAGAGAAAGATAGAAAAGGGTATACTCCTAGCACAAGAACGTCCAGAAGGCGGGGACAGAAGCTGGTTAATACTGACATGCCCCCAGCATTCCCATGGGAGAATGCCACTGTGAGAACACCTTTTGTCAGAAGGATATACCCTCACTGCAACACATTAGTCATCGATAACTTTTGTTCCACAACTAGCAGATCAAGTCCAAGGAAACACATGTGTATAACCTTGTCTCTAACGTTCTGTGCTCATGGATAAAAATGATTTCATAAGCAAGGATAGAGAGATGGTAGTTTGAGGGAATGAGGTGGGGAATGGAACGGGGGGCGCAAATATAATAGTCTGAGGGCTGAACAGCTTAGTGGGTAGATGGCTTCGCTCATAATCTGACAGCCTGGCATTGAACCACTCCCTACGCACCTATTCAAGGAGATCCCAAATCCTACCCCCACCCGAGATAACACCATTACCGACCCCTCATTCCCCTCTAAAGTCCTTCAGACAACACTATAAACGAGGCCCCGTGTGTAAAACCTACCCATAACATTTTACCCGTTTCGCTTTTCGAAAGGAAAGGCTTCCACGTGATGTCGAAACGAATGATACAATTTTATTTATAGATGCATGCATACACATGGGTGTAGTGTTTAGACGTCACTCCCGAAGTCAGTAGACGGCTACCTTGATTGTGGTCAAAAACGGTAGTCTATCTCTAGCTAGCTATCCCTTAGTCTGGTGACCGCGGGGGCACCCCTGAAGACTTGACAACCAGTTCACTCCATTCCTCTCTGTGTTCCGCCTTTCTCAAAATTTGGTTGAGTTCTAGGCGTTTCCATGCGCTGATGTTGTCCTCCCATCTCTTCCTTGGTTTGCCTCTTTTTCTTCCTCGAATTACGGTAGTAAAGAGTAAAAAAAAACTGTAGTTTATGCATAAAAATTACCATTGATGGTCCACTGAGCTCCAACATAGAAACGGGAAAAAATGCAATCAGATAAGCTATCACTGTTAATTGGCAATTAATGTTTCAATGTTTGCCACTTGCAGTGAGAATTTAGATAGAGTCACGAGACGATCTGCACTTGTTTTCGTTGAAAGATTAGATAGTCAGTGGCTAAAGCACACACGTTTTCGATATACACTAAGCTCTCTCTCTCTCCTCTCTCCTCTCTCCTCTCTCTCTCTCCTCTCTCTCTCTCCTCTCTTCTCTCCTCTCTCTCTCTCTCCTCTCTCTCTCTCTCTCTCTCTCTCTCTCTCCTCCTCTCTCTCTCCTCTCTCCTCTCTCTCTCTCTCTCTCTCTCTCTCTCTCTCTCTCTCTCTCTCCTCTCTCTCTCTCTCTCTCTCTCTCCTCTCTCTCTCTCTCTCTCCTCTCTCTCTCCTTCTCTCTCTCTCTCTCTCTCTCTCTCTCTCTCTCTCTCTCTCTCTCTCTCTCTCTCTCTCTCTCCTCTCTCTCTCTCTCTCTCTCTCTCTCTCTCTCTCTCTCTCTCCTCTCTCTCTCTCTCTCTCTCTCTCTCTCCTCTCTCTCCTCTCTCCTCTCCTCTCTCTCCTCCTCTCTCTCTCTCTCTCTCCTCTCCTCTACTCCTCCCCTCCTCTCTCTCTCTCTCTCTCTCTCATCTCTCTCTCTACTACATTATTGATTCATATGAAAATTTGTTCATATCTTGTACTCCCTTTTTGATAATTACGTGTGACGAATGTAATGATTTCTATGTAAAATTTTAATTAATGATCGTAAAAAAAAAATAAAAAAACACGAATAACTTTGTCCACTACCACATAAAATATAATTAGAAACATACATTTTATGATTATGATCAGAAGATTGATAAGATATTATAAGATATTAGGGTATATATGTCCCAAAATATGTGCCTTACAGCGGATAGATTCCTCTTGTGTTCCGTTCGGTTATGATTTCACTCAAAATTCAAGGCATATATTTCCTTAGAATGAAGTTTATTGATGAAATGTGCGACAACCAGTGAAAATGTGTGTGTGTGTGTGTGTGTGTGTGTGTGTGTGTGTGTGTGTGTGTGTGTGTGTGTGTGTGTGTGTGTGTGTGTGTGTGTCTATATGGTGTGTGTTTGTGTGCGTTTGTGTGTGCGTGTGTGTGCGTGTGTGTGAGTGTGTGTGTGCGTGCTGTGTGTGTGTGTGTGTGTGTGTGTGTGTGTGTGTGTGTGTGTGTGTGTGGTGTGTGTGATTGAGTGTATGTTTCTGTGTATATGTGTGTGTGTGTGTGTGTGTGTGTGTGTGTGATTGAGTGTATGTTTCTGTGTATATGTGTGTGTGTGAGAATGTGTGTGTGTGTGTGTGTGTGTCTATGTGTGTGTGTGTGTGTGTGTGTCTATGTGTGTGTGTGTCTATGTGTGTGTGTGTCTGTGTGTGTGTCTGTGTGTGTCTGTGTGTGAGTGTGTGTGAGTGTATGTAAAACATTATCCGATTGATAAAAATGTTTTGCCTATTCTTTGAAACATCTAGGATGTTTTATGTACAAAAAAACCCCATAAAAATAATAATTTTGATTTATTTTATTTATATTTTTATTGGTAGTATCTCTCCCCCCCCCCCCCTCCAATAAGGATATTAGTTTTTAAAATTTCCCCTTTTATCCAAATGTATGATTTATATCACATGTATAATTTTTGACAGATGGTGGTGGATTGATGTTTTTTTGAGTTGTTTATTTCATTTTGTTCTCTTGTTTGCTCTTTATCTATTAACGCTTTCTTCTCTTCCATAATCAAAATCCTTTATTGTGACTTCAGATTGTTGTTTTTTGAACGAGTGCATTTTTTATTACCTTATCATATATAGTGTCCTTATTCTTGGGTGTTGTTTGGTATTGCGTAAAGTTTTATTGTTTAGTATCTTCTCAATTTGATGTATCCCTGAAAAGGCGGGGACTGGATGTAAAAAAGCACACGAGTGCTTATCTATTATCCTCGAATAAAATACTTTGCCTTGCCTTGCCTTGCCTTGCCTTGCCCTTCTCTTCTCTCTCTCTCTCTCTCTCTCTCTCTCCTCTCTCTCTCTCTCTCTCCTCTCTCTCTCTCCT
>CM060317.1:36425019-36427519 GCA_030674155.1 Stramonita haemastoma | reverse complement strand
AAATAAATAAATAAATGAATAAATAAATAAATAAATAAATAAATAAATAAATAAATAAATAAATAAATAAATAACACGTACTTATAGAATACTCACGCCCAGGCACACACTAGTCATGGCACTGCTCCCGCTGCTTGCTCACATAAGTAGACATTAAGCACACAAGACAACAAAAAAAGGCAACACCTATTGTTCAAATAAAAACAATAAAGGAAAAAAGTACAGTGTCAAGCTTTTTTTTCTTCATTTCAGTGAGAGTTGAGGTTTTGTGTATACTGTGTAGAAAGAAATTCTACCGGTTTGCTTTTCTTTTCTTTTTTCTTTCTTTCAAGGTTTTTCTTTTCCGTGCAGAACATCTGAACGTTCTTTTCTAAGGCAGTTTTGAGTTTCTGTCTGCAAAGTTGTAAAGGTGTTTTCTTTTTAGTTAGTTTTGATGTTGTTGTTGTCGTTGTTGTTGTTGCTGTTGTTGTTGTTGGTGGTGGTGGTGGGTTGCTGCTGCTGCTGTTGCTACTGCCGCTGTTGTTACAGATTTTGTTTGGTTTGGTGTTACTTTATTTGCTTGGTTTTTATTTTTGTTTGTTTTGAAAAAATCAACAACAAAAACCGAACAATCTGTGTTTAGAGAGAAATGCAAAATATATAAGGTAGAAGAACACATTTTCTTTAGCATGTTTGATTCAAAATGTTTTTTGTGTATAAAAATCAGTCACTTAAAGGACATGAACATAAATATATAACACGCGGTTTCTCTCTCTCTCTTCTCTCTCTCTGTGTCTCTGTCTCTGTCTCTGTCTCTGTCTCTCTCTCCCTCTATCTCTCTCTGTCTCTCTCTGTCTCTCTCTGTCTCTCTCTGTCTATCTCTGTCTCTGTGTCTCTGTCTCTGTCTCTGTCTCTCTCTCTATCTATCTCTCTCTGTCTCTCTCTGTCTCTATCTGTCTCTGTCTGTCTGTCTGTCTGTCTGTCTGTCTCTCTCTCTCTCTGTCTCTCTCACACACACACACACACACACACACACACACACACACACACACACACACACACACACACTCACACACATACACGCATGCACACAAACATACACATACATACAAACAACTTATACACGCATACACAAACTTACACATACACACACGCACACGCACAAAAACACACACACAACACACACACACACACAACACACACACACACACACACACACACCACACACACACACACACACACACACAAAACACACACATACACACAACACACACACACACACACACACAGTATAACACACATACATAATTATGCAAGTATGTTACACATTGATGCACACGCATGTGCACTAACCATGCACCCCCACCCCCACCCTTTCTCACCCATCCACTAACCCTTAATCTAAGACGCAAACATTTTGTATTCAGGCAAGTAGAAATACAAAACCACAAACCACAATTAATGTTCTACTTGTTTTTGAAACATGAGTGAACATTCAAATAAAAAAACAAAAATGTTTGTGTACTCTGTTGAAACAAGTTTCCAGTCTTTTCTCCCATTTTCATGTCGAAAACTTGAAGCTTTTTTTTTTCTACGCAACTTTTTTGTTTTGTTTTGTTTTTTACCTTGCACCTGTGAATTTAAAAAGTCTAAAACTTTTATGGTTTTATTTGTTGATTGTTTTTTTTATTGTTTGCTTGTACATTTTGTTTTCTTTTCTACTCATTTCTTTCCTTCGAAGAAGAAAATGTACTGAAAATACTGTGTGTAGGCTGCAAAGCTAGGTGAAAAGCTACGGAAAGCATGTCTTAGTGTTTTAGCTTGTTAATTAAAAACACATGTACGCACGCAGTCACGCACACAAAGACATACACACATACAAACACACACTACAAACACACACACACACACACACACACACACACACAAAACACACAACACACACACAGCACACACACACACACACACACACACCACACACACACACAGACACACACACACTACTCCCAATGGCACGTGCACTGCTAAAAGTAGGCTACACATACATGCTTAAACGCACACACGTACACACCTGTCCGTCTGTCTCCTTTCATACTTCTACCTATAAATTGTTAGATTCAACGTTTATCATTTTATACAATTTACTGTTGATATTACTACTACTACTACTACTACTACTACTACTACTACTACTACTACTACTACTACTACTACTACTACTACTACTACTACTACTACTGCTGCTGCTGCTGCTGCTGCTGCTGCTGCTGCTACTGCTGTGTTTGCTGCTGCTGCTGCTATTGCTATTGCGACTTCTACTACTAGGACCATCATTACACAACTACAACACAACAACAGCATCTACTACTACTACTAACTACTACTACTACTACTACTACTATACTACTACTACTACTACTACTACTACTACTAACTACTACTACTACTACTACTACTACACTACACTACTACTACCACTACACTACTACTACCACTACTACTACTACTACTAACTACCACT
>CM060317.1:36420019-36422519 GCA_030674155.1 Stramonita haemastoma | reverse complement strand
GATAACATGCTTTCTTAACACCCAATCCCCATGTGCATGTGATTTTATATTTTATACATTGCTGTCATCAGTTCCTACCGTCACTAAAGGCATACTCCTACGAAATGCAGAACATGTTTTAATGTGAGATCAATGGTCATGTTAAGTTAAAGTCTGTCCCGAGCCTAAGGCTCATCAGGCCGGTGCTTATCCGGTTTCTGTGGCGTTAAGCGACTGAGAGTCATAGACTCCCTCCTGGATAGGACGCCAGTCTATCGCAGGGTTAACCCCCAACACAAGGTTGGTACCACTTTTACACCTGGGTGGGTGAGAAAATAGCCGTAAAGAGCCTTTTCCAAGGCACAACGCCATACCCGAAAGCTGGATCGAACCCGCAACCTTTAGATTACGAGTCAACGCCTAACCACTAGACTACAGCGGCGGCTCAATGGTCATGAGAATGACGTAAATATCCTGCTATGCAAATGTATGTGCTTCGAGACAATTGACAGGACAGTACTCTAAGCTTCATATCACAATATATCCCGCACTAGCCGAGCCCGAGGTACACAAACACCTGCAGAATTGCATCCATTAAGTACATAAAGCTCGACTAAGCGATCCCAGTCTTCCCAATGAGCGCATTGAGAAACCACTCCGGGTAGGAACTGGCCAGAGTTAGACACATACCTGTCACTATTATGCAATGCAAACTGGCGACCTCCCAATCCGTAACGCAAGCGTTAGCCACTGCATCAAGGGAGCTGGGTTTTTTTTTAGCTGATAAATCATTTGTCCTGGTTTTAAACTGAGGAGTAAAGTGAAAGCTATTTACCACCGTATATTATGATATCGCTCTTAGACCCAAGTAGGCATTTCATGCATGGCAAATCGGTCACTGATAGTAATTAGTGTAGCAAATGTACTTGGTATGTTTTAGAGATCAGTACTTGAACAATAAACATAACAGCGGTATCATATGGATTTCTGTTTTCAATATTATGAAGATTTTTCATTAAAAGTTCAAACAGTTGTTTCAACAACAACTACATCCAACTTTGACGTGAGAAACAATTATGGCAGGAGAATAGACCAAGAAGATAAAAATGGGTATACACTTAGAAGGTGACAGGACGAAAAAGAAGAAGGTAGAAACAAAGAGGGATAGAAAAGAGGGAAATCCTAGCACATTATTGCCAGAAGAGATTTCAAGTTTCTTTGATTATTTCTTGTATTCAGAGGTAACATGAAACCTATAATATTGAGAAATGTCATTAAGTGACATGGAGACGGGGTAGCTCAGTGGTCAAGCACTCGCTTTCCCCAGGCTAAGGTTAAGCAGCATCGAGCGTAGCTATCGAGTGGATGGGTGGCCGTTTGCGCGCCCTTAGCTTTAGTACAGTCCCCCAGTTCACCCAGCTGTAAATGAGCACCTGCCCTCTTTAGAGTCAGGGGAGGGAAAGCAGCGAGGGAGAGGAGATTGGCGCCGCCCTCATTATTCTGGCTTCTGGAAAAGCTGAGGTCTCTGAAACCCTGCTCCTTTACGACCACATAGGCTATGGAACACCCTTACCTTTTTGTCTATTTGTGACACGTTCCAATATCTAACAATGTGATGTGGGATTTGCGACACGGATAACAGATGCTTTGGATATAACCATTTTGTTCCGAAAATAGCACAGTAGAAATGAGTATTATTACTATCTAATTTTACGTTCATTATCATTATAAAAGCAACATATATATTAGATCAGCTCAACAAGTCTGTTTGTGTTATAGATCTGAATACAGCTGTAATCTACCAAGATTTTTTATCACCTTCCAGCGATTTTGTTCATACCATACTTTTTGTAAATCCTTTTTTTTTTTGCTCATCAAGCTACAGTGGGAGGCTTAAGGGTACCACTTTTGTTGTCATGGATATAGAAATAGAAATACCAGGACTTAGTGCATCTCTATCCTTATACATGAGGAGAGGTCATCGCCATTTGCACCGATATATGATCAACCTCATCAGAAGTGAAACCCGAGTCGTGTTTTACCCGCAAAAGCATGCAGAAGATTAAAAAGGACTTATGTTACCCAAAAGCTTCACAAGGATATTAGTGGTCTTTGTTTTCTCACGGACTATTTTTTTTTTGCTATTTAGAGAAGCCACTTTTTTCAGTTCTCGTTGAGCCCCTTTGAACTGTACTGGCGAGGACTTTTCTAAGCTATTTTGACTTGTTTGCTGTAGTTATACAACTAATCTATGGGATGCTGTACGATACCCAGCTTAGACAGGAGTCGAGTGTCGGTGAGTGTTTGAAGGGGAGAGGGTACGCGTGAGCTCTTCTAGAATCAGTAATCCGTTTCGCTGATTAGTCAAAACAGTCACTGTGAAACAACAAGTACACTTTGAGTAGGTATCATTATCATTATTACTTTTCTTTATTTTAAAAAAAAATAATTAAATGGCATGAACAGCGCCAGTCTTCTCCTGTGTTTCAAACTCGGTAGATAGCCTGCGCGCTGTCCTCAT
>CM060317.1:36395019-36415019 GCA_030674155.1 Stramonita haemastoma | reverse complement strand
GTTGGATTATTGGATGTCAGCTTTGCCATACCCTCACCCCCACCCAGCCCTCTCACCTCCACCCCCTTTACTTATATTTTCCGGGTATTTAGTTAAAGGTAGGGCGATGTAAAGGGTCTGTGGAAGTGATAGGGGTTCTTCAAGACCATTATCTTTATTTCTGTATTTAGTATGTCTGTCGTATTCATTTCATTTTTTTATTCATTATTCATGTATATATGCATGACTTGTTTAGCAAGGTGTAGAAACGCTTACTTGCGTTTCTTCCTTTCTTTGATAAAAAGACCCGCTTGTTTGCTCTCTGTCTGTGCCCATGTCTCTGTCTGTCGTCGTCTGTCTGCCTCTCTCTATATCTCTCTATCTTCTATCTCTCTATCTCTTATCTATCTATCTATCTATCTATCTATCTATTACTATCTATCTATCTATCTAAGTCTGTCGTATTCATTCATTTTATTCATTATTCATTATATATGCATTGACTTGTTTAGCAAGGTGTAGAAACGCTTACTTGCGTTTCTTCCTTTCTCTTGATAAAAAGACCCGCTTGTTTGCTCTCTGTCTGTGCCCATGCTCTCTGTCTGTCTGTCTGGTCTGTCTGTCTGTCTGTCTGTCTGTCTGTCTGTCATATCTCTCTATTTCATCTATCTCTCTGTATCTACTATGTATCTATCTATTATCTATCTATGTATCTATCTATGTTATCTATCTATTATCTATCTATCTATCTATGTATTATTGTCTATCATATCTATCTATCTATCTATCTATCTATCTATCATCTATCTATCTATCTATCTATCTATCTATCTATCACTATCTTATATCTATCTACCCTGTTCCTCTGTGGTCCAGTAATCTTAAAAGTTCTGTTGTTGTTGTTTGTTTGTTGTTGTGTATTGTGTTATATCGTGCATATGGTAGGCTGGTGGACTCAGTTTATTCAGATCATTAGACATTTCTCAGCTTACAGTGTAAATTAGCTGTTTTCAACACCTCGCGCGCGACTATTCTTACCTGGCATGTAACATGTGTGACCGCTTTACAATCCACGAGGCTTCTGCATGGGCCAAAAGCTATGCCACGTATTGATGTAAGTAAGCAAAGTCACAATGCCTTCTTTAGAAGGTTGTTTATTCGTGACAAACTTTTTCGCGTATCAGCTTCTTATTTTGTATTACAGTACCTCAGATTCTTTGAGTTGGAATATAGCTGCCAGATGGCTAAGTACTTAAAAGAGCAACCGTATAAAAAACAAAACTTTTTCATTCCAGGAGTACTTGTAATCTCCCGCTAATTTCCAAGGTACGCTAGAGAGACACAGTGCATGCTCTAGGTGACCCTCACAGTGTATATCTGGGGAAACACCAAACAAACACAACAAGAATACTACCACAGCCTACTTTCGCCAAAAACCACCACCACCACTACCACCACCACCACCACCAGCAACAACAACAAAACTAGCAACAAGACAACTTCCGATTTTCTGTGCCATTTAAAAAAAAAAAAGAACTCGCGAGCTGCTCAATTTAGGTCACGGCAGGTTTGTGCCGTGGGCGCGTTACTCTTTTGGCTCACCATTAAAATGCTGATTGGTTAGATGTAGCGGATTAGCTCGGTGATTAGAACGTCTGCGTGGTCGTGGTTTGAAGTGTACACATGGGTTTGAATCGCCACAGGTTTTTTTTTATTATTTGTCCCTGTCCATCTGAGAATATGACTATTTCTCCGCCCCCTAGAGGTTGATCTTGATTTGACTCTACTCCACTTCAGACTGGAGGCTATCGAGTCTGATTCTACGCGTATGAATTTGGTTTGAATAATGTTTATTCAAAAAGACAACATCATACATTACATACAAATCAATGCTAAGAGCAGCAACAAGCAGAAAGCTTATAGTGTCTTATTACACATAAGATAAACAGTAAACTAAATGATATATCGGCAACTAGTACTTTTGTGTTCATCTGAAACAATACATGTTTGTCAATAAAAAGTTACTGTATGAGAAATCCTAAATTTGGCTGCAATATTTCGATTGGAAAGGGTAAAAGTGAATTTAAAAATTAGCAAACAGTTACCACAGAAGAAATAGATAGATAGACAGACAGACAGACAGACAGACAGACAGACAACAGGAATATGGATGGATGGATGGATGGATGGATGGATGGATGGATGGATGGATGGATAGATAGATAGATAGATAGATAGATAGATAGATAGATAGATGGACAGACGACTGATGGATGGATGGATGGATGGATGGATGGATGGATGGATGGATGGATAGGATGGATGGATGATGATGGATGATGGATAGATAATGATGATAGTAGATAGCTAGATAGATAGATAGATAATAAAATCAATAAATAAATAATGACATAGAATTTGTTCACAGAGGGTAACGTCTAATCCACCTTTCGAAGGAAAATGAGGTTCAAACAAAATGTAGCTGGGGGTATGGATAGCAAAAAAGCTGTCCAGCATGCAGTCTTCAACATGGAATCGGTTAGGCCCCGCCAGGTTTACACTGTGCAAAACATATTGTGTGATATTGGCATCAAGAATATCCACTCAGTTTCACCCCTAGATGGCATCAAGGATATGCACTCAATTATACCCCTAGATGGCACGAAGAAAATGCACTCAGTTTCATCCCTAGATAGCATCAAGAATATGCACTCAGTTTCACCCCTAGATACCACCAAGAATGCACTCAGTTTCACCCCTAGAATGGCATAAGAGATAAATATGCACTCAGTTTCACATTAGATAACATTAAAAATATGCACTCAATTTCACCCCTAGCTGGCATCAAGAATATGCACTCAATTTCACCCCTAGCTGGCATCAAGAAATGCACTCAATCACACCCTCGCTGTCACCAAAAGTATGCACACAGTCTCCCTTTTCACATTGGTGAATCACCGTAAAGAATGCAAGTACACTCTGGATAAGAAAAGTGCGTACGTGACAGTTCTTGTCTTTATAAAAAAAAAAAAAAAAGCAAAAACTTCCCAATATTGGCAGCCTTTCTCTGACTTCAGAGTAGATTTTTTTTCCTTTAATAGAGAATAGAGAGGAGTATGTTAGGAGCTTTGATGAATGAAGAAGTCCCCCGCATCACGTTTCAAAGCATGACAACCTTTTAGTGGCTGACTCCTCCGTATTTTGCTCAGGTCAGCAACTGGTAAAGGTTTGGCTACATCCACACAATTTGTGTATAGCAAAATAAAGTGCTTGTTGTGGGAGAAAACTGAAATGCCACATTTTTTTTATGTGGGAGGACAGATTTTTTTATGCACTCTCTAAACCCACAAAATAGTTTGTTCATTCATGATGTCATTCATTCATCTATGAAGTCATAGATTTTTTTTTCCTTTCTTCATTGATTTTTCCATGTATTTCATCATCGATTGAATTATTCATTCATGTACTCGAGAATTTGATCAGTCAAGTTGTGTTTTATATTTTTTGGGGGGCGTTTTGTGTGTAAATGAAAGCAGTCGCCAAAAGTGGCCCTCAGTAGCCAAAAAGAGAAGTACCGTGAAAGCAAACCCTTACTGACTTCCCTTCCACAGTAGCAATATTGAACTAACTCCCCCCCCCCCCTCCCTCAAGCCTCAACATTGACCATACAAAGCAAGTTCTCCCAAGTCTTGTCAGTAGCCTCTGAAAATAGACTTACGTGCTCCCAACGACTAGTTGTGTAAAATTCCAAAACAAAAAACCCCCAGAATTTGACCACGTCGCTGCTGCCATTCGCGGCACTACCGGTTCTTTTTCTTTTTCTTCATCTTTACAATGAAGTATTTCAGTGGCAGAAATGTCTGGAGCGAGTCTGGTACAATCAGATTCGTAGGTGATTTTAATATTGTGCACTGGCTTCATAAAATCTGTGCATTGACAAAGAGGGGAATGTGTGAGTACAGAACAAATAAAAAGTAGTACTGTCAGAAACTAAGACTGCAAAACTTATTGTTATGCCTGGATATGTACACACGTGCACGTGACGCAATGACTGATGTAAAAAAAATAAAGTAGCATTTTTTTCCAAGTAGAAGTTGACAAGATTAGTGTTGCCATTTGTAGCACTGTAGTTGGGTTGTTGATTTTTTGTTTGTTTGTTTGTTTATGCAATTAACATTTTTTGGTGTTTGGGATGTCTGAATCAAGTCAGGTGTAATCAAAGATCAATAAGGCGATTTTATAATTGTGTATCGGCTACATAAATCGCTGTATTGGCTGAAAGGCGAGCGCATACATAAATGGGTACCAGATCTTGTATTAAAGCAAACTGAGATGGCACTGTTTAAAGCTATGCAAAGAAATAGACACACCGGGCATGTCAAAAACAGTATAAGTGTTTTCCTTATTACAAAAAGAACTGTTGTAGGCGTTGCTATTTGTAGTACTGTGGAGTATTTTTTGTGGCTTTATTTCTAAAGGAATTATTTCAGTGCCTATCATACCTGAAGAAATTCACACATATTCAGATCCTTTGCTGATTTTATATCCATATTCCCCTTAAAATTCTTTAAATTGACATGAAGGCGATTTGTAGGTTAAGAGTAATAAAGGTAGCACTGAAAAGCATTGTGATCACACAGTGCATAGTTGTGTCTAAAAGTGTACACACGCACTGCAACAATTGGTTTGTGTTACAGAAGTGGTAGGTTTTCTTTCTTTCTTCTTCTAGAAGTGGCCGTGTTGGCGTTGACCTTTGTAGCACTGCAGGCTTTTTACAATCAATAACTCCCTGATTTTTGTTTCCTTCCTCGGCTGGAGCTCCAATGTTCACCAAAGGTAAGGTTTAATAACGTATGCGATCGTTTTTGTTCACCATGAAAATAGCCGCATTCCAAATGCGGGGATGTGTATGCTGAGTATGTCCGTAACACCGAAAGATGAAATAAACTACGGTGATCTTTAACGTGCATACGAAATTTTTATATTCTGCGTGTGTATAAACATAAAAGGAATTAGGCACTGTCAGGTCTGCACTTGAACCTGACATGGGAGATCGATAAAATGGCCACTCTCAATTCACTGGACGCCGCTGAGATTCGAATTGACGACTTCACAGACCCATGGGACTAAAATGAAATGGTCATAGCCATTCATCTAAAGCATCCGTCGTTCTTGCATTTAAAATCCGAAACAATGAGAACAGTGGGCGACTTTGCTGTCATATTGCGGTAATGATCGTTTGAGTTGACACAAAAACCAATGTACGTATGTGACAAAGAGAGAAACAAGATTGTTTGTCTTGACGGTACAATGTTGGCATTGCCATCTGTGATACTGTGGTTGGATTCTTTTTATTTTCTAATTAATATATTACATAAGTATCTGCAGTCTATGTAAATCTATATCATTAGGTCATTTTACAATAGTATGGATCGCCATTTGTGCTCTTTGGCTTCAGTACAGTCCCCCAGCTCACCCAGCTGCAAATGGGTAGGCCTACCTACCCTCTTTAGGGTCCAAAAAGGTAAAGCAAAGAGAGAGAGGAGATGGGCGCCGTCCTCAATATGCTGGCCCCTGGAGAAGCTGAGGTCTCTGACATCTTGCACCACAACGACCGCATAGGTTAATGAACACTTTACCGTTACCCTACATCGGCGCTCATAAATCTTTGGACTGACAAAAATGAATGTATTCTTACGTAGAAAATGAAAGCCAGTATATTCACGCTATACAACTGATTGTTACATGACAACACTTTTTTTTCTATAAGCAATATCTTGTGGCACGGTGGGTTTTTTTTGTTTTTTGAAACACACACCGTTTTAAGGTAAAAAGGTAAAGGTGCCCCATAACCTATGTGGTCGTAATGGAGCGAGGCATCAAAGACTTCAGCTTTTCTAGGGGCAGCATATTGAGGGTGGTGCACCATCTCCTCTTCCTCACTGCTTTACCTTCCCTGACCCTTAAGAGGGCAGGTACCCATTTACAGCTGGGTGAACTGGGGAGACAGCACTGAAACCAAGGCGCGCAAACGGTCACCCACCCACTTGGTAACCACGCTCAACGTTGCATAACTTTAGCTTGGGAAAGCGAGTGCTCTAACCGATAAGCTGTCCCGTCCAATTTTAGTATCTGAAAACCTGAAGAAACTCAAGCACAATCAGACCAACAGACAATTGTATAAATGTATATTATTATTGCTACATACATCCGTAGAGCAACACAAAGGCGAGTGTCTATGTAGAGATAGAACCAAGTTTGGTACTTAAAAAAAACAGCTGCGATTGCACAGTTTACAACACAGAAAATATGTGCACAAGCAATGCAACGATTTTCAGTCTTCATTAAGTTTTAGTAGAACTGCGGGATTTAACAATAACAGAATGTCATGTCTGAAGTCCCTGAAGCAAATCTAACACACTCAGCAACCTTGCTTCCCTACACTGGGCTGACAAATCGTTAAATGAATTAACAACAAGATGTGGTGTGTGTGTGTGTGTGTGTGTGTGTGTGTGTGTGTGTGTGTGTGTGTGTGTGTGTGTGTGTGCGTGCGAGATGTGCGTGGGTGCCGCTCGCCGATTTGATGTGCGCTGCGCACCTGCAACACAAAAAACAACACAGCTGGTCGTGAAAGAAACACTTTGCAGTTATCCTTAGAAATGTACACTCAAGATGCAGCGATTGGGTGTGTAACATAACAGGTGTCTTTTATTTTGGGTTAATCCGTTGGTGTTGTCATTGTACCCCTGTAGCCTCGCTATAATAAACTATTCTAGTTTCAGACAGGCTGAAACGAGTCAAGTATAATGAGACAGTAGGCGATTATATAGATAGGTAACAGCCGTATATTTAGGTGGCTTTTTTACGTAGGTGCAGCGTGACGTAAAAAAAGTGAGAATCAAATCTGAAACTATAAGAACCCGTGATTTGTAAAATTTATAGTTATGTCTAGTAATGTACGCATAGGATGCAAAGACCTGTGTATGTGTTGTGTGTTGTGTGTGTGTGTGTGTGTGTGTGTGTGTGTGTGTGTGTGTGTGTGTGTGTGTGTGTGTGTGTGTGTGTGTGTGTGTGTGTGGGGTGTTGTGTGTGTGTGTGTGTGTGTGTTGTGTGTGTGTGTGTGTGTGTGTGTGTGTGTTGTGTGTGTGTGTGTGTTGTGTGTGTGTGCGAGCGTGCGTGCGTGCGTGTGTGTGTGGTGTGTGTGTGTGTGTGTGTGTGTGTGTGTGTGTGTGTGTGTGGTGTGGTTATGCTGCTTTGTGTATTATGTGTGTTTCTGCGCACGTGCGTGCCTGCGTGCCTGCGTGCTTGTGTGCTTGCGTGTGTTTTATTTTTTCATTTACTTTTTATTGTTTCATTTCGAGGATAATGGTATACAGCACTTTTATGTCTTTTTATATCCAGTCTCCATGTGTATGCAGTTTTATGAATGTTTGTCATCCGCACCCTCCAGCACACACTGGCCTTCTCTTCCGAAAAGCGCGCGGCGTGTGTGTGCGCGCCTGCAGATTCCATTTAGTAGTCTGAACATGTTTTTATTTTTCTCGTTTCCATAATCTGTCACAGATCAAAAAAGATAGATAAAAAGCCCTAAAGGGCAAGTTCAGAAATAATACTTAGTGGAGGTGGGATATACATTTAGGCTGGTTTCTTTAAAACGAGAATCAGCCAAGGTATTATACTCTTAACGTAATCCACCCACACTTGGGCCACTTGTCTGTTTGCTTTTAGCGTCACACTACCGGGATGTTTTCTTTACGACCATCCCAGTCTGCCTCTACTCATTGATCCTACACACTCACACACACACACACACTCGCGCAGCGCACACACACACACACACACACACCACAGTACAGCAGAGAGACGAGAGAGAGAGAGAGAGAGAGAGAGAGAGAGAGAGAGAGAGGAGAGAGAGAGAGAGAGAGAGAGAGAGAGACAGAGACAGAAGACAGACAGACAGACAGACAGAACAGCACAGACACAGACAACACAGACAAAATACAGAGAGAGAGAGAGAGAGAAGAAGAGAGACAGAAGACAGACAGACAGAGACAGAGACCCACACATCCAGTCTGGTTTTTGTGGCACCCTCGAAACTAGCAATCGTCAAAGAGCTGTTATTATGGCCAGGCAACTTTAGGGTCAGTGACATGGTGCCCTGTCTTGTCCTGCCCTGTCCTGCCCTGCCCTGCCCTGTCCCTGTCCTGCCCTGCCCTGCCCTGCCCTGCCCTGCCCTGTACTTGCTGTTGTGTTATTTCTGGGCTTGATGGCATCTTCAACCCACAGCAGAATTTTTGTTCCTGGAGTTTTAGGCTTCTTACTGCGTCTGTGGAGAAACTGTCACAAGTGCTTACACTGTCTTTTTTTGTTTTTGCCTCTGGCTTGTATGTTTGTTTGTGTACAATAACTGGTTGGATTTTGTTTCTTGTTCAACATGTATTCCTATGTTGAATGCATGATGCTCAAGGGATTGTGCAGTTTATGGTTTCATCTTGTTGTTTGGTTATCCTGACCACGGACAAATGGTGTAGTGGATGGTGGGCGTTTTTTTTTTAATAGACGGAAACAAACCTGCAAAACTCCGTTTTCTGAAGAGATTTTGCCCCAAGCAAGAATGTTTGTTAAGGAATGGTGTAAACAAAGTGCTAAAGTTTGCATTGAAAAGTTATTATGGCTGAAATGTTCTGTTGTTTCATGACATTATAGCATAACAATTTGTAGTAGTCTCCATCAAGGAAAACAATCATTTTAAGTTGGTGTATGGCTGCCTACAAGGAGGCGGGTGTTTTTTTGCTTTTTGTTTTTTTTGGGGGAACACAATATCATAAACATTGAATCTAGTTAAGTTCACAGTCTCACAGTCTTCCTTGGTGAGTGGACTGAAATATAGGGTGACCATCAGGCCGGTAGCATAAGCTGGAAAAGGTTAAAATAATGTGTTTGTTTTGTGTTGTTGTGTGTGTGTGTGTGTGTGTGTGTGTGTGTGTGTGTGTGAGGGAGGGTGGTGAGAGAGAGAGAGAGAGAGAGAGAGAGAGAGAGAGAGAGAGAGAGAGAGAGAGAGAGAGAGAGAGTGTGTGTGTGTTGGTGTGTGTGTATGTGTGTGTGGTGGAGGGGGGGTTGTGATTAAATTTCGTTACTGATTAAATTTTCAGTATCAATGTATTTCTTGACTGTATACAAAAACGGTCTTATTCAGTGATAACTTAGATAATACCTGCATTGTCCCTAAGTAAATCAAAGCATCAGGCTGTAATCAAAATATAAAATTCACGAGCAATGACACCGGGTAAATTATTCAGGCCCATTGGCTCGTAGTTTTTTCAACACTTTCGAAAAAGGGCAATACCGAATTGAAATTATGAAATAAACACACACACACACATATAGACACACCTGCATACCCCCCCCCCCACACACACACACTACACACACCTGCATACCCCCCACCCCCCACCCCCTACACCACACCCCACTACGCACGCAAACACGCAAACACACTTACACACACACACACACCACACACCACCAAACACACACAACACACACACACACACACACGCATATGACCATTCCATTCACACACACACACACACACAACACACACACACACACAAAACACACACACGCGCGCGCGCGCGCACCACCCCCATACTTCCATTCCATTTGTATCAATTATACTCTTCTCTTCTGCTCCCTTTCTTCCACAATCTTTCTCGTCTCTTCCTCAAAGGTATGTTCTCTTCTCCATTTTTTTTTTATTATTTTTTGTTGTTGATGTTGTTTATTATCAGCCTGAATGTGTTCCTGCACAGCAGGTGTGTTGATGTGCGCAGCATGCAAAACGCTCACTTGGCGAAAAGCGATCAAATTGGATGTAGTAGTGGCCTGAGTGTTATGTCCCTTTATTGGCGTCTCCATGGAAACGTGTATCACGATACTACTTAACTCTGTGTGTGTGTGTGTGTGTGTGTGTGTGTGTGTGTGTGTGTGTGTGTGTGTGTGTGTGTCTGTGTGTTGTGTGTGTGTGCTGTGGTGTGTGTGAGGTGTTTGTGTGTTGTGCGTGTGTGTGTGTAGTTCGTGCGTGGTGCGTGCATGTGTGTTGTTGTAGTGTTGTCTTGTGTGTGTGGAGATTGTATATGTATGTGATGTGTTGCATGTTATGCATGTAGTGTATGTCATGTATTAGTATGTATGTATGTATGTTGCTCTGATCGTACGTATGTATGTATGGTATGTATGTGTATGTATGTATGCTTTATACGTTGTTGTATGTATGTATGTATCTGTAATTCATGTCTGAGTAATGTATGTATGATGTATTTGATGTATTTGTATGTTGTTTTGTTGTTGTTGTGGTGGTTTTGTGTAGTTGTTGTTTTGTGTGTGCGTGGTGTGGTGTGGTGGTGTGTGGTGTGTGTTGTGTTGTGTGTGTGTGTTTGTAAGTGAATGTGCGCATGAGTGTGTGTGTGTATGTATATGCGTGTCTATATGTGTGTGTGTACCTGTATGAGTACGCGACAAACGAACAGACAGACAGAGAAAAGCAACCGCACAGACAATGAGACAAAGAAGAGGTCAAAGAAACAGAAATAGAACACGAAAGACAGAAAGAGACACAGAGATATAGGCTAAGCAGCAGGAAAGATCTCCATGGCCGGTTATTTTGGACCTGTGTGCCTGGTTTGGCCCTGATTTAGGCACTCTGTTCTGGGCGACTTCTGGGGTTTACGTTTTACACATCCCTCAACTGCTATCCAACATAACGAACGAAGTTTTTTTTTTGTTTGGATTTTTTTTGTTTGGATTTTTTTTGTGATCCATGTGACCCGTGTTCCCATTTCCAGCCGTTCACTCTGACCTTATTAACACAGCCAGTCTAGAACTTGTTCTGGCGTTTCCACAGTGTCAGGAGTCAGTATGGAGCTGTCACGTTAAGACCACTGGTCAGAGGAGACCGTGCGCACTCTGGTTAGCTGCTTGATTTGATGTTAATTGTATCTTCTCTGGTTCACCACAAGCAGGAAATCCATCTTTAAACTTTTTACTTCGAAATGTAAAGTATTTATTGTAAAACCACTGTCAGTTCCAACAGGTTTTTTTCTAAATGAAATTTAAAAGTTCTCCTCGGGGAGAGCATGTCGTGGTCACTAGAGTAGCGCCACCTTTGCAAACGTTCACTGGGGGTGGGGTTGTCTAGTCTGTTTCCTCGAAGACTCAGACAGCAACTGTTGTCGTCTGTCATATAAGCTAAAATGTGTTGCACGGCCGTTAAGCGCCTAACAAGTCAGGCCCAGGCATCAGAATTCGGTGTGGGGGATATTTTTTTTTGTCTTTCTGGGAGAAGGGCAAGAGAAAGTACCAAGTAAGCAGAAATACAAAAGAAAAAGGTGACAAGAAGAAAAGGAATGCAGCAAAAACTAAGAGGGTAATAGAAAAGAGGAAATTCCTAGCACAATTTCAGAAGGTGGAAATGATGTTATATTGACAGGTCCCCAGCATCCCCATTTGATTTGATTTGATTTGATTGGCCCAGGATCTGACGACGGGGGTTCAAGCCACTACCAGAAGGACCTCCCTCGGAGAATTTCCCCCCTAGAGTTGATCATTGTTAGTACCAACATCGCTTTTGTAAAATTCCTTTAAATGAGACTATAAACCGAGGTCCTTCCTATGTGCCAACCCATGGAAAACATTTTGCTCACTTGTTAACACCCATTCTGCTTTAGGGAAGAGTTGGCCTTGTGTACCTGTAGGAGCTGATAAGGAAATGTACATGAACAATAGTGTCGTGGTTACATCTCATCACTGAAGTCGAAATACAGATACCTTACAGTGAGAAAATGGTCAACTATGTAAATATCCCACCATGGGTGTGCCTCAGAGTTTCAGCCAAGGAACGAAAAAAATGCGTATACTGTTTACATAAAAAGGGCATTCTGCATATTTTTTTCCAGGAGAAGCTGTCCTGTTGCTATGAAATTTTTATGTATACCAAATATATGGATACACACGGGTCCTCTAGACGTCTAAGACCACAATTCATGACCTAGGAGGTAGTAGGTAAAAGATAAAAGGTTTTCACAAACAGTAGATTTCAAACCCAAAAAAACTCTTCCTCGTTTTCCAGACAAGTCCTTTCCTTCATATCACCAATACCAATGATACCTTAGCCACAGAGCCAGGTGACTTGAAACACCCACCCGAGTAATCATAAACCATCACGTCCTCCCAACCCATCACGGATGTTCCTGATTCCAAGGGCTTTGACACATACTCAATACAAGAAGGACAAGAAGAAAAAAAGGGAAAATATCGAACATGATACTCCCTCAGAGGACAGACCCGCATAATCAAAAACCTGCTTGCTGTACGGTTTGTCTTCTTTTTGTTTGTTTTTTAACAGCATGATGATGATGCATAGGGACAGAGTTCCATAAGCGTACTTTGATTTCAGTTTACCTAGCAGGGCTTCAGAAATCACAACCCCACATGATATAAAGCGTTAGACTCACAATCTTAAAGTAAAGCTTTTAACTTTTCTGATTAATTTGTCTGTTTGAGGAGATATTATCTATATTGTTTAACATTCGTTCAGACATCATTCCTTCAAAAATTCAATTAGTGATGAACCTATAAGCTTAATTTCGTGTATAAACGTATGCTTAACTCTTGGGCACACATGAAAGACTCCTGCGCTTTTCTGAAACGTAGGCCAGCCATGCCCATAGATAGGGTGAACAAAACATACGTAGCATGCAGTCTGTTTCCTCAGTGAAGTGGTTCACCAGGTTGAATTACTCAAGACACAAATGCATAAGAAGGTTATTCTTTCTTTGGAAGAGAAGGAAGGAAGAAGAAGAAGAAGAAGAAGAAGAAGAAGAAGAAGAAGAAGAAGAAGAAGAAGAAGAAGAAGAAGAAGAAGAAGAAGAAATGATGATGATGAATGATGATGATGATGATGATGATGATGATGATGATGATGATGATGATGATGATGATGATGATGATGAAAAACAAGAAAAAAAGAAGGAGATGAGGAGAGAGGATGAGGAGAAAAAGGAGGGAAGAGAAAGTAACATGAGAGAGAGAGAATGCGAATGCGAAGGTTTATTCAAAAGGCCTTGGCCACATTTGAAGGGGAAAACACAAATAATCCAATATAATGTAAGTATCAAAATATTATATGAAAAAATTATTTCACAGCACATATTTGCAACAGAACAAGGCATCAAGAATTAATCAAAGTATCCCGCAGTTTAGATGCTTTATACAGAAAAATGGCTGTTTCACAGTAACTTCATTTCCAGATGTAATGAGCATGTTTAAAAAATGGAATTTCTGAGAGAGAGAGAGAGGAGAGAGAGAGAGAGAGAGAGAGAGAGAGAGAGAGAGAGAGAGAGAGAGAGAGAGAGAGAGAGAGAGAGAGAGGAGAGGGGGAGCGGGGGCGGAGGGGAGGTAACAGAAACACAGATTTGATCGCTTGATTTAATTTGATTTATTCTTTATATCGAGGATAATGGAATATGCACCTTGTGCTTTTTTTTATTTTTTTTTTTTACATCAAGTCCCTGCATGTATGCATTTGGTAATTGTCATCTGTTCCCACCAGGCACACGATGGCCTACTCTTACGAAAAGTGGAACGGATTTAAAAGTGTGCGCAAGATGTTCTGCGTGCGTGCGCACACGGGGCATCCTTTAAAGTCTCATCCGAAGGACTTTTGGCGAGAGTGGAGTCAGCACTGATGTTAACTCCAGAGATTCTCAGAGTCTCGGAGACAGACAGGCATACAAACAGACAGACAAACAATGGAGGCGCTTTGCATATTCCTTCCTATGTATGCAGTCAACCAAACGGATAACTATGGACACTTATCATTTTGTTCCCAGTTATGGACAATGTTCAACTAGTGGTCAACAACGCATTCAAAGTGAACCTGTGCAAAAACAAATGTTGTTCAAGGGGAACACCAGAGGGACATTTCAAAAAGACAGCAAAAACGAAAACGAACAAACACTACCAAAAAAATTAGCCGGAATTCCTACACCAAAAAGCGAAATAAAAAAAGCCAAAACAGCAAATAAAAAATTAAGAAAGAAAGAAAAATATATATTGCTCTTATAAGGTTTCAAATCTAGTATTCCCACAAGTTTGATTTTGTTTGTTTTTGGTTCATAGTAAGTGCCAGGGCAGTTGCTATTAATTTATTTATTTCTCTCTTTTCTTCAGTGTAATATACATTATACACATTCCTTTTCTGTCAGTGAGGTAAGAGAGAGAGAGAGAGAGAGAGAGAGAGAGAGAGAGAGAGAGAGAGAGAGAGAGAGAGAGAGAGAGAGAGAGAGAGGAGAGAGAGAGAGTGTGTGTGTGGTGTGTGTGTGTGTGTGTGTGTGTGTGTGTGTGTGTGCGTGCGTGCATGCGTGTGTGCGTGTGTGTGTGTGTGTGTGTGTGAATGTGTGTGTGTGACAGAGAGAAACACACGTGCATGAAAGAGAAAAAGGATGATAGATAGATAGATAGATAGATAGATAGATTAGATAGATAGATAGATAGATAGATAGATAGATAGATAGATAGATAGATAGAAGTAAAGATAGAAGAGATAGAGATAAAGAAAAAGAAGAGAGACTAGAGAGATAGACAGAAGACATGACAGACAGACAGATAGACAGAGACAGATGATAGTAGATAGACAGAAGAGAGTAGAGAGAAGAGAGAGAGAGAGAGATGAAGAGAGAAGAGAGACAGAAGACAGAGAGACAGATGAGAGAGAGTAGAGAGAAGAGAGCTGAGAGAGAGAGAGAGAAGAGAGAGAGAAAGAGTGAAGAGAAGACTAGGATACACAGACATACATACACACAGACAGACAACCATTTAGAGAGAGATGATGTGCGCTTCTTATTTTTAGACAAGTTCTTTTCTCAATGTGCTCTAATTTAGGCATTCCATTTTCGGCCAACTACAGAATTTGATTTTATTTGTTGTTGTGTTTTGTTTGTTTGTTTGGGTTCTTTTTTAAGCCGAGGTGAGCGTCCAGATTTTGTTTTGTGTTGTTTTGGGATTGTGTTTGTTTACTTGTTTGCGTGAGTTTTGTTTTTGTTTTCACCTTTTCTTTCTTTCTTTGTTTTTTTTTGGTGGTGGATGGGGAGAGGGGGGGGGGTTCGTCTCAGGAAACACTGATTAAGTCCCAGGGGAACAAAAGCTCTCAGTCGTGCATTCAAAACAAACAATTGATTTTGTATGCTTTGCTTGTTTGCTTTGAACTGTTTTTCTTCTGTCTGTCTTTATTTCTGTTTTCCTCTCTATCCGTCTTTATAATTATTTGTTTTGACTGCTTTTCTTGATTTTTTTTGTTTTTTGTTTTTCTTTCTATTAGTTATTTGTTTTGTTTTCTGTCTGTCTGTCTGTCCTGTCTGTCTGCCCAGTCATTCTCTCTGCTGTCTTTGTACTTTTTTTTTTACTTTCTATCTTTCCTTCTTTCTTGTTTCTTTTTTCTGATGTCTTTCTGTATGTCTGTATTCAGTATGTCTATCAATATGGATGGTTTTTTTTTTCTTTCCTCTGTTCATTTAGTTTTTTTCGTAGTTCCTATTTTCAAACTTACATTTTCATTTTTTCGTTTAGTTTTAATTGCTCTATTTCTTTCTTTTTTCAAATGTCGTTTCTGGTTTGTTATACTTTATTATCCACTTTTTTTCCTAGTTTAATTCATTCTTTCGCTTACTTTTCATTTCTTTTTTCTTTACTCTTCCTTTCTTTCCACTTTTAAAATTTCTTTTTCTTCCTTTTATGCCTTTGCGCATTTCGTTTTGTTTATCTTTTTTTTAATTTTTACCGCTAAAAGAATGTGTAATAGAATGGGTAAATGAATGAAGAATCAACTAACCGTTTGAATAAGCATTCAATAAAAGATTAAAATTTAAGAATGAAATAATTCTTATTTTTCCTTCTTAACAAGGCCAATAAAATCGGTTAAAATAATTGTTTTATTTTCTTTTCTGGATTTTGTTTTCATCATTCTTGCTATGTGTTATCTTTTTTTCTTCACTCCTCTTCAATTTCTGTCTTTTTTGTTTTGCTTTGTCTCTGTTATCCATCTTTTTCTATTTAGTTTTCTGTCTTTGTGGCCTTTTTTGTGGATTATGTTCAGTTTTTGTGATGTTCACAGTTTTTACATCCTTTTATTTCTCCTATTGTACTCATTCCCTTTCCTGTCGTAACCAGGCCTTTTCGTTTAGTCCTCCTCTACAACTGACAGTTCTCATCCTGCCATATCTTTATTTGTCCTGGTGATCCGCAGCCTTGCATTGGCAAATGATGTCTGTGTGGCTCTTGAATATATTTTATGTCCCTGCTCACAAATGATACAACATAAATATTTGATTTCTCTCGCTGTCTAAAGGTTTTTGTTCACAGAGTGTGATTTTTTGTTTGTTTGGCTGATTGGGTTTTTTGCTATTAGTCACACACTGAGAATTTTCGACAGTGATGTCAAGCTCAGCTTTTATGATGGTCTACTTCAAACACTTCGCCAATTTTACGAGCTCCTATTCTTTCTGGGAATATATCAATGTCATCTACAAATGTAAGGTCTGTAATGATCTTTTTCTGATACTGACTATGCTCTGATGATGTTTTTAGGGATTTTGTTCATAAGAATCTCCAAAAGGATTTAGTGTGTTTTTCTTGTAAATAGTGGGTGACAAAAGAAACCTTGGAGTAAACCGACGAAATATGAAACCCCTCCACACACCACCTTGGACAAGAGCAGCGTTGCTAACCTTGATGTAAAGCTGTTGAATAGTGTGATATAAATTCTTAGGCCTGTTATACTTTTTTTTTTACCACATCAAGCTACATTCTGACAATTACACTCTTGAAATCAAGGGAGAGGCTATATATTTCTTACTGCTGTCAATATCGTGGGCAAAACAATCTCAAGTTGAAATTATAAAAAAAAAGTGGCAGTGTTGCTGCAGAACCCACCTAGTCCTCTACAGAGGCTGCTTCTGCTTGTGGATTTTATTTCTTCTCCTGCTAGAGCTCTGAGGTTCCCCAGTAGCAAGAATTTGCGTTTGCAACCCTTTTTACCGCATGGCTGGTGACATTCAGAACAGCAACAACATAGCAACAATAACAGCAACATGGCTGACATTTCTGACTTTTTCAGAGAATGTGACAATGATAATAGACCCATGCTGTTGTCAGTTCCCCTCTCTTCCTGTTCTTGTTTGTCAGTGTATATAAGAGGATTGGCGACGAAGTAAAATCTGATCTTGATGAGGTCTTCTGCTAAGACGTGTCAACATCAGAAGCTTTTCTATTCTTCGATGATCTTACTACTAGTATCGTAGGTTCTACCTGCATGTAGACAAAACTGAAACTGCTGCACGCATCAGGCCTTTTAGTCTGTTTGCATTATTCTTTTTCTGGCTTAATTTTAACTGCAGAACTGCAAAGAATTTTAGCAGATGAAATACAATTCTATGGAAGGGCTCTTGACATTTCTTGCTTGTACCATATGGAAAATAAACGTAAACGACACACCCAAAAAACTAGCTAGATATCACTATAAAAAAGGCTTAAAATGGCAAGAAAGAACATCTGAAGTGGTACAATTGTCCATCAAGAATGGAAAGTCTTTCAAAAACCCTCACGTAAGGAACAATACAAAAAAGAAGAAATTGAGGTAGACGGAAAAATATGGGTGGACATCACAGATTGAATATCAGAAAGTGTGTTACCAAGAGCCAGACCTCATACTTGACCATTATAAATGGAGAGAGTAGGTGTCTTTGTTTAATATCATCGTAGTATCTCTGCAGCCATGTCAGTCAAAGGAGTATGTAGTAAGCTATAATGTAGTATGGCTAATGGTAGTATTGTTATTAGACCTCCATAACACTGCTGGATGTGACATATTGCCATCTCTGGCTTTATTGCGTAGAAATTTGCAACGTAAACTTTGCAGTTCATAGATACTCTTACGGCCTATTGATGTAGGGAAAGTCTCAAGGGCTACATTTAAATGTTACTATGCTTTTAAATGCTGTACATGGATATTATTTTCAACCATTCCTAGCTCCTAGCGTAACGACTTGTACTGTTCATTCATGGAGAGAAAAAAATCCTCTGAAGTAGGAGAATGGTTTTCCATAATATATATATATCTATATCTCTATATCTATATCTCTATATCTATATCTCTATATCTATATATCTCTCTATATATATCTATATATCTATCTATATCTATCTATCTATCTATCTATCTATCTATATATACATACATATATATATATATATATATATATATATATATATATATATATACATACTTACAATAATGAGTCTTTCCTCACTTAGTGCGTAATTTCGAAATAACAGTGATTCCTAGGAGTGATGTATGAAGCAGAGTGTATATTCTAAATAATACCAACAAGTAATTAACGCCCAACAACATTCAAAAACAACAACACACAGCAACAATATCAACAGCAGCAATAACAACCCCTAACAAACTTTGACAACAAAAAGTAGTCAGCAAAACAAACAATAAAGTAGTCAGCTTAAGAACCAGACTTATTAGTCTGTCAGACTAACAATCCATTACATTGTCCAAACGACAGTTGTTGTTTTTGTTAGTTAGCTGGGGTTCTCAGCTTTATTCCACAATATCTACCACATATACACACAAAACGCAATCCATCAAATCCATAAAACATTAAACGGTAGAAGACAAATTTGAGTTCTATATTTCCCACTGAACTAATAGCAGACTCAACTCTGGTATAAAAAAGCTGACAAGAGCCTCATATTGTTCTCAGATTAAACAAGCCCTTTGTGTTAGTTAGTTGTTTTGTTCTTCTAAAAACAAAAACGACCCAGATTCCATTGTGCTGTCTAAGCTGCACACTAGAGGGGTCAGTACATCTCTTGGCAGGTTGTTTCCACTCTCCCTAGTCTTGTTTCCATCCCTGTCTGTTGTCTGGTCACCGTACGGCACACATGCTTTAAAAGGGGAGGAGAAAAAAAAGCTGGACCCCTTAAAAAGACAGAAGAATGGAGACCAGATTTATCGTTCCATTGCCCTCCTGTCCTTATTAATTAAAACAAGGCGCAGGCAGGGCGGCAGAAAGAACGCGTCAGTGATGAGCGGTAATGATGGCATGTTGCCAAAGATGGCTGATGGAAGGAACGACCCGTCTCTAATTATAGACAAAGCATGACAAGAAAATACCCCCTTTTTCTCCTTTTGACCCCTATTTCGCCCTAGATTTCTACGAACTATTTTTAAACCTTTAGGAGGTTTTGTTTTATGACTGTAAAGAGGTCGGGACCTGAGATATCTAATTCTATAATGTGGTCTACTGGCGTGTCGGCTTTCGTTTCAATTCTTCACAGCTCTAAAAGTCTCATCGCTAAAAATGCTGAAAGAGCGATTTGTGAAATTTGCTGACGAAAAACAGTGTCAAGAAATGAGGCTATGAACTCAGGCTAGAAAGTACAAAAAACCTAAACAAACAAACAAACAAAACATCCATAAACAGTATTGACCCTTTGACACACTGCAAGAATGCAAACTGAAGAAGAAGGAGGAAGATGGCAAATAAAGACATAATAGAGAGTACGTAGGATAAACAAATTGCCAGATGATTTTTTTTTTTTAGTACGTGAAGGTTTCCGTGGAATAAAAATCGCAAAGCTGAACTGTGTGTGGTGTGTGTGGTTGTGTGTGTGTGTGTGTGTGTGTGTGTGTGTGTGTGTGAGTTGTGTGTGTGTGTGTGTGTGTGCGCGTGCGTGTGTGGTGTGTGTGTGTGTGTGTATGTGTGTGTGCTACTGTTCAACAGCGGATCTGATGTGTGTGTGTGTGTGCGTGTGTGTTTGTGTGCGTGTGTGTATGTGTTAACTGTTCAAAACAGCGCAATCTGTGTGTGTGTGTGTGTGTGTGTGTGTGTGTGTGTGTGTGTGTGTGTGGTGTGTGTGTGTGTGTGTGTGTGTGTGTGTGTGTGTGTGTGTGT
>CM060317.1:36385019-36387519 GCA_030674155.1 Stramonita haemastoma | reverse complement strand
TCTCTCTCTCTCTCTCTCTCTCTCTCTCTCTCTCTCTCTCTCTCTCTCTCTCTCTCTCTCTCTCTCTCTCTCTCTCTCTCTCTCTCTCTCTCTCTCTCTCTTCTCTCTGTGTTTCTGTGTGTGTGTCTCTCTGTGTGTGTCTCTGTCTCTGTGTCTCTCTGTGTGTCTCTGTCTCTGTGTCTCTGTCTCTGTCTCTCTCTGTGTCTCTGTTTCTCTGTCTCTCTGTCTCTCTCTGTCTCTCTCTCTCGTCTCTCTCTGTCTCTCTCTGTCCTCTCTGTCTCTCTCTGTCTCTCTGTCACTCTCTCTCTTTCTGTGTCTCCCCCACCCCCCTATCACGACAAGAACTGCACCAACTGTTATTTGCAAGGTTTTTGTGACACGAAGAGTCAACTATTTTTTCTGTTTCTAACTTGAATGAGAGCAATCTCTTTTTTGTTGTTGTTTCCAATAATCGTGAACTTTGTTAGGGCTGTCTTTGAAAAGTTAAACTTTGGTTCTTGTTTTCTTCTTGTTCATTTTGGTTTTGTTAAGTTTCCAGACAATCAATGTAATCTCACATTATTGTGCTGGCCATTTTGACAGCTACATTCATATATTTTGCACCTTTTTATATTCATGCATGCCATTTTCTCCGACTATCTGTGGATCACTGTGACATCACACCAGGGGGAGCGAGATAGCTAAGTGGTCAGAGCGCTGGCTTTCCCCAGGTCAAGTTAAGCAGCGTCGAGCGTGGTTACCAGCTGCATGGGTGACCGTTTGCGCGCCTTGGCTTCAATTCAGTAGAGCCCCCCCCCCCCCCCCCCGTTCACTCAGCTGTAAAATGGGTACATGCCCTCTTTAGGGTCAGGGAAGGTAAAGCAGCGAGGGAGAGGAGATGAGCACCTTTACCTATTCAATGATGGTTAAACAGTAAAGAATGTATATTACGCGAATGTTCTCTTTTCGTGTAAGTGTTTATTACTAACAAAACCAGAAAAAATGGGTTTCGGAACAGTATACTGTCTTGAAGGAAGACACCAAAAGAGGAAGTAACAGAAGCCTTACAACACACCAAAAAGCTCAGCAAGCTTGATTATAAAACAAAGAAAAGAAAATCAATCTTCGAAGACAAATCACGGCCACTTTTTACTTGCAGCACTGAATTTCCCATCAGATGGGTAGAAGGACAATAGTCTAGAGTTGTACAGCCATCAGGAAATGTCAGCTACCTCCAAGCTAGAAGATGGAACATCAGCAAAAAACCACACCTACGTCCAGTGCTAAAAAAAGTTGAGGATGCTTTAAAAGAGGTTAAAGTCACCTGGAATTAACGATATTAATTAATCATGTACGAAGCTGAGGGGGAGAGACTAATTAAATATACTGACAATACATTGCAAAAATCTCGGACGCCATGACACGGCCTCAAGAATGGAGGCAGTTTCTCATAATCCAAATTTCCAAAGAAAGGTAACATGAAACAGTTCCAGAACTATAGAATAGTAAGACCTGTAATCCACTCAAGCAAGGTGACATTCACGTTTAAAATCAGGTTTAGCAGTGTGACTTTTGTTCTGTTACTGTCAGTTTGTCATTCTATTACATGTTCTTTGGTTTTCTTTTGTTTTCGTTCCTTACGCTGGTTGTTATGTTCTATACAACATGCACATCACCGTCATAGCAAAATGATTAGTGTATAAAATTATGTATAATGTAGCACTCTCATTTTGGTAGATTCAAATACATTATATAACCAGTCTGTTGAACTGCAAAGAGGATTTGTTTAAACGAAACTAAGAAGATGAAAAATGACTGTGTGACAGTTATTGCAGATATCATCATTTTAAAAACTAATACCAAAGTTTTCCTTTTCTGTATCGTTTACAATAAAGCCCTCTATCGCGTCCATACAACTCTCTCTCTCTCTCTCTCTCTCTCTCTCTCTCTCTCTCTCTCTCTCTCTCTCTCTCTCTCTCTCTCTCTCTCTCTCTCTCTCTCTCTCTCTCTCTCTCTCTCTCTTCTCACACAAAATAACATAACATGAAACTAAATAAAGTAACATATACAGAGCAAAATAAAACAAAAAGCATAAAGTACAATAAACTAGAATTGACAAAAAAATGAAATAAAAATGAAACAAAATGATGATAAAGGAGTTTAAAAGAAGAACAAGGAAAATAAAATAAAAAGGGCACACCTTTCCATCTAACTATGTCTGCCACAATGTCTCACCCCTTCTGAAGACCCAAATATTTGAACCTGGTCTTTGACACCAATGGTTTCTCTGTACTCTGCTAGCCTGCCTGGCCGTCTCATCACACACACCCTCTCTGTCTGTCTGTCTGTCTGTCTGTGTCTGTCTGTCTGTCTGTCTGTCTGTCTGTCTGTCTGTCTGTCTGTCTGTCTGTCTGTCTGTCTGTCTGTCTCTCTCTCTCTCTCTCTCTCTCTCTCTCTCTCTCTCTCTCTTCTCTCTCTCTGTGTCTTCTTGACTCTCTGTCTGTCTCTGTCTCTGTCTCTC